>CM021108.1:464142810-464539529 GCA_007115665.2 Sequoiadendron giganteum
CACACATAGGTACGAGGCATCAAGGTATAAAGGACCAGGATGGCGTTGTACCTAGTGTGATGGACTTTGACTCGTCAAATAGATAGGAGTACTCTTGTTCACACTTTGACAAACATAACCTTATTCAGAATGCAGTTCAGATATTCTAGACATCTCGGGCCAAAACATAAGAAGGCGAGCCTTCTTATGTGGTCAACAAGACACCTAAAACATCTTTCCTACAAACAAAACAAAGAATGCATGACAAAGTTATTTTACAAGAATATCCAACAAGCATAGCAAATGAAAAGATAATGATCTTTGCCCCATTCCTTTCTCTCTAAACCTGTTTTGTTTAGGCATCATCGAGAGGTCCTTGGAATGAGCGCAAAATAAGATAAGTCAAAAAGACCAAGATAAAGTAAACAAACAAGCTAATGTTCTTCGTACCGCTAGCCAAGGCTAACTATTGTGGGGTACCTAATGCTTATGTCCATTGTAGGAAAGCTTCATCCTAGGACATGTAGTGATCGGGGTTTTGGTGGGACTAATTGGGTGATAAGCTATTGATACTCTGAGTTGACCAACTTGCTTGCTTACTGATCTAGACTTGAGACTTTGACAATTAAGCGTTCACTTTGGAACTTGCTAGACTTGCTTCTGACTGACTCACCAAAGGGTGAAGGCGATGACTGATTTTATTATGAGTGATGATAATCACGGGTGAAAGCGAGATGAAATGGATGCACCATTTTGGGTTTTTTCAAATGTTTTGAGGTTGTTTTTGGTATTTTCAAGATTTACAATGAATAGACTAACTTAAAGACCTATCCTAGGGGTCTCGGGAGCTGATCCATAGATTAGCCTTGCCTACGTTATATACACAGAGACCACGTAGTTCGACTAATGACAGACTTGACTTGATGATAAGATGGACAAATGGATTTCCATTTTATTGCTTTAAAGAACTGACTTAAGATGCAAACTAGATGGGCAAACGGATTGCCCATGCAACAGACGCCTAAGGACTGACTCTATTGTCTTGGGGGATGATCAAAGATCTACCTTGCCTACGTTCAAGCTCAGAGATGATGTAGTTCGACAAGGTGACAAACTGACAAGACTCAATGATGAATTTTTTGAAGATTTTCTGATATTTGGATGTTTTTTGGATTTTTGAATGTTTTTTGAATGTTTTTGGATTTTTTTTGATGAATTTTGAGAATATACACAAATCCGATCCGATGTTGCGAGAACGTGCCCCCAGTGTGGTGCGATAGACTACTTCGATAAAGGCAGGACAGACTGACCTTAGGAATGCCAAGTAGCTCCATGGTGGAATATGGTATAGACACCAACGCAGGCTATGGTACGGATGCGAGCAGATGAGTGGAAAGTGATGGAATGAATGAGTCATGTAGATCCTGGTAGATGGGGAAGGTGCTTTATTTACACTTGGTGCCTATTTGCCATATTTTCACCAAGGTACTTTCCCAAAGTGCCACCGAAGTGGTTTTCACTAGAGGACGAATTTTTTCTTTTTACTATTTTCAATCATTTTTCTATTTTTTTTTTTGGATTATTTGTATTTTTTGATTTTATTTATTTTTTGTTGTCGGCAAGATGCCTGTTTGCCAGGTTTTCATCGAGGTGACCATTTTTTCAAGACTTTTTCTGATTGTTTTTGTATTTTCTTGTTCTATACCTTGTAAGATTTAGGCATAAAACTTTTTGAGGTGTGAGCTATTCATGGGCTCCTACAAGGGTTCACCTTCCGGTGTCGATAACTGATATGCCCTCAATTTGTAACTTGCAGTGATGACAAAAGGTCCCAGCCAGTTGGGCTCAAACTTTCCCTTTGTATCCGGATTTGGCACGTTCTTTTGGTTTTCTTTCAGCACGAGTTCACCAACCTGGAAAGTGCGTTGTTTGATCTTCTTGTTGTCGCTCCCTTTTAGGAAATTCTGGTACACTTGTAGATGATTAAGGGCATCCATGCACCGCTCATCTAGTAATTCCAACTCGTTGAGTCTTGTGACCCTATATTCCTCATTTGTTATAAGGTTTTGCAGTGATATCCTCAGTGATGGGAGGACAATCTCAATGGGGAGGATGGCTTCTGACCCATAAACCAGGGAGAATGGGGTGGCACCTATTGGCGTGCGGATGCTAGTGCGGTAGGCCCATAAGGCAGGATTTAGCTGCAGATGCTAGTCACGACCAAAGTCATGGACTGTTTTCTTGAGGAATTTCAAAATGGTTTTATTTGTAGCTTCTACTTGGCCATTGCCTTGTGGATAGTATGGAGTGGAAAAACGGTGTTGGATTTTGAATTTTTCACACAAATCACGGACATCCTGATTTTTGAAAGGTGTCTCATGATCAGAGATAATGGATTGGGGAACACCGTATCGGCAAATGAGGTAATTTAGGATGAACTTGGATATTTGTTTTCCCATGATGTAGGTCATGGGAATTGCTTCGACCCACTTTGTGAAATATTTAGTGGCGGTGATGATAAACTTATGGCCATTGGATGAGGTGGGTGATATTTTACCAATGAGATCGAGTCCCCTTTATGAAAAGGGCCAAGGTGGTGCATGAATAAGGTCTCCATGTTGCTGACATTGTAGGCATTTTTTGACAGAGTTGTGTGCCTCTTTTTCCATCGTCGGCCAGTAGTACCCTGTTCTCAGCAACTTTTTAGCCAAGGTCATACCACTTGAGTGTGATCCGCACGTGCCATTGTGTACCTCAGTTAGAGCAGTCAAGGCTTCCTCGGGTTTTAAACAATGTAGCAAGGTTCCGTCAGTACTTCTACGGAAGAGGGTCTCTCCTAGGATGATGAATCATGAAGTCCTTTTGACAAAAGTGTGTTTTAGGTTCGAAATGATGTCAGTGGGGAGGATTCCTAACTTTAGGTAGGTGTATATATCATGATACCAAAGATCGACAGGACCAACGAGTTCACACACGTATTCTGACTCTGGTACCTTGAATGTGGGTATGAGAAGCTTCTCTACGAGGAATTCATGTTTTGAGATGTTACGAGGGATGTCCAGTAAGGATCCAATTGTCGCCATTGCATCAGCTGCTTTGTTGTTTGTCCTTGGTATCTACTCAAAGGTAATGCCAATGAAATAATGCTTGAGGCTTTCTACCACCTTCTTGTATGGTGTGAGCTTATCATCCTTCATTTGGTATTCACCATTGACTTGGTTGATGATAAGTTGCGAGTCCCCATAGACTTTTAGTGCCATGATTCGCCACTGTGCTGCAATCTTGAGACCTATGGTCAAAGCCTCATATTCTGCAATATTGTTAGTACAAGAGAATGCTAGCTTGTTTGATCTAGGTATGCAGTAACCTTGCGGCGTGATGAAGAACACACCAGATCCTGATCCATGTTGTGTGTGAGAGCCATCAAAGCATAACTTCCAGTGGTCTGCTGCACCAATGTTAAAAAGGGACTCATTTGGGAATTCTGATATGAGTGGGTTGTTTATGTAAAGGGGAGCTTCTGCCAGCTGATCCGCAATGACTTGTCCTTTTATGACTTTTCGTTCTACATACTCGATATCATGTTCAGATAATATCATTACCCACTTAGCCATTCTACTTGTAAGCACTGCTTTTGACAATAGGTATTTTAGAGGGTCTATTTTGGCAATCAACTTGATTTGGTGTGCTAGCATGTAGTGTTTGAATTTCTAAGCCGCAAATACTAGTGCTAGGCAAGCTTTTTCTATTGACGTGTAATTGAGCTCATGTCCCACCATTGTTCTGCTGATGTAGTAGATAACCCGCTCGGTTCCCTTTTCATCATGTTGGGCTAAAAGGGCCCCCAAGGCGACTGTTGTTGTAGAGATGTATAGGATTAATGGTTTCCCAAAAATTGGTGACATCAATATAGGTGGTGTAAGTAGATATTATTTTATTTTTCTGAATGCTTGCTCTCATTTTTCGTCCCATCTGAAAGCTACTCCCTTGTGAAGTAGGTGTGAATAGGCAATCTGTTTATCTTCCAATTGTGCTATGAATGTCTGGATGGATTGGAGTCTTCCTTGCAATCCTCTTAGTTGTTTTAACGTTCTTGGTGCTTTCATTTCAAGGATTTCTTTTACCTTTGCAGGGTCTACCTCTATCCCTCTCATTGAAACTATGTATCCTAGCAGCTTCCCTGATTGCACCCCAAAGACACACTTCTTCGGGTTGAGTCTAACCTTATATTGTTCAAGCCTATCAAAGATAGCACTTAGAGTTGCTATATGGTCTTGTCTCTTCTTTGATTTAGCCAGTATGTCATCTACATAATCTTTGACTATTTTATGGATCATGTCGTGGAAGATTAATGTCATGGCTCTTTGGTATGTAGCTCTTGCATTTTTCAACCCAAATGGCATTACGTTCTAGCAGTAGGTGCCCCAAGGACATGTGAATGCTATCTTGTGTTGGTCTTCTTTTGCGATCATTATCTGATTGTACCCCGAGAAGCCATCCATTAGGGAGAGCATCTCATGTCCAGCCGTCATATCCACTATCATGTCAATGTTGGGTAGTGGAAAGTCATCCTTGGGACATGCTTTGTTTAGGTCTCTGAAATCAGTGCAGATGCGGATGCCCCCTTTAGGTTTTGAGACTGGTACGAGATTTGATACCCATTCTGGATAGTCAATCAGGCGTATGAAGCCAACATCCAGAAGTTTCTGTAGCTCAATCTTTACAAGCAAGGCTATTTGTGGGTGCATCTTCCTTAGCTTCTGTCTGACTGGTTTTGCTCCGGGGTGAACGGCCAAATGATGCACTACTACTTCAAGATCCAGGCCTGGCATGTCTGCATAGGTCCACGCAAAATTTACCTTTCTCTCCTTTAGGAAAGCTGCCAGTAGTTTTTGTTCTTCTTCTAGGAGGGATTCTGCATAGAAGGTAATTTGTGGTTCTGATTTTGTTCCTAAGTTGACCGGGTTGCACTGTTCTGCCAATACTGTTGACTTCTCCTGGTGTAGAGCAGTAGGGGGGAGATTGAATCCTTCATCCTCTGGTGCCTCAGAGAGGTTTTCGCCATTGGATGCGTCCTTTATTTTTACTATTTTATGGTTAGAGAGTGTCACAGTGTGGTTTTCACTCAATAACTCTGAGCTTATTCTTTTTCTTTTGCGACTGAAAGACTCAATCGTCTCCCCATAGTATGCTTGTGTGTCTAGAGTGATATCAAATCCTGCCTTGTGATCTCCACATGGAACAGTATCCCTTAGTCCCATGAATTCGGAGAGAGCCTCATCATTCTCGAATGAGTCTAGAATCGGCGGTCCCCGTTGGTCGTGATCGATGAGTTGGGGGTATACTAAGTGGATTTGGTGGGTTTGTTGGATTGGCTCAGCGGGTGAGACACTAATCATCAATAAGGTGGAATCTTCAAAGAGCCTAGGTAGGCCACCTATGGTGTCATCGTCGTCACTGCTACTACAAATGTCAGTTATGTCAAATGTGAAGTTATCAAGAGGTAGGCCTGTGGACACGGGTAATCTAAGATTAGTTGTCGAGACCCGAGGAGAGGACTTGACTGCCCTATTAGGAACACTTCTGCCATGCACAGTTATACTCGGAGGGGTACAGCCGAGGCCAAGGTTCTGCGTTCTTCTTTCTACAATGATGGGCTCCAACCGTCCATCACTATTTCTTCCTAGGCTTTCATTCCTATTATAGCCCATGCCAAACATCATTTGTAACCCTCTGTTTGTTTCCTCCATGGGTAGGGTGGGAGTGGGTCTTTCATCTTGGTACAGAGTGTTTGTGATGTCCTCCTCGTCCATATTTTCTTGACTGAGATCCCCCCAACTGTGGAATCCAGAGGGTTTTGTTCTAGTGCGGACAGGTGTTTGAGTCAATTGTGGTTGCCCATGTGATCTAGGAGATTGTGGTAACTCTCCTACAACAAAAGCATTTCTCTTCATTCTATAATCACCGCATCCATTGTCCTGTATCATGTTCTTGATCTCAGATATGTCGGGGATGGCGGGTGTCTCTGTCGCAGAAGTGGAGGCGAGATTAGTTGGGTCTATGTATGAAGTGGATGGTCCTTCATCATTTTTAGGTACTTGAGGGATCTTGTAAAACTTGGCTTCCAAGTTTTTGCAATAGGTGAAAGGTTCGGGATCCCCATGTATAGTAACCTCCTCATTTTGATATGAGAACTTAATGCACTGATGATAGGTTGAGGTCACTGCCTTCATTCCATGTATCCATGGGCGTCCCGGGAGGATGTTGTATGGAAAATCAAGGTCAAGAACTTGACAGGTTGTTTCCATGGTTGCTGGCCCCACTTGGATGGGGATCTTGATAGTGCCCTAAGACACTCTTTCCTGGTCATCATATGCTCTTATTATGATGCTTTTGTTCTTATTGATGGAATCCTCGGTGAATCCCAATTTCTTTATAAGTTTCAGAGAACAAATATTAAGGCCTGCACCTCCATCTACCAAGACTCGTTTGACTTTCTTTTTATGGATTAGGACTTGGAGGTGGAGTGCGCGGTTATGAGATGGCTGCGGGGGGAAATCTTGGTCTAAAAATGTGATGAGATTTGGGGTAACAATGTTACCCACCATAGCCTGAAATTGCTCTGTATCAAGGGTGGCAGCAACGGTAGACGCAGCTAGTGCTTCATCCAGGATTTGTCTATGGGCGGTGAAGATTTTTAGTAATTCCATGATGGATATTTGCGTAGGTGTTCTTTTTAGCTGGTCAATTACATTGTAATAATAGGGGATGGCCTTTGTGTTGGTAATGGGGGTCTTAGCAAGTACCCTGACAATGGTAACTTTTCTGCCTCGTGTGGTGACTCCATAGTCATTGTTGGCTCCCTTAATATTTATGATGGTGACCAACTTGTCGACACATCCAACTATCTCCTCGTATACTAGATTAGCACTAGCATACTTTTGTTTACCCTTATTATTCCCTTGGTTATTTCCCTGATTATTTCCTTGGTTATGATTCGACATCGGATTCGTGTAGATTTTCAGGTCTTGGTTTCCGACCGACTGCTCAATGTTGATGACCTTATCCTTGATAAGGTCTTGGATGATATTTTTGAGTCTCATGCAGTTAGCGGTGGTGTGTCCTTTGACTTTGTGAAAGTCACACAAGAGATTCTCATTGTACCGCAACGGTTTGTTCATGGGCTTTGTGTATTGTTCGGAGTTAGAGATCTTGATTAGGTTCTCTTTGACCAGTTTCTTCATGACAGACTCAATCGATTGGCCAAGGGCTACGAACTTCCTCTTGGGGGGAAACTTGTTGCAGGGAGGTGGTCGTCCTTGATTACCCACATTGTTGACTTGACTGGTGGAAGGTGGTTGTGACTGTGCTACTACCGCATTAGTCTACACATTGTTGTGATTATGATTTTGCGGTTGATGATGATTTTGGGTATTTTGTTTAGGAGCACTGATGACTACCTTAGCATCGACTATGCTGTCATTCGTGATATTTTTATTCCTCGACCAGGTTTGAGGTTTATCATTGTAGTTGTTAGATGGGTGGTTATTCTGCGGTGGAGCGAATGTTGGTGCACCTCGTCGCGTAGAAAGGGCTCTTTCGATGTTGAGCGCCTTTGGAATTAGTTGATCGTAAGATGTGATGCACTGCATTTTTAGGTAGAACACCAAGTTTTCATCTAGATTGGCTATGATGGTGCAAACTTGTTCCTCTGGCATGGTCCACTTGCTCTGATTGGCCTTGGATTGCCATCTTTGCAAGAAGGATGTGAATAGCTCTCCTTTTCTTTGTTTGAGTGCAGATAGTTCTTCTAAACTGACATCCACACCCATATTGAAAGCGTAATTCTTAAGGAAAGCCTCCACAATTTCCTTGAATGTTTTAATGCCTGTGGGTAGGCGAGAAAACCATTCCATAGCTGGATCAGTCAGGCTTCGAGGGAAGAGCCGCATTAGATATGTGTCATCGTATGCGACTTCCATGCAATGCACCTGAAATTCCCTGACGTGGTTTTCAAGGTTGCTCGTTCCATTGTATTTATCAAATTTGGGGATCTCAAATCCCTTTGGGAATGGTACCATGGTGAGACTTCTATCGAACGGATAAGGGCACAAGTTGCCTGGTGTCCTTGTGGTTTTTCCTGCTTGTAGGTCCAACACTTGTTGTGAGAGCAATTTGATCTGTGTTGTGATGTCCTTGCTTGGATCAGGAGGTGGGATGAATGAGTGGTGAGGTGTTGGAGGTGTTTGATGGGTGGGGAGAGTACTGGTTGGCATTTACTGCGAGCTTGGCTGTGCGTTTAAGGCCTGTTGGTAAGCCTGCATTTGTGCCAACAATGCCTGTTGTTGATCTTGCTATTGCTGTTCCAATAACGCTTGCTGTTGGTCCATCCACTGTTGTTCCCATGAAGCCTGCTGTTGGTCAATCTGCTATTGAGCTAGCAATGATTGTTGTTGGTCAAGTTGCTATTGCGCCAACAATGCTTATTGTTGGTCAAGCTGTTGTTGTGCCAATAAAGCTTATTGTTTAGCTTGGTGCTGTGCCTGAAAGTCTTGCAGGGCTTGTTTTTTAGGCTTGTAGGTGGATCGCTTGCAATTGCGCTTGGTATTGAGCTTGTGCCTGTTGTTGTGATTGAGCTTGAGCTTGAGCTTGGGCTTGAGCTTGCGCTTGTGCTTGAGCTTGGGCTTGTGCTTGAGCTTGGGCTTGTGCTTGAGCTTGCACTTGGGCTTGTGCTTGAGCTTGTGCTTGTGCTTGTGCTTGAGCTTGCTGCTTTCGCTGTAGTACTCTTTGTTGGTTGGCTTTTTGGAGGGTTTGGATTAGAGTGGTGAATGAATTGGTTGTGTTGCTTTTTGGTGGGATTGGTGGTGGAGCAGGAATCACGCCAACTGTCGTGGTGGGTGGAGGGATTGTGGTGGTGATTGTGATTTGGGTAGTGGGCAGGGTACTTGAGACAATTGGTCCTTGAGGAGGCATGCTTTGGGAGACTTGAGGACCAATAGATGCATTAACCGTGGTGACAGGAATGGTTGCAATTTGTTGTGAGGATATGGGCAAAAGAAGCGGGTTCAAAGTGGTAGTCGGATTGCTTGGATTAGCAAAAATTTCAATGGGCAACAGTGGAAGACCTATTCCAGGAGGTGATGCAAATGCGAACGGAACTGGGGGAAGGGATGATGCACCTATTTGGAAAGAGAAAGGATTGATAGCTTCCATCGTTCCAAGCAAACCAACTTCCTCATGCATTGGGGTAGTTGGTATGTTCAATTGATAGGCTGGTGTGGTGTGAAATGAAGATGAACCAGTGGGATTATGAAATGTGAGTGGGATGTATGGGTGAGATGGGTTTTTCGAAATAAATATAGCCGGTGTGGGGGTGATGATTGCTTCTTTATTAGCCACAAGGTAGTGTTTTTGCAATTCCTGGAACATGGCACTCCCCTTGTTCATATTCGGGGAGGTTGGTGTGATGACTGATGCGGTGCAAGGTAATTCTTGATTGATGTTGGACAATGGGGATGCATCTGTACTAGTGCTTGTGTTAAGGTCAGGAGGGGGCATGAACCCTCCTCTTGCTATCGTATTTAGGTATTTGAACATAGCACTAATGATTTTGTGGTTCTCTGGATTTTGAACCATTTCCATGATTTCATTTGGTGTCATCCCCATGTCTTCATTTGTGTCATCCCCTTGATGGCTCTCCTCTTGAGGATTTTGTGATGATAAGGGAGAGTTGCTTGGGGGATTGCTTGATCCTGCTAGGTTCACTTCGGTATTTAGATGACTCATGTCCATAGAAGCTGATATTTCTCTGATATTCTCCATGTCCTTCTTGTGTTGAGATCTTGTTTGGACCATAAAAATAGGGATTTGTTCAATCCTAATCCTTTAAGTCCAAAAAGAGAAGAACTAGGGTAGCTAAAAGATCAAAGATGGTGATGATGGTGATGGGTTAAAATGGATGGGATGAGTGAATGAAACCTTTGGAAAAAATTTTGAATGTATGTGCTAAACTTTGAAAGGGCTTTTGATTTGATTTGATTGTGATAATTTGACTAGATGCATTAAGTCAAACAAGATTGGTTGTGAAGTTTTTTTCCATAGGAAGTTGTGTTATCCTAAGGGAACTTGCACAAAAATGGATGAATTGACAAAGTGTGTTATGCCAATGTTTTGGAGAACTAATAGACTTTAAGAAGTTGTGTTATCTCAAAGAAAATTTGTTCAATGGTTTGAGACTAAGTTGGCTAAGTGTGTTAAGCCAAGGTATGATGATGTTGATTTATCCCTCTAATTTTAGTGTGATGATTGATTCTAGAGTTCTCAAAAGGTTTGATGATGAAATGAGACTTGATTTGATGGAGGAATGAATGGAAATGACAACTTTGATCTTGAACCTTAACCTAGATGCGACTCTTTCTACAAAACCTTGGTATTGAAGAACATGCTAGACTTCCTATGGGAGAAATGCAAACCTTTGAAAAAGTTCGAGATTTTGTTGATAATAAAATGCATACAATGCAGGATTGTTCCTTGAGGCCTTTTTGTAGAAATTGTATACAAGTCTCTCCCTTACTTCAAGGAGCATCTCAAGGCATTGCTCATGGATTTTTAGACTCACTTTCTTGAACTTTGGCTTTGGGATTTTAATCTTGCGGGAAATCATTGGAAACAACACATGTGTAATTCAATTTGTCTCTTTATCTTGGTTAAATGAGGTTCTTTTTATCCAAGACACTTGCTTGCTTAGGTTTTCAAACTATATGTCTAGTGTCCCATTCTCTTTCTCATCCCACAATGTCCTTTGTGTGGAAACCGAGGAAAATAGGGCAAAAGTTCCTTATGTTTATCCTTATTGGAAACAAATGATGATAGAATTTGCACACTTAGAAACCTCTAGGAATGTGATTCCTAGGGAAAGCAAGAGTGGGCAAGTTCATCAATAGGTATTTGTTCCCCACAAGGTGTTTGAAATTTCAAGGTTTTTGTGTATGTTTGTTTTCCAAATGTTTTCATGATCAAGCAATGTGTTTTTTCCAAGCACTTTCACACTCCTAGGTTGATGAGACAATACCTTGTTGGGTTCCCACTTGGATAAATCCAGCTGCGCATATCTTGTGCAAATGGCTAAATGCTTGACCACACTGGCTCCCCTCCACGGCACTCACTTATTCGGGTTAGCCAAGCATTAGTACCCATGAATCTCCCATGGCATACTTTCCATTTCCACAACAAGACCGCATGTTATGTGGGGCGGCTTCAAAGGACATGACCTTTTGCACCAACAAGATAGACAAGGTTTTGGCCTTTTTCTCAACAAGGGGTTCTAATTCGGGCATTCCGTTCGTGGGGGATTATCCAACATCAGCGATAGTCCATTGCTGTCCATCTTGTTGGAATAATCCTCATGATATTGGCCTTTGTTCCAATATCCACACTTATATACCAGTTGGAAGTCGCTTGGCTTTAGTGTGTTCCCGGTTGGGTCATTCCCTTGGGTGATTACTTTTTCCCACAAGGCAGGCCCTCTAAGATAAACAATAGTGAGCTAACATATCTTGTCATTTACACAACCTTTGTTGAAAAACAAAGGGGAAAACCTCCACAATATGTCATGCTCACACTCGCATGTTTTGTTCAATTTTAAGTGCCCAAATCAAAAAATGTGGAGGCAATCTTTCTGACAAGTTAATATCACTAAAATTCTTTTGATTCTCAAGATCACTATAAAGCGCATACGTATTTTAGTGATGTTAATTTATAAAAAATCTTGCAAAACATAAAAGACACTTGTTCATTTTAACACCAAATAGAAGTGTGAATTTGCCTTGTTCAATTGTTACCTTTCAAACCAAATCTAGTTTGTTTGCCTAAAGTTCTTTTTAGCCCCTTGGCAACTTTTGAAAGGAAATTTGATTTGTAAATTTTAGAACCAAATTGAAAATTAGTGTCCTAAGATCAATGAACTTATCAAATTCTTTAATGAGTGTTAAAAAACACTTTAGTGTTTAAAAACACTTTGTAAACATAAGCATGATAACATAAATAAAAGTTTGCTTGTTCTTTTTAGAGCCCAAAAGAATTTTAGTGTGTCCTAATAGCATGAAGGTAATAAAAATCCTTAAAAAAGGGGGTTATAATTCCTCCCAAGAGTGTTTAAAAACACTTAATAACAAAGTTCTGAAAATGTGTATCAGCCATTTGTGGTGCATCAGAGCAGATGCGGCTCAAATATCAAATGCGGTGCGCAACAGAGCAAATGCGGCTCGAAAAAATAGATGCAGCTCAGAATGGGGAATGCGGTGCATAACAGATCAAATGCGGCTCAGCAAATGCGCTCGATAAATAAAGTACAGCAGTGGCAACAGAGCAAATGCGGCGTCGATGGGATTTGTCAGGCGGATGCGGCGCACGGGAGCAGATGCGTCATTTTAGCAGACAAATGCGGTGTAGCAGAGCATATGCATCATTTTAGTCAGGTGCAGCAGAGCACATGCGTCATTTATTGCAACAGAGCATATGCGTGCATAATTTATCATTTGCATCATTCTGGACCTGCACAAACAAAAGGCGCGGAAATTTAAAAAAAAAATGTGTTTTAGAACTTCAAGCCCTCCTTCTAGCGCCAAAATGTGAACCCCTAAACCTGCAAGTGCACCAAGAAGTCAAACATTGTTAGTGTTAGATCATAATGCATGCAAACAATGAGGGATTCCCCATAAAAATCCATTTATTCAAACTTAACTAAGAAATGAAGAACACAAGTAAATTTCAAATGAAAGAAACTCAATCCTAATTAAGCTAATAACATGATGATTCCATGGGGGAATTGGTGCCAATGGAGTGTTGCAATTGGCCCTTTCCCAATTCCTATGTTGTAGATGGTATGTGATTAGAGAAATGGTCAAATCTCCAAAGAGATTTGAGCATAACCTTGTTGCAAATTTGGAGAGATGATGGATGATTGTGAACAAAGAGCAAAATTAGTTCTCAATTGGAGAGAGTAACTTTGCATATGAGTTGTGGATGAAGATTGAGGAGAAGAGTCTTCAATTTATAGATTTCAAAAATTGGAAGAAGAGTGAGTTTGAGCAATGTGGGATCATTCAACATCCAATGGCCAAGTGCCACTTGTCAAGATGTGAATGGTTGATGGTTGTGCACATTTTGATCAATGTGCATGATAAATGCCATGAGATTCAAATTTGAATTTGAAAGTTGGCAAGTTTAGAGGGAAGGGAAATGGAGTTAATGTCACTTGGCTCAAGGCTAAGGACATGTAAGAGGCATTAAATGCCTTGTTGGAAGTACCCATTATTTGAATTTGAATTCAAATTAAGGGAATATTCCCTTTTGATGCCATGTGAGGGAAAATAGATGAATTAATAAATCAAAGTAATTGATTTATTGTGCAACTTGCAAAATCTAGAGGATTTTAGTGAGAGGGATTAACTTAATCAAGGTTTTGATTAATTTAATGAAGAATTAGATGATTTGACCATTTTGACTCAAATAGATGAATTAATTTAAATCAGAATTGAGGGGAAATGATTTAATTAAATAAATGATTTGATTTATTTAACTAAGGAGGAATATGTTAGATTAAATCCAATAAGGTTTTAATTTATTTAATTTAATAAGAGGACTTTAGAGAATTTAATCAAATAAAAAGATTTATTTAATTAAACAGAGATGTAAGGTCAATTAAATTAAATTGATTAATTTAATTACTGAAAGAGGAAGACTTAATCAAATAAACAATGATTTATTAAATTAAGAGATAGAATATGATGAAATGCTGAGAGTATGATTTAGGAGGAAATGTCGTTAGTAATCTGGATCAAATGTGCCAGATCGAGAATGTACATTTTTCATGTCTACATTTAGTACGAGCAGCATGCCAAATTAAAAATGAGTGTGGTTTGAAGTTTGCATCATTTGGAATTTGATGAATTTGAAAATTTAAAATGAAATTTTAAGATATGTGATTTGTGATTTTAAATTAATTATATATTCATTTTTAAGATAGTTTGTAATAAAGGGAATTTCAAGTTTTATTTTTTGTTTGTAGTTATTTTCCATAATTTGGTTGTAGTTGTATCTTTTGTTTTGTTTTGTTTTTTTTAATCGTGGAGTACTTTGGTTTGTTCTATTGTTTCATTTATCTTTTGATTTTATTGATGTAGAAGGATTTGAGACCTTCCAATCCTACTTATCAATATATAAATAAAGATAATTCCAATCATTTTATGTTTGAACAATATCTTGTTACTTCATCTTCAAATCATGCAATGACGAAATCTATCTTTAATTTTCCAAGATACCAACAAAAATACAATATTATAAGATTGTAATGACGAAATTTATCTCTTACTTCATATACTTTCTTATTGTTAATCTTTTTAATTATTAAAGATATATTCAATGAATAGCATTTTTTCTCATGATTACACGTATTAAAAAAAATCATTATTGAGATTTTTGATACATCCTTTCTTGTCTCAACCATTAAAACTATAAAATAATATATAATATATTTTGTGTATTTAATTTTTGAAAGTTTTTTATTCTTTTTATTAGTAACAAAATCATGATTTTATTAATAGTTTTAGAAAAAATATAAATTTAGTTGTTACGTATATGATCGATAAAAAATTTAGTTATTTTTTGAAATAAATTTAATTTTTATTTATGGTGATTAAATCTTGTTTTAGTTATTTTTTTTATAATTGATCATTAAATTAATTATCTTTTTTATTATTTGAAATTCAATTCATATTTATTTGTAATATTCATAATGAGAATGATAATAAGAGTGATGTAAATCACAATTGTTTCTTAGATAATGTTTGACGATCTGTTGATGAGAATAATATTTGCTATCACATTTATTTCTTGTATCTTTGATGTTGGTATCTCATAATGTATTCCACATAAGCAAATGCTTGTGCATGCATGCCATAAAATTTGTGAAAGATGTTGATTTTCCAACTTTTGAAGACAATAAGTTTTTTAAATTAATAGAAATGTCTCCCAAGATCACTAGTTCTAAATATAGATGGAGCTTATAGGTTATAAATTTAAAGGTCTTGATCCACATGATAGATTTTTTTGTTTATCAATATAAAGATGGTTTATATTACTTGTTGCTTGAAGAGGTTAGATGTGTTGGGTTTTCTTTGGATATTTTATTAAAATTGATTTTCCCCTTATTAATCCTTCTACAATACTCCTATTAAAGGGAAGAGATGAGCAATGACATCTCCTTACCGTAGGGTGGATTAGGCTGTTATTTTTTAGACAGAGGGTGATTTGAGGTGGCTTCCATTTATGCTTCTAATGATTATAAGGTAAGAATTTGAATGAGCCTAAATTTGGAATGGTACTTTAACATGTTGGAAGAAACAAATAATAAATTAGGAGGATTTTGATTTCAATTGAAAGGAAATAAGCACACCTTCCAGTCTAAAATCAAAATATCACTAGGTTTTGTTGATCCTTTATGGAAAGGAAAGCTTTATAATAGAGGCATCAAATTCACATGGTGTAATAATAATAATAAAATATTACAGGTTAGACAAGAACACTCATTATCCCTCTAATAGATCTAATGGTGATATTATTAGTGCTACTCCTTTTACTTTATCAAATCATCATCCAATTGAACTATTTTTCCAACTACTTATTCTTAACTTGAGCTCAAAAGTCTATATAAGTTCAATGTTTCCAATCTTAAAGACAAAGATTGTTTGCATGGACTTCAAGTTTATGGAACTATAATAAGCCCTTTAAATCAAACTCTTATGCAATGATTACTTGGAGAATAGTTATGATTCTTTTCAATTATTTATCAGAGCGTATGAATTAACTACTAAGTTATCTCTTTCAAAAGATCAAAATTTTCTATCAAGTTAATACAAGAAGTTGTGCAAGGTTTTGAATTTAGAGCAGTATAATGTAACTTGTAATATTTCCACTATATATTTTTGCTCTTGTAGCCCATTATCATATGCTACCATTATTTCACACTAAAATCAAAACCTATTAAATAACTAGGAAAGAATTCCAAAACCATTAACATTTAAGAATTCAAAGATAGTTTTCTTACCTAAGTTTTAGTAGAAACAAAGGATAATAATTTTTCTTAACTAATTTTTAGCTGCTATATTTGTTGAGAGACTAAATATATAATTGAGTTATCTAAAAGTTATAGATGTTGCAACAATTGGGATTTGAATATTTGAACTAAGATCTAGTTTCATGTTTTCGTCTTATTCATGCAATATGGAGAGAGATATTAGAATAAATATTTATAACACAATGATGAAAAAAATGTATTTACAATGTACAAAACAAGTCAAAGTAACAAGTGGTAATTTCACCAACTCACCCATATCTTATGCAATAACATCTCTCATTAGACATTTAGTAACTATTTAGAAATAAATTTATTTTTTCAAAACAATTAGAATGTTGTTAAATATATAAATTAATAGTAGTATGTTGTGAACTAGAGATAGTATTCAAATGAAACACATGATCACAAAATTATCTAGCACATAATAGTAACAAATTTGAGATATGAAAAATATTTTCTTTAAGTGCATAGTTGTATTGTCTACATTTTTCTTGAAGTTATCTCAAGGTTACTTTAATATATACAATTTTATTTTGTATGCAATAGATAAAGTAAATAATACTAGAAAATATGTGATAAAAATATTAAAAAATTAATGATATTATTTGTCAACAAAAAAAGTTCATCCATACATGTGAAACTTCAAGTATATTTTTTAAATTTATACTTGTTCTTTGTTGGTTATTATGTAGATCTAGTAATTTGTTCATTTTACAATATGGGTGTGATATTGGAAAACGGGGCCTAAATCACACTTGTTCCAATATCACAAGGGGAAAGGGGACTAAACTTGATCTCAAACACCCACTTGGCTACTAGCCTCAATGGAAGGGTCAACATGGTGGATCATGGTTTTAGTCTTTTGTGAATTTGATGTGTTGATATGATTAAATGATTGTGAATTGACTTAATTTGATAATGCAGTAATTTTTGGAAAACATAGAACTAATAAATAGAAAAAAAAAGTTCAAAACAACAAAGGGTAGACACAAAAGAACCTCACATATAAATTTGGGCTTGATCTGGATAGACAAGGGCGTTGGGAACCTTAGACTGGGAAACAACTACTCAAGATCATACTTCAATCTCTTGTTGCTCCTTATCTGTAGGTTCTTCTCTAGGCTCATTGTCAAAACTTTGTCTGTTTCTAATAAAATCCACTTTCCCTAATTTGTTGATTTGTAGGATTTGAATGCTTGAATAAGAAATTAGGTCTTTAATCCTCCTCCATTTCACTTTAGATCTGTAACTTGCACATGTGAAAGAGGGGAAGGGTTGTTCCGTGTATGGGCTTTCCTAAGTCAAACCCCATTTTGGTATTTCTACCTCCACAACAACTATAATGATATAAAAGAGAGCTTACACTCGGTCTGGTAGAGGATAAATGCTAAATAAGTGATAAATTAACAATTGTTGCAACTCACCACTCAAATTTGCATTCCTTGATGGACTAAAGTCAATGTATTCATCACCTTCAAGGATAAATTGATGCTTGATTTGAAGTCCTGCAAGTGTTAGTACTCATAAAAAAAATAAACATGAAATATGAAAAAACACACATGAAAATATGATGCATGGATAACCTGATGCTTGACTAAAATAATGCTGCTATAGTTATGCTCTTGATTGCTTTTAGGATGCTCTATTATTCTATTGCTTCAATTTCTAAAATTTCTAGGATTAAAATGGTAAAAATGACTTGTATTTATATGCTATTCTTTAATTTCCTACAAATTAAATAGTGATAGCCGAAAAATGATTTTGGATTTTTAAATATTAAAATGCCGACAATGACATATTTCAAATTTATCCAAAATAGGTTGGACAAGGGCATTGGGCACCATAGCCCATACCTATCATTTCAAGGCCTTAATTGTTGATAAATGATTAATAAATGTTTATTTTTACTAACATTTTCGAGTTTCTAAATATTATTATAAAACAAGAAAATTAAATGCATAATTAGGTCCAAGCACATAGGGGAAGCTAAACCTAGTGTGAAATTGTCAAGGGTGACAATGTTCGACACTATAGTGGGGAAGAGATAAAATATTAAGATGATAGCTAAAACATAAGAAACCTAGTAGAAAATTGCTTTATGTAGACACTGTACACAATATCTTGTTCTTGAAATTGTGATCTCCATTTCAATACTAAATTTTTCTACTAATATTTTTAATCACATTCTAAAACAATATTTTTTTTAGACTGCAGGAATTGGTCGGGTATCCATCCCCCTATAAACTGTAGTACGCCTGGTAAAAAAAATTCACGTGACCGATGACGTTGGCACAACACATCCTCTGGTACCATGGGGATGGTAGGGAGACTAGACCTCGTGATCACCTCTTGCTTGTAATAGGACGCTTTAGCCAATTGAGCTAGGCCTACTACCCCACATTCTAACACAATGTTATTTAAATTAAATATCTCTAATTATTTTCCACTATTTCACCTATGAACAAGTTGGACTGAATATTTTTTAGGGGTTTTAGTGGTTATATTATGTAGGGTTTATCTAACGTATAAAACCCTTATGTCTTAAGTCTCTCTAGTTATATTATTGTGGTTTTTCCTATTTTGTTGGTGGTGTGCATGGCTAGTGTGAAATAATTCAAGTGATCCTTTAAAGTATTAAATTTCATTATTTGACCAGTCCCATCATCTTGTTTATTGGCCACATTTTTTCTCATCATTAGATTATATGGCCTATGTTGCATTATTCTTAAAGGTTATATGTTCCCCACTCATTGTATACATTTCCAAAGTTGATTGTATTACATCTAGGTTAGCATAACAAAATTTTGATTAAACATTTGGGGTCTAAATTTTTGAGCTTATTCTTTAGTATAAATGTCCTTGGGAGCCATACTATACTAAGTGGTCCCCTCGAAATGATTTTTTTCATTAGTCAGATAATGCATTCCCATTGGGTAAGTGCAAAAATATAGGCACCACTTTTTGGTCCCATAAAAGACATAACATAAGTGCATTGTAATGCAACATGCTCACATTTCCAGGAATAAAACTACCTCTCTCTCTTTCTCTTCCCATATATTTGTACCTCCTTATAAAGGCCACACTCTCCCTTTTCCACATACTATATGCATTAAATAAACCTTTAAGTATAAGTGAAATGTACATATGGACATTTATTTTCTTATACTTTAAGTTACATTTCATGTATATAGTTTCAATATGTTTTAGAATGGTTTCGGATCTCTAGGAGTTAGAATGTAAATTCTAGGTTTTGAAAGGTCTTATAATTTTTTAGATAGTCAATTTTCATAATCAATAGGCTCTTATCATATTTCTATCTCTCTCATTCTATCTATCTCACATGAGCTCTAAACATCTCTCTCTCCCTCTATCTCTTTCTCTCTCCTAAGCTCAAGACCTACCTCTCCCTTTCCTCCCCTCTCTCCCTCCCCTCCCCACTTCTCTCTATCTCACTTATCCCTCTCTACATCTCCCTCCTTCCCTCCCTCCCTCCCTCCACCTTTATCTCTCTCCCCTTCCATATCTATTTCTCTCTATGTCACCTCTCTCTCTCTCTCTATCCCCACCTCTCCCTCCCTCTCTCCTTTCCCCTATACTCTCTATCTCCCCTCCCCTATCTATCTCCCTCCTTCCCTCTCTAATTATATATATCTCCCCTCTCCCTCTATCTCTATATACCTCTCCCTCCCTGCATCCCCCATCTCTCTTGAGGTAGGTAGGTTAGAGAGGGAGAGTTAGAGAGAGGTAAGTAGAGAGAGGGAGAGGCAGGGAGGGATATGGGAGATGGGGAGTATATAGGTAAAGAGAGAGAGCAATATGATGTGAGCCTGATGATTACTAAAATTTGATTAACTTTGAAAAGTTATAACATCTTCCAAAACTTAGAATGTGCACTAAAACTCCTAGAGATACGAAACCATTCTAAAACATCTTGAAACTGTATACATGAAATATAGATTAAAGTATAAGAAAATAAATTTCCAAATATAAATGTTACTTATACTTCAAGGAAGAAGGAGAGTGTGACCTATATAAGGAGGTAGAGAGAGATGTGAAGAGAAAGAGAGAGAGAGGTATTTTTGGTTCTTGGAAATGCAAGCATGTTATAGTGTGCTCACATTATAACGTGCTTGTGCTATTGTCTACTTTGGACATTTCCAACCCTTAGGGTTGGATTTTCCTTGGGCATCCAACCCAATGGGTTGGAATTACATGTCGATTCCCACAAACATGATTTTGAAAATTCTAATATGACACAATGTTAAGCATGCTCTCCATTAGGTTTGCACATATTTCAATGTCAAGTTAAAAAATAACATAAAAACTATTATCAATAAAGTATGCACTTGAAGCTAAGCTATCAACTCAACTACTTTTTGATACATAGGAGCATTCCTAGGCTTGTGGGTTGCCTAAAAATTGGAATGAACCTCCAGAGAAGGCTGGTTCCTCTTGCTTGATCACCTAGAACTTGACCAATCCTACTTATTTTGAAGGAAAAGGGTAAGAAGGAGACTGAAAATAACTTAAACTACTTGAAAATGATTAACTACAACTAACTAGGTGATGCACCAAATTGTTTTCTCAGACCTATAACTTGTTGTTTGACACACAAAATTGCTCAATGATTCAGCTGTAGCATAACACAACTAAAAATTTCATCATACCTATGAATAAGTGTTTCATAGAAAAGTGGGACACTCACAACTCAAGAAGGAAAGAAGATTTCACAACTTGTTGCTACTTCTATCCTTGACACAATCATATGACCTGTATAGAAGATATGATCTATCTTGCCTAAAGGTGCTGAAAGAGACATACATAAGAGGAAGCACATAAGATTTCACAAGTACATTCATCAATCTTCACTTTGCACACAATAAAACAAGCTTTGATAAGGTAAAATCAACTAAAATTTATTGATACAAAGGTGTTTTTTACAACTTTTACAAGTCTGAAAAATGAGTTACAATATTGTTCATGCTTGAAAGAACTCATAAAAGTTACAATATGCAGCTGGTAAACAACAAGAACTAACTAAAAAAAGGCCTAAAATATGAGCCTTATAACTATGCAACAACTTGCTACAACAAAGGACATGTGCTTGAGAAAAAGAGGAACAAGTGTTACATGAGTTTGCTTGGTCAAATCTTCTTGGGTGTCCAGCTGAGTTGGTGCTATTTTTTAGTCTCCAAAAGTACTCCAAAAAGGTGTCTATATGAAGAAAAGTCCTCCTCTTTGACTCATCTATGGATAAGGTTCCTCATTTGGCTCCTAAACACTTGGTAATTGCTGGAAAAGGTCTTCAATCGTCCCTATTTCCAACCTTCTTTTTACCCTTTTCCTTCAAAATAAGTAGGATTGATCAAGTTCTAGGTGATCAAGCAAGAGGAACCAACCTTCTCTCGAGGTTCATTCCAAGTTTTAGGCAATCCACAGGCCTAGGAATGCTCGTATGTATCAATAGGTAGCTGAGTTGATAGCTTAGCTTCAAGTGCTTACTTTGTTGATAACAGTAACATTGAGATCTCTCTTAGCTTTCTAATCATATAATTTTTTCTGTTTCAACTATTTTAAGGTTTTTATCTTTAATTTATTTTGTTAGTGTCTCCATTTTTTTGTCAAAAACCTAAGTATGGTATTTTTGGCTTCATTTTTTACCTGTTTATCTAAATTTGAAACAAATTACATTTTTAGAAACTAGAATCTATTTTATACATAGTAAATTTTTTTCATTAGTTTAAAAAAAATAGGGGGAGAACGCTAAATTTTCTATTTTTTCATGATGTGCCCACTTTGAAAATTAGTCAAATTTAATCATATATTCATTAAAAAATTAGTAAAAAAATGAGCATAAACTACATCGTGTTAGCTAAGTTTTCACAAAAGCAAATTTTAAAATACTAAAAAAAGCTAATATTTTAGGGGGTCTACACCAAATGCTATGTTATATTTTATCAATAAAAATAAGATAACTTTGTGTGGCCCCCGTATTTCAACCCCTTAATCTCCACCATTTAAAAAAATAGTAGTCTAGAAATTAGATTCAAAGCACTATGACTCTTGTTCTTGTTGTGTCTTCAAATTTGAGCATAAATATTTTTAATTTCTCATCCAAGATCAATTTTTCCTGATTTCAAAAAAATGGCCACTTAAGGCCCCCTATTTACTTGCACATACCCCATTGGCCTACAATATTCATATTTATTCTTGAGGATGCAAATGGAAAGAGTCTTGTCTTATTAGCTACATGTCAATGTTTTGTTGCATCACAAACCCCCTTCACGTCATAACTTTGTATCTGGTTTCACTTCTCATTCTTGTGATGAGCCAAAAAAATAATATTTAATTTTTTTTGTGAACCCCTAAACCTGCAAATGCACAAGGGTAACAAACATGGTTAGATGTTAGATCAAATGCATGTACACAAGAGTGAGAGATTCCCCATGAAATCCACCTATTTAAACTATTATTAGGAAATGAAGAACAAACTCAAATAACATGAAAGTAAATCCTAATCTAGCCAATAGATTGATGATCCCATGGGGGAATTGGTGCCAATGGAGTGTTGCAATTGGCCCTTTCCCAATTCCTAGGTTGCAATGTGAATGATCTAGAAATGGTCAAATCTCCAAAGAGATTTGAGCATAACTTTGATATAAATGTGAAAAATGATGGTGAGTGCTTGGATGAAATGAACAAGATTAGTTCTCAATTGAGGAGAGTAACTTTGCATGAAGATTGTGGATGATGATGGATTTGAGTATAATAAGTTTACTCAAATTGTGGATGATTGAATGAGAGGAAGAGTCTCTCATTTATAGATTCCCAAGTTGGAAGAATGAGGGATTTGGATGAATGTGGGATAAAAGACCAATCAATGAGAAGAGGCTGTTAGGAATAAGGTGTCTCAACCTTGGATAATTCCTATTCTTATTATTTGTTTTGTAAAATGTATTTCTTGCAAATAATGTAATTAAGTGTGAGTGTACATGTCTAGTTTGCATGTTGATGTGTCACTCCACTTAATGTGTCGGCATCTTGAATGGTGTGTAAGGAGATCATGGTTGAAACGGTTATGACGGATTCCTATGACACGTAAGAGCTATGTCTGGAAGATTCAATGACAGGTGAAGACATGTGGCAATTGATAAAGTTGAGTACTGTACACTCTTCCACGATAGTGGGGTTCGGGGCATCGCCCCGAAAAAAATTTTCGAGTTCCTATTTTCTCGGAGAATGGTAAAACCCTAATACAGTTATCTTCGGAAGTTGCCCTAAAAGGGAAGCGCATGATATAAGCGTTTTTTAGGGTTGCGAAGATTTGTGATGTGAGTGTATTGTTGGAACGTTTTTTCATGCTGCCGCATTTTGTCTTCAAGAGTTGGAAATCTCCTGAAAGAACTTGCATTGCAAGTGTGTTGTAACCGTTGTGTTGAAGATAATACATTGTGCAGGTTTTGGAGTGCTGGGGTTTTTTACCGAAAGGTTTTCCCCAGGGTAAATCATTGTGTCATTCTTCATTTTCTGTATGTATGGTATATTGCTGCAATATCTTTGTTAAGTAGATTAACGAATCTGAAATTGTAAGGGTTTAAAACGAATTTGCACCATACTTTCCTTAAGAGATTAGTGTAGGAAGCTGTTTCCGCACCTGAGTTTCCTTACAGAGGCCACTTGTCCACATGTGATTGGAGGAGGAATGAGCACATTTTGGTCAATGTGCAAGTTTGAATTTTGAATTTAAAAGTTGGGGGGAGAGAAGAGTGGAGTTAATGTCACTTGGCTCAATGCACAAGGACATGTAAGAGGAGTGAATGCTTTGTTGGAAGTACCCATCCACTTGGCCTTTTTGAATTCAAATGAGGGAATATTCCCTTTTGATGCTTTGTGAGGGAAAATAGAGAATTAAATAAATCAAAGTAATTGATTTATTGTGCAAGTTGCATTCTCTAGAGGATTTTAGTGATTGAGATTAAATTAATCAAGATTTGATCAATTTAATGAGGAATAAGGAGATTTGACAATTTAGACTTAGATTTATGAATTGATTTAAATTAAATTGAGAGGAAAGATTTAATTAAATAAATGATTTTGATTTATTTAACTAAGGAGGAATATGTTAGATTAAATTAAATAATGTTTTAATTTATTCAATTTAATAAAAGGACTTTAGAGATTTAATTTAAATAAAATGAATTATTTAAATGAACAAAGAAAGATGATTAATTAAATTAAATTGATTAATTTAATCACCAGACGAGAAAGACCTAATTAAATAAATAATGATTTATTTAATTAAGGGATGAAAGGTGTTGATAAGCTGAGAGTATGATTCAAGACAAAACGATGTTAGTAGGATCAGAATCAGGTGCATGTATATTTTACGTGTCTACATTTTCTTGAGACAAAGTTGCACCACATGGTATTTTTTTATTGCATCACATAAGTCTATCTCCATCATAGTTTCATACTAGTGCATTTTCTTTAAATTGTGAAGCTACAATTTTTCTAACATAAATCGTAGTTAATAACAGGGATTGATCATAAATACCATTTATATTGGTCTAAATATTACTATATGACTAGATGGAATTCAACATATGAGTCTAAGATAACTGTCAACATCCCATTATATTGCATGGTTCTTCTACATCACAACTTGACAAGAATTCATTTGAAATCCTTTGCAATAGGTTTTTAGTCAGTAATGAAATTTGTAATATCTATTGATTTGAATCATCTTAAGGATCAAAGACAAAAAAAGATCCTATAAAACACCATGCAAAGCTTCAATTTGTATGAGCATTCAATCCAAAATATGGTGAAGGTCATGTTGGAAGTTTTTCATTGAGAAGATCAATGGATGTATGACAAATGTTGTTATTATGGTGTCGTCAATGATGTCTACATTGTTGCAGTATCAAAATTTATGTATTGTTGATGTCTGATAAGCATGATTGAATGTAGTTATGGAAACCCATTATATAGATGAAGTTTTATTGGTTTGAAACATACCAAATGTTTGTAGAATTTTCGAAGTCCCAGAGTACAATTTTTAGTGTTCAGAGAACCTGTTTTGTGGTCCGCATTGCTCTAGTATGAAAAATATGGTTATGTGGTTTTGAGGTAATTTTGGTACATGTTGGATGAATATGAATCCAAGGTTTCACAGCTTGAATCCCTCCGTAGTTGAATTTAGAGTTGATAGAGTATCGCTCTGGATATGGAAAAGTTATAGTGATAGAGTACCTGATTGAACTACTCCACATTCCACCACGGATGATTATTATGATATACGATTTTGAGGGAGTGTTTACAGATGTCAAAAGTGTCTTTGTTCCATGTGACAAGTGGTTTGGAGGTACGTGTGTTGAAATATGGATGAACAGTTGGTTCATTCCATTGTTGCTTCACCAACAGTGTTGACCTAAAGGCTTTGAGGTCGTACAAAATTAAAGGATGTATGGATCAAACTTATGAGAGTAATTATAGGTCATGCCAACCTATTTTGATGTGCCACATGTTTTGGTTTATTCTACAAGGTGTGTATGGTTGGATCTTGAGTTGACTGAGTATGAGGATGCACGGTACATCTAATTAGGCCAACCTAATTGCTATTGTAAGTGTTTGTAAATGTAATGAATATAAATATAAGTTTATTTCGGTGTTGAAGGTGTGTGGTGTGATGTAAGATAATTAAGTGTGCAAGATTTGAAGTATAGAAGAGTGCAAAGAGGTTGATAAGTGGGGAAGCATGAAGTGCGTTAAGTTAGTTTACATGGCTTAATTGGAACTATCTTCATCATATTGTAGATGCATTGTATCAATTCAAATCTTTGGTAGTGAGCCACCTTCTTTTCTATCCTAGTAGTGAGCCATTTCTTCTATTCTTTGGATAGTGATTCCTTCAGACAGTGAGTCCACCTGGTAGTGAACCATTATGTAATATCTTATAATTGGTTATTATATTGTGAGCTAATCCTCACCGTTGTTTTTCCCTTTTTGGTTTTTCCATGTAAAATCTGGCATTCTTGTGTTCTTTGATGTGATGCATGCTTTCTATGTTCCTTTCTATTACTGTAAGTTTAATGTGATGCATTGAATGGATGTTTAAAGTTGACAAAGTTAAGGAATTTCAATGAATACTGATTCACCCCCTCTCAATATTCTGAATGTTCAACATTTTGGTGGTTTCAAACATGACACTAAGGTTTTAGGGAATCACTTTCAAATAGTGAGAGAAGGTGATTGAGCATCTATCATGAAGGAAGACAAAGATTTAGATAGTGATTTGTTAAAGTTGGTCCAATTCAAATGAGTTGAATTACTAATTGAATGAGTATGTTATTTTAAATCATTCTACATTTCATAGGACTCTCATTATTAGGGTTTATTGTTTTATTTCATAAATTTGAGAGGGTTTTTTTCTCATTTCTATCAATTATCATATCCTTTCCCAAAATCCAAGGCATTTTTGTGATAATAAGGTGAACATATTTTGAAATGAGTCAAATTCCATCCTAGGGAAGTAGGGAAAAAGGAAGTCTAGAACAAAATCTAGTAAATCAACTTCCTAGTTCTACCAAGAAAATAAAACATGCCCAAGGCATGTATATTATCTCTAATAAAATCCACGATAGACCCAAACAAATTAGAGATGCAATTATTTCTATCTATGGGTTGGGTTATTCCAACTTTGTTATTATAAAAAAATCCCTATCGTCATGTCCAACATCTAGAGATTCAACTTAGGGAAATTGATCAAGTCCCCGATGTGCTTTTGAGTATGAACCTTGTGCAAGCTATTTATAGCCAATATAATGTTTCCACTAGAATATTATTGAATTATGATAATAAAAAATAGAGAACTAATTAGGTAAGCCTTCAACCTCAACCCTTTGAAAGATATTAAAATATACTTTGATGCACTTTTCTAGGAAAATAGAAAATATAAGCATAGATACAAATTCAACTAGCTACCAAACCATAGGCAAAGAGGCCTTGATGGATTGAGACAAATTACATCATAATAAATTGATCCTTTTAATATAGATGCATTTTAAGACTATTTCAAGATGACATAATGTACATTGTACTAGGTTTTAGGAGTAGATTATAAGGTTCATATAAAAATTCACCTAATGATGATGGTCCTTGATATCCAACATCAACATTTAAATATAATGTTTGATTGTGCATCTTTCATAGCTGATGCAATCCATAAATAATTGGCATCTCTGAAGGATGATGACAAGATCCCTTCTTTTATAAGTTATTCCATGTTTTGTCATATTCTATTATATCTCAAAGATAATATCTAGGACTTTTCCCTTGAAATTAAATATGAAATCACATGCCAATCCAAGGAAAACTTGCATTTGGAGCTCACATTTCTAGGTGTCAGACTATGGTTTGTTTGAAAGAAATTTCATCTACAAGATCTTAATGTATTTAGATCAAGAAAGGAAGAGATTATCTAATAATTTTACCAGGTTTTTGAGGCCCAAGGATCTTCATCCAAGTGTAGGTTGTAATCACAATTGGGTGATTGGTTCTTTCATAAAGATAAGACAATCATTATAATTTATGGAGTAGAGGTTGAGCCACATTCTCTTCCTATATGGGTACTTGATAGGGTGGATTTCCTTGAGGCTATGTGGCATTTAAATGATGTAGATAAGATCCAATTGAGGCAATATATATATTTTTAATCTCATCTACATTAATGTTCTCAAACTTCACAATTACTACTAGGGAAGAATTATAACTCTTGGGTCCTAAATTGATGGAGTATAGACTAAAAATAGAGAAAGAAAAGATATTTAACCTAGAACATTATATTAATAAAATTAGGAAGGAATTAGGAACGTCACACTATGATGAAGTAGAGGACCTAATTAGGAATTGTTCAACTAAAGCAAAAGTTAACATCAAAAGAAACATATGGGTAAGAATTTTCCTTGGAGAAAAGAAGATGAAGTCTCTTGATGCTGGATATAAAGACACATTCATTGAAATTAAAGATCCTATTATTAGAATGCATAAAATACTAGACAATGCACAAAGTGTGGAAATAATACCCTTGAAATTTGTCAGGAGTCCAATCATTCAAGATCTTCTCATGGAAGTGAAAATAAAAAGGAGCAAGGTGTAGATAAATTTTTCCATAAACCTATAGAACCATCTTATATTAAAACTAAGAATGACAACCCTTGCATAAGAATGGTGCAACAAACAAGAGTTCAACCTTTGGTTGACTATACAATTATAAAGGGAATCAAGGAAAATGAAGTAGATAGTCAAGAAATCCAACAAGGCATTGCCTCAACTAGAGGTATGATATAATTGATATTACTCTAGAAAGGAAATTGTTGAACTTACAGGAAAATAAAATAAGTGCAAGATGTGAGAGACTTAGCCTGTGAGAAGTTCTTATCTAATGACGAGTTTACCAAGTCTAATAAGTTCAAAACATTTTTTCTGAGAAAGAAATCTAATGTACTCATACAAATAATTGAAGATAAGAAAGATAAAGCTAAAGAAAGTGACAATGAGAATGTTGCTAAGAGGATCTTTAAAGACATTGATGTTGATGTAGTGACCCTCCTGGTGACACATTTATTTTGATTATTTTGTGACACAGTTAGTAGATAGACCTTTGATATTATGCTATTTCCAAGCACGTTATGTCAGGATTTACAAGAATGGTTGTGAAACTCATTTGATGATACACTTTATTATTTGATGTAATGTTGAAATTTATGAGAAGACATTTAATGATGATTAGCTATGCTGTTATGTTTTATTCATGATGATTTTATATTAGTTAAATGTTTACGTTAGTCTGTGAAGAAGATGACTTAGCAGTACTTCATAGTGAGTGCCTTGCTATGTCGCGATTCTTCTTCACAGTGTGCTTCCATATTTTACATGTTGGATTAATCGTGCAGTGTTACGCAACTTTCAGGTACAGGCATCGACTTCACCTGCTTGTCAGGTCTGAGCGTGCCATGACCCAATGAAATTATCGATGGGAGATAGACTTGTCCTCTGTACTTAGCCTTCATTCTGAAAAGAACAAGTATTTGTTGTTACCCTCTTGTTGTGTCACTTGTTCGTCACGTGTTTACAGTCGTTTGTTAATGATTGAGTCTTTATTGCTTATATTATGTTAATTTGAATTATTATAATGTTTTAATTATTATTAATGTTGCTTTATTTGATTTAATGATATAATTAAATTAGAAAAGTTATTTTTAGTTTATTAAGTGATTATATTAAAATGTTAAAAATATCTTGTTTTCGAAAAGATCATTTAAATGTAAATTGATTTCATCATTCAATTTGACGTTTTCGAAAATGGAACTTTTAGTTGAGATCTAGAGTTGAAATATCTTGTTAATTTGTTTGTGTCTATTGAGTTTAATTGATGCATGCATTGCATGCTGAAACTGAAAGTTAAAGTTGAGACTTGGAAGTAATGGAAAAGGGATATAATCTTGAAATTGTTCATTCTTGCACAGAGGGTATTGTTATTTGAACAGTAGGAAGCAAAAAGATTGTTTTCAAAAGATATTTTCTGAAATTTGGATTTGAGGAATTGAACATAGAAGCTGCAAATTGTGTTAAAGATTGTGTTCTGTTTGTGGAAAGAGAAAGTTTGAATTTTCGGTGTTTAGCTGAGTTCGTTCTTTTTTTCAAGGAAACGTTTCTAGGTTCTTTTCTTGTTTGAATTTCAAAGTTTATTTGTTGTAAACATGATAATATGTTGTGAAGATTTCATCCTCAATCCCTGTTTTTACCATAGAAAATGAAACATATTAGTTTCTAAATATTTGAAAATCATCACGTTTGATTAAGGAACGAAAACAATATTATGAAATTGTTCTTTTGTTATAAAAATATTAAATAAGTAAACACTGTTGTTCTGTCAAGAGCTATCACAACATCTAGGAATCTGAAAAATTAAAACATTCTATTTATTCTCACGCTATGGTCTTTCTTCATGATTGTATTTGGGTTGTTAGCTCTTGTATTCGATCATTGATACTTATTTTACTTGTTTTGGACATGCAAGTATTCTGTAGTGTTATTGAATGCCGGTTCCTTGGTTTGCATGCAATCGGTCGCCTTCTTGCACTCTCTTCTAAAATGTATTGCATGTGCCTGCATGTCGACCGAGCCTTGTTTTATTGAAATCATCTTTTCCTAGGAGTCTTTCTATATGCATGAGTAATCATTGTTGCCTTCTTAGCATACCGTAATAGAAACTGTTCATTCAACCTTTTTTCTGCTCGAGTGCCTTACATAGCATCAACCGATTCATGGTATTTGTTAAGTCTACTACGTTGTTATTGTTTGCTAGGTCGTATCGTGGTTGTTCTATGTGAATTGGCAATCCCCTTCAACAGATTGCGTCGCCAAATTGCTTGTTCCTACCCTGTGTGGTTAGCAATTCTTGTGGCCGTGCATGTTCTATTTTCCTATCCCTGTTGTGTTAATGTGCTCTCTGTTCTGGGTTGAGGTCGCGGGCCTTTCATGAAACTGATCTTTAGATTTTAAGCTTTTATAGCCTTGGGTTTTTTTGCATACTCCCTGCGTAGATCTTAGGAGTCATTAGTTGCATACGGTTGTATTCTACAGCCGGTAAACGATCTTACCAATGGAGGTCGAGCGGCATCATCAGTCCACATGTGTTGGTTGACAGTCTCGAGTCATCAAGTTTTCCTCATGATCAACAGTCGGTGAGACTCTTTGCATGGGTCGGCACTTCCTGTTAACATATGATGAGTTGTTGTGTATTGTCCCTCTGTGACAGTCAACACACTTTATTCTTCTCTTAACCATGAGAATTGGTTTACGTTCCATTTGGATGTATATATTACTGGTTTTATTTACCAACTGGAGCCCCACTATCGTTATAACATGGTTGGCTATAAATTCCTTGTTGGCTTGTGTGTTTGCTAATGGAAGAAATGGCTGTGCATGTGTAACTCTTGCCTTTACTATTTCTCTAAGCTCCTCTACCTGAGATAATTTTAACAAATATGGGAATCAGTATTTCTTGAACGATATGATGAAGTAGATTTCTTTGAATTTGAAGACCATCTCCTACATATGATTTCCTTTGCTGAGATACAATTTATTTCTCTCTGATTGCGTCTGCGTTTCCTCTATCAACTTTTTCTCTTTGGAACAAATTCATCTTGTATTCCACTAGAAAAGATATTAATTACATGGAAGGCCTTGTCCAGTAGAAGTATAAACCGTAAGCATCTCAAACTTTACCCTCAGAGGCAAAGAATCAAGTCTGCAAGATCAACCTGTCACCGCGTGTTAGCACTCTGGAGAATTTTGGGATGATTCCTTTTCATGTTAAGCTAGTTGCTATGTATATGTTCTCTTTTGTATCTTCCTAGCACTGTGTACTTCTCTGCATGTTTGTTGCATGGATTGAGATCACCGACTTAACTTAGTTGGTCGTTGATTTCTCGGCCGTCTACCTCTTTTGACATCGACTCATATGAGTTGGAAACAATATTATCATATTTTAATGTTTTGTTTAATTATTGATTACAAACTATAAGTCCATTGAATCTTGGAATATAAGTTAGAAGTAGTTATTAATATTGCCATATAAATAAATACCTCTTTGTTTTATAATATAGATTATTATTATTCCTATTGTAATTGATGGTAATTTATTAAATATAAATACATTAATGTCTGAAATAATTTATACTCAAGTTCATTTGTAGAATTAATGTTGAGATGTTGAGATTGTTAAATTATTAGTGATGATTAGAGGCATTAATGTAGATTACTCCTAATCCCTACTAAATTTATAATGTGGTTATTAATCCTAATACGTTAACATCATATAGGAATTGTTATTATATTTGATTTTGTTTAATGATTAAAATATGTATTTGGATAATAGAATTATAAATGTTTAGATTATCTTAATTAAGATTGTGTATTAGAAGCCTCAATATTGTAAGATGGTATTCACGAACTTTGCACTTATTTAACTTAAATGTTGAGTTGGAAATATATTAATGTAATTCTTGAATAGGATGGTAAATTACATTGAAAGGTGTTCCTACTTGGTGATATTCTTACTTTTGTTTTGAGGTTTGGAGTTATGTGTATTGTTCCCTTGAGATTTGGTATTGTCATTTATTGAGTTTTATTATGTTTATTAAATTGTCAAACTTAGTGTTAAAGGGTTATGTAATCTTGTTACAGGCGTTGTCTTGATAAGTCTTCCTGAGGCTTTAAATAATAAGTTTTTAATCAAAATCATAAATAGTTCTTTATGTATGCTCATGTTTTATTCATATATGTGAATGTATGTCTTGTACGTTAAAGTGTTCTTGTGAATTGAACTTTTAGTCTTTATGTTTTCCTTGGGGTGATGTTGTGTTGGTACTTATATAGGCTTGGCCATGCTTGAATGTGGTACCTTTGGAGATACTTTATGTTAGTGTATTATTTTGACGACTTTGGGTCTTGGTGCAAATAAGTTTTCTCTGGAATGCGTGTGGGCATTATTGTTTTGATATTTGGGTTTTTGTACCTAGAAGGAGTGGCTTCCGTTAGGGGCCGGACCGAAAGTGGTTGCATGGGTAGCCTCTCAAAAGTATTTGCTATAGTGATGTCACTCCTGTCCTTGGGTTTCTATCGGGTCTCTTGTGTAAGGTCATCTATGTTTATATCTTTGCTACCAGGAGTATGTCTATTGTCATATGGTTCTTTTGTCATTATGATGTCATGATTGTCGACCTTGTGTTGTATGTTGTCTCTTTTGTGGTCTGTTTGACTTGAGGACTTTTTCTATCTCCTAGCACGGGGGGTGGGCTTTCGAGCACCACACTGTTGGGAGGAACATGCCACAGTTTCCATTGGGTCCCCTACATGTGATATCGTTCGTGTCATGATTTGTCTTGGCAGGATCCTGGATGCACGTAGTTCACTGAGTTGGTCGTCCGACGAGTTCGAGGTCGACATCGGCTCGTGGTCTTATTCTTTATTGTACTCACTATTGAGATTCTATTGTATTATTCATTGAAGTAGCGAGATTGGTCACAATCTCGTGTATTGTAAACAACTTGTATCATAACTATTGATGTATGGAATTTGTATATGACTACCTTGTTTGACTTATTTGGTTTAAAACGTGTTGTGTTTATTATTTACTTTAGTAGCGTTGTTGTGGAACCCTAGAGCGTATATACTACGTTGTTATTACTTATTGATATTAAATGTTGTAAAAAATAAGTTATTCGGTTATTTAGTGTAACGCTTCCTGGGCTCCATGACAGGGCGTTACAGTTGAACAAAGGTTGTCATTGATGTCAAAGGAGTTCACTGTTGTCAAAGGAATCTCATCAGAAGATCAGTGAGAATTAAATGGAATGGTACTATCATACCTATCTATATTAGTAAATGTATTGCCATATCATTTTAAGTTGTAGAAGTATATATTGCTAACTATATTGATAAGAGAAGTTGAGGATTGTCTGTGTTTCAGAAGTATATTGTGTCAGATTTATTGTCCTCGGATATCAGGAGATATGTGTGAATCATACTAATTATTGTATGCTTGAAATATCATGTATTCATGTATTCATTATAATAGAAGTAATCCAAAAATATGTATTAGAATGTTGAAAGTTAGTTTCTTAATGCAAAGTGATTTCTCTGGAAACACAGTTAAGCTTTGTATTCTCTGTTGGGTGCAATTTTTTCTCTAAGGTTTGAGAGGAGAGTATTCTACATGTGTTTTTATCATATTCTAATATTTTTGGAAGATATGATAAACATGCAAAAATATTGAAGTGACAAAAGGCTCTATGTGATTATCTGTCAATCGGTTGGTGTTCAATAACTATGTGGTAATGACTAATAGCATGCAACATTTAAAGTTAGCTTGAGGTGTTAAGATAGGAACTAGTTAAGGTTCTTGTGGAAGCGCATGACATCATGTTCTTTTGATGATTTTTTTTTTATTTAGGATCGGCCTGTTACACGTTTCATGTAATTTTAATTTAGGTCCACCTTATATCCTCTTGGTTAATTATGGACCCTTAGTCGACAAGGAGTATGTTTGTTAATGTACTGTTGAGTATATAACTATACATTTGTATAGATTCATAAAGTGAAGTATAAATTGAAGAGAAGGTGGTGAGTGAATATACAAGGAGACGACTGTACGAGCTAGTGTTATTCAATGAGAGTTGCATTTTAATTATGTGCCATCATCAAAAGATCATAAGGAGTGTGGAAGAGTGTTTGATTCAAGCCCGAACTTTGTGAAAGTTGTGTATTCAACGTTGAAGGTCCACAAGCTTTATCTTTATAATTATGTAGGACCATTGTTCTACTAAGAGAGATGGTGCTTAGATCTTGTATTGTTGATTGGTGTCTCCATTAGGTTGGTACCTACAAGTGCATTAGGGGATTGGTGTCTATGATAGGTTGGTTCCTACTTTATTTTATAAATTCCATTATTATATTCATGCATTGTGAGGTTAGATTTGGAAAGTAGATCCAAGCAGTTATTCTCATTGTGGTTTTTCCCATCTTTAGTTTCCATGTATATCTAGTGTTCTCTTGTGTGGATGCGTGTTTATGATAATTCCTTGATTAGTAGTAGTGAATATTCAAGTTTCATGGTCAAATACATGTGTTGAAGTTAAGAGTTTTAAATAGATTAGATCTACTGATTCAACCCCCCTCTTAGCAGATTGCTTGCCCTTCAATTAGTATCAGAGCTAAGTTCCTTTGAAGAAGCTTAAAAAATTAAGGTAGATTCGATATGGGACAATCAGTGGCCCAAGAAGGATTTTCTACAAATAAGGAACCACTCTTTGATGGATCCAATTATGCATTTTGGAAAGTAAGGATGGAAGCATACTTGATGGACCTAGGTCTTGAAATTTGGCTATCAGTTGTAGAAGGATATGAAATTCCTGAAAATCCTGCAATTGATTAGGCTGAAAAGAAGGCCTGTGAAAATAATGCCAAGGCTAAGAATGCTATTGTGTGTGGTTTGTCTAAATTTGAATTTGTCAAGGTCATGCAGTGCATGACAACGAAGGAAGTATGGGAGAAATTGCACACCATCTATGAAGCTGATGAAAAGGTGAAAGAAGCAAAGCTCCAAACTCATAGAGATCCATTTGAAAGTCTAAAAATTAAGGAGGAAGAAAGCATTTCTATATTTTAAGTTTGAGTTGATGAAGTTGTCAACTCTATCATAGGTCTTGGTGAGGAAATGAAGGAAATCATGATTGTTGAAAAGGTACTCAGATCTCTTCCTAGTGTTAGGAAAAGGTGTGTTGTACACCTTGCATAATATTATTACTGTAATCTTTATTTATTATGCGGTGCACCTAGGGGATCTAGGGATGCATGCATCACATGGGTTTATCATTCTTGGGGCCACTTTATGTATTTTATGTAACATTGGATTAAATATTTAATGTGGGGTTACACATGGGAATAATATTTAATATTAGAAAAACTTACTACCAATACTAAATGAGGGGTTAATGGTTTTGTAAGCTCATGGTATTAGTCACATGGTTTTATGTAATACCTCTTGGTGGTTTTGTGTGAGCTTGTTTCTATAAAAGAAAACACATGGGTAGTTGTTTAAGGTTGGATTGTTGGCTATCTGGCTAAGGGGTTGAGAGCATCTCTTGTTGGCATTTGTGAAGGTTGAAGCATGGCATGGGATGTGTGGTTACATGCTTGTTCACTTGGATTGCTTGTAGAGGGCTTGATGTTTCAAAGGTGTTCATGGAGGCTCTATAAGTGTATTGTAATATTTTATTGTTGAATAATACATTGAGCATGGATGCTTTTGAAGGTTGGGTTTTTCCCTCTATGAGGGTTTTATTAGGGCATATATTGGGTTATCTTGTGATATGTCTTTGATATTTGCATTTGGCTATCTATATACTTGTATGCATGCTTTTCTCTCAAAGGGTTATGTACGAAATTAATTGATAATCATGGTTAATTTTCATAACATTTGGTATCAAAGCCATGTTTGTGGTTGTGGGTTTTTTCAAAGATCCATGTTGTATAACCCTTGGATGAGTAGATCTGATGCAAAGTTGAAGCCATGATAATTGAAGAGTTTTTTTAGACATTTCAAGGTATGGACACATGTTTGTAGGTGTTATTTTATAGATTTGGGCTTTTGGGGTTTGTAGATTTGTTGGGTATATAGTAGATCTAGGGCTTGAAGAAATTGGGTCAAAAGGGTTTCTTGGATCTTATTTTCATACGAGGGTTTTTAGAGAAAATTTTGTAAATGATCTCTTGAGATAAAATGGACCTCACCATTAGACCTAGGATGATTGAGAGATGAAAAATGACAAATTTGACCTATTTTGGCCATTGTAAAAAAGAAAAACATCCCCTATCTACCATGTTGTATGGCCATATGAATTTCTAATTCCTCTACAAAATAAAAAAATTAATCAACATATTACATTTTTTTTACCTGCAAATATTTTTAAAAGTTAAAAATCTAAAAAACAATAATTTTTTTTTTATTATGGGGGTCCATAGACCTCCACCCTCGTAATTGCTTGTCAACTGAGGCAATCCACTGTGTAGATGTCAGTACCGCTGGCACCATGCCTACAACCAAACCCTAGGCTAGGGGCTCTCAACTGGCAGGGGCTTAGCCCCTCTGGCAGGGCGCTGGGGGACCAACCCCCAAGCCGTAGGCTCGCAAAAAATTAAACTGCCAAAATTTTATAAAACAAAATTTAAACTTTTTTAGTTGCACCACCATTTCTTCACTGCAACACCAACCAAGCATCATTAGAAACTCCACCCGAGGGCCACGATAGAGCCACAAACATGGCTGATTGGACAACAATTTTTCAAAAGAGTATAAATTTCACCTAGTGTCAATTTTTTGACTTATTATACTCTCGGAAAGCTCTCTCTGAGCACTATGCAGTGGTATAGGTTTGGTTCCTTGATTTTTTTTGTTTTGATTAGTTTTTGGGGCCTGAAATCTATATGTTCTTTCTTTCACGATTTTGAGCATAATTTTTGCATGTGAAATCAAATTTTTGATTTTGAATAGGCGTTAGAGAGCATGTATAGTATGCTACAAAGTGGATTAGTCATATGTTCAGTTTGTGGTGTAGAGAAAGGTTTGTACTTGTTTGATCACTTGTAGTTTCCTAAGATTTAGGGTGTGATTTTGTGAGCATTCAAACAAATCAAGAGTAAAAACCTTCAAAGATTACATGTTTTCATATGATATTTATGATGTTACAACTGAGTATTAGTTTGGTGCTTCCTGGTATAGGTTTACAAGTGGTTTTTTAGAGTTGGAATTTGATGGTGATAGGTACATAGTTTGTCTTTGATTTTGTGGACATGATTTGGCATAGTTTGAGACCTGGAGTCTTGTGTGGGTGATAGTTGAGTGTAGGTACAACATTAGTGATGATTAGGGTGTCATGGATATGCAAGTAAATTTATGCATTGGCACGACATGGTCATGTATGTGGTTGTTTGGTGGTGATATGTTTTGGTGTTAGGAGGTTATTTTTATCTCCTAGATGCTTGCTTGGTTCCTTGACTATGGTTACTCATTTGTGGACATGTTTGGTGAATCAGATCTAAAATTGATTTGGTGTTTGAGTATTTTTGTCTACAAGATTATCTTCTTTGATATATCAGTTTGCGGGTTACTAATGTGATGTTGATTTTGCATGCTTCATTGTTTGGGATCTTCGAGTTATGTAGTTGTGTGGATTGGCCACCCATTTAGTTGCAGTGGGATGACTCAATTTTGGATTTTCTATATCCATAAGTATTTTTCAGTGTTGATGCAGATTTAGTATGCTGGCCTTGTTTGTGGTCATTTGTGCATTGGTATGTGTGCATTGAGATGAGAGGATATATATATTTTAGATTGCTTGAATAGTTGGTTGTTGGGACGTAGAATGATGGTTTATCACTATGTCATGATAGCCTGGTTACACATTTCAATGGGAGCTATTGATAGTGATGGTTTGGCAATATTGGATTAGTTTATGATGTTTTGATGGTGGTTGTATCTTCTTGGTTTGGAGATCATGGTTTACACTCTTCCCTTTGGGATCTCGATGTTGAGTTATTTGATCGTGTTGGGGCCATGGATGATCTTAATTTAGAGGATGTTTATCATGCTACCATTGAGAGATCAGTATCACAATTTAGTGAGAGCTTGTGGCAATGATTTGGGTTCACTATTTGGTGGTGGATGATATTCATGTGATTTAGAGATGTTGACATCGTGGTTATCCATGAAGGACTCTTTAATATTTGGTTGAGGTGTCATGATTTATCTTTTGACATGCGATCCTTGTTTGATAGGATGGTTATGTATTATGTCATGATGCACACTTGATTACTATTTTAGAGTGTTGGCATGATATGGGTACATGATATGTTCATTGGAGTATATCATCTTCTTTTGAGGAGATGTAAGATCATGATGTCATGGTGTTCCTGATTTGGTGGTTAGGATATGAATTTGATCTTGGTTGGTTCTCCTTGTATTGGGTACATTGATCATTTACTTGGGAGCTTCATGATGGTGCTATGTTGCATTTGGAGTTTAGCATGGTTTGATTAGTTATAGGTACTCATGGATACTTGGAGACATAGGTGAGGCTAGGAGATCTCTTTGGATCAGAGACACGTGTTGAGATAGTTACTCATTGATGAGGTTTCATATGGTATTTCAAGGAGCCTACACCTTGGTTGGACACAAGTTCAACATGGACCTATGAGGATATTGTTCTTAGATGAGTCATGATGACAGATATATTGGAAGAGAATTCTCATTCCCAAATCTTATTCTACTCGGTGGTTCATCATTTGAGAGGTATTGCCCATTGTTACTCTCAGATGCATTATGTTTTATGCTTTATCTTCTCATGCATATGAATCTTCAGCTATGGTTTGTTATTTTTGGAGGGTTCATTTGAGGGATTTTGGCATGTTTACCTCCTTATGCATTATGAGATTTTTCATTGATGTTGAGTTTATATGTTATTGGTCTTATTCCCTTGCTTTGGGAATGTATTTCGTTTGATCTTACTTTGGTTTGAGATGCATACATCTTGATTATGATTAGATGTGGATAGTACTATTCTCTTTGGGGTTTTATGAAGGAGATCATACTTATCACAACTTAGAATTTAAAGGTGTGTGTAGAAGGACATACTGCAGGTTTTGATTTGCATGTTCTCTCTTTGGTCTTGTTCTATTTCCTGAATGTTTGTATTCACATGCCATTGGTTTTGAGATCTTGTGGAGCTATGGTGATCACTATGTTTGTGGTCATGTGTTGTTCATTTTTCTTTGGTAACAACACATGGATGTTCCTTTATCTCTTTCCTTTGTTGAGTGTGGAGAACTTGGGAGAGCTATGAGACTTGTGGTGAGAGATGTATTGTAGTGTGTTGGTTTGCATGATTTACATATCTTTGTGGATTACGTGGTGCATCTAGGGGATCTAGGGATGTCTGCATCACATGGGTTTAGCATTCTTGGGCCCACTTTATGTATCGTATGTAACATTGGATTAAATATTTAATGTGGGGTTCAAGAAAACTTCCTACCAATATTAAATGAGGGGTTAATGGTTTTTTAAACTCATGGTATTAGTCATATGGTTTTATGTAATACCACTTGGTGGTTTTGTGTGAGCTTGTTTCTATAAAAGCAAACACATGGGTAGTTGTTTCAGGTTGGATTGTTGGCTATTTGGCTAAGGGGTCAAGAGCATCTCTTGTTGGAATTTGTGAAGGTTGAAGCATGACATTGGATGTGTGGTTACATGCTTGTTCACATGGATTTCTTGTAGAGGGCTTGATGTTTCGAAGGTGTTCATGGAGGCTCTGTAAGTGTATTGTAATGTTTTATTGTTGAATAATACATTGAGCATGGATGCTTTTGGAGGCTAGGTTTTTCCCTCTATGAGGGTTTTCCTAGGGTATATCTTGTGTTATCTTGTGATATGTCTTTGATCTTTGCATTTGGTTATTTGTATACTTGAATTCATGACTTTCTCTCAGAGGGTTATGCAGGAAATTGATTGATCATCACGGTTAATTTTCCTAACACATAGAAGATTTGATTCTAAAGTTTCTACTGTTGAAGAAGCTAAAGATCTGAATGCTTTAAAAAATGGTTGAATTGCATGGAATCTTGACTGCCTATGAGATGAGTTTTGATGGTGAAAACTTAATAAGGAAAGAGGCTACATTCAAACCATCGAAAAAAGCAAGTTGATCTATATTTTGTTAGAGTAATAAGTTATTTCACTTAATTAATTATATCATATTGGTTAATTAATTAAGTCACTTATCACTTTAGTTACTTAAGCTAAACTTAGGCACACTGATAATTAATTATTTATTAATTATTAAGTGTGCACACTAGGGTTTCCCTTTTAGGTTACACTTTAGGGTTTCTTGATCTCCTTCATAAGGATTGATCTCATTGTAATTATTCATTCTCTTAATGCATTTTTCAGCTTTAGGCTTGCAGATCATCTTTTTTGTTTTGTACATCTTTCATACTTTGTGATAGGTTATTGCATGCAAGTGATTCTTGGGGTCTGTGAAGTTGGGTTTATCAACTTCTACAGATTTTGATGTTGGATCAAATGTGAAGGAGGAAAACTTTGTTAGAAAGCTACAAAGAGGTTCTATAAAATATAAAGGTAGGTTACCATTCAAATGTTTTAATAAAGGTTAGAGGAAACAAAAGAGTTTCTTCATTAATGAGGAAGGCTACTCAACTAATGAAGAAGATGAAGACATCTTTAGAGATGAAAAAGAAGGCTATATTCATGGCCATGGAAACTAATGAAAACACTATAGAGATGAATTCTAGAAATGATGAAGAAGAAGTAGATCTTGTGGAATAATTACTTTGTGCTGGAAAGGAGATCATGAGACTAAATATACGAATTGTTGAAGAAGTAAAGGCTAAAGACAGTTTAAATCAAAAGATTGAGAGTGCAAAAAATATGATCATTGATCTGAAAGTTCAAGATAAATAAGCAAAGAGGATTGAAGAATTTTTTATTAAAAGACTACTATCAAAATACAAGGACAATGAAAATCTTGAAGAAAAAATTACACCTCTAAGGAAATATCTTGAAAAATTAAGTTAGAAACTAAAGATAAAGTTTGGGAAGATCACTAAGATCTTGGATCAAATAATTGACAGTCAGAAATCACATATAAAAACTAGTATTGGTTTTGATGAATCAAAGAACCAATTGACTGAGTAGTCAGTGAAGCCTGCTAAGAAGAATCTAGGAGAGGTTCCTTTTGTAAGCCCAAAATCTAAACAAAGTGCTACAATTGATGATAGTAGAATACAAAATGATGGTTTCATCTAAGTAAAAAGGAAGAATAGGAGATGCGAAAGAGAAGCCTCAAGAGGATAGTGGTACAATACTAGTTTTAGTAATTCCTTTTCTGGTTACTATTTTAATTACAATAATTTTGGTCACAAGGCCATGGATTATAGAAGAGCTCTAGTAAGAAGAAATAAATTTGTAAGTAGTAATGCATTTTCACCTCTGTATAATTTCAATATCATTTTTCACAAGTACAACAACTTTGGACATATTGATAGAAACTACAAAAGCAATTTTGTGAGTCCTCCTCTACTAGAATGAGGGCTCCATTAGTTAATTATGACTTATTTTTTGATTGTTAGAACTCAATAATGAGCTCTTTTTTGGAGTGATGCATGGGATCTTCATCCTTCGATTAATATTTCTTTTCCTAGTCTATAAGGCCTCTTATCTAGACCTTCATTGATGTTGGGTGGATTTTTTTCATTAACTTCAAGAGTCCTCTTATTATGGGGAGTTACTTGTTCTACAAGTGGAATAATCTTAGTATTTGACCTAAAATAGGATCTTTGGTTGTTCAAGACTTTCTAACCTTGATTCTTGCTTCAAAATAATGTTTCTTTTTGGAAGATAATGATTTTATTTATTGGAGAAGGGACCCTAAATGGGCATATTCTATGAAGCTTTTGTATAGGTCCCTTGTTGGGCACAATGGTGAGATTCATGCCTTTTCTTGGTGGAAGATAATCTAGAATGAATTTAGCTAGCTCAAGTATAATTCATTCATTTCCAAATTCTCTATAAAACTAAATGCATAACCTAGGATAATATCCAAAAGAGAGGTTTTTAGGGCCACTAAAAAAAAAATCACTATAGACATCTAGAACATTTTTTTTCCAATCTCTTTTTGTGTTTTATAGATTTATTATTTAGGGAAAATGGTGGCAAATCTAGAACCATCCTATTATTCATGCCACATGTTTTTTATATTTTTAGTCAAGCATGGGATGACCTCCTTCTATGGCTAGTTTCCTTAATGTTTCTTAGGTGATTCTTCCTATTTGCATCCTTTTGTAGATATGGTTCTAATAGAATTGCTAGATCTTCCAAGGTCCTTAGAATCTAGTATCTTAGACCTGGCCAAAATTTCTAGACTCTATGAAAGAGACCATTTATGCTAGTTATTCTATGGTGGTAGATCTCTCTCCTATTGTGGTAAGTTTTCTTCCCAGTGATCTTAAAATATTAAAAATCCTCGAGCTTCATTTTTTGGTTTCTACCCTTTGGGTCCCTTAACCCCCATTTGGGTTTATCAAAAGGTCAATATATTTGGTAAACTGTCACCTCCCCCTCAAGTTGTATCAATAAATGTTGACGAATCTTCCTATGGAAACTTTGGAGTTATGGGTATTGGAGTATTTGGATGGGATAATCATGGGTTAATTTATTTTTTATTAACTTTTTATGGTGATCAACACCAATAATAAGATGGAAGGATGTGTTCTCTTTTTTTCTATTAAAAAAAATTACAATTAGGATGGACTAAAACTATATGTGAAATGGATTTACTCGTTATTTTTTATCTCTTGTATGGAGAAAGATATTGTGAAAATTCTTGAAGGCTTGAAATTTTACCTAAGTAGATTCTCTACCTTACCCCTTGGTTTGAAACTATTTCCGTAATATTCACATTTGTAAGAATAAAATTTAATAGCTAACTATCTTGCCAAGTTGGCTATGGAGGATAAAAAAATGGAATGTTGCAGGGTGGGGTTCTCTTGGCCTTGAGAAATCCTCTCAAGTTACTCATCTTGTTCACAATAACCAAACTTGATGAGTTATCTTTACCTTAGTATCAACTCTATTTTGTGGATTTTCACTACTTTTGATGCCTCTCTACAAAAATATTATGTTTCTCCCATTGGCTTCTTCAATCACCTTGGTATGTTTGACATGTTTTTTTTATTATCCTTGTTTTTTAGGGACCTCTATATTTATGTAATATTGGTGTTGTGTAGGAAAAAGTATCCCTTTTTCACACTTGATTTAAAAATAATTAATAATAAAATGAACCTAATTATGCATGATTTAGTGTTGTAATATGTTTTTCATATTCACATTAAGTTTAGGGCACTTTTTAATAAAACGGACTTAGTTGTGCCTTGTTTTTAATGTTGTAAGGTGTACCTTCATATTTTCATATTAATCTAGGGCTTTATTAATTTATTGAGGTTAATTTTCCTTAATTTGCCCTTTTAATTCAAATCCAAGCCTAATTAAATGCAAATTCTGAGGGATGAAACCTGGCATTCATAAATGCCATTTCACAACACTTAACTTTGGAAGATGTGTGTCCTAGGTAAGTGACCTAGGACCCATTCTCCATAGGGTGAATGGTTCCTCACTTAGTCCTAGGACCTTGATTTTACATAATATTTAACATTGCCCGATGTGTGTCCTAGGTAAGTGGCCTAGGACCCATTTTCCCTATGGCGAATGGGTCCTCACTTAGACCTAGGACCCCCCTTTGGAATATGTTTTTGGCATATTTTAATGATTTCAAATCTATAGTTCCATGCTGCCTTGTGATATTTGAATTTCGGGAATTAATGTTAAGATATATTTAATACGAGGTCATTTAATTATGTTTCATCCTATAAATTTTATGTGACTTCATGAGATCAAGATAGAGCATTATCAAGAGAATTCAAGAGAATTTTTAAGGCATTCAAGGGTAGAATATTGAAGATTATTGCAGCAATAAAGATTCCTTCCATCATGTCAAATACTTATTGCATCATGCATGTTGTTTGAGCTAATATATTGATGTAGTGTTCAAGATCAATTCAAGCATATTAAAGGCATTATATCTAATCAAGTTTCATGATCAAGATCTACATCTATTGAGGCCACTTCATGCAAGTTTATAGATTTGTACTCCAAGGTTTCAATTAAGGTTTGGTGAGTTGTTACATATTGTTGTTAATTTATCATTCCTTCTTTTATGTTTCATTTCATTTCAAATTTTAATTACCAAAATAGGGTTTGACCAAGGAAAATCCCCATTCCCTAATAAACAACATTTTTCTCTCTTTGATGTGTGATTGCAGATTTTAGGTTGAAGATCAATTGGAGAGAAAAATTGAATAAAGTTGTAAAGTTGTCAAAGTTGCAAGAAAAGTTGTCAAATCATGAAAACATTTCTACAAGATTTATTTTCAGCTTTTCGACAGTGAACAATTGGAATCTAGGAGTGCAGACCTGGTAGAAGAGAACCCAGAAAGCATTTTCCAGGAGCCTTAGCCAAGACCCATTCACCATAGGGGGAATGAGTCCTCAATGAGGTTTGAAAAAGCATCTTTGGTGATAGGTACATGACATTTTACCCTTTCCAAATCCACATTTTGATAGTTAGTTTTGTTAGTTTTCAAATTTGTCTTCTATAACACACATTTTGAATGAAACTAGGAAAATAGGTGCATCATACCCCCTTTGTTATCAATCCAATTTGATCACCACATTTCTCCATGTTTCATTATGGTGAACCCAAACTTTTGAACTTGACTTTGATCCTTGCATTTTTTGATTTTGGATTCCTTTTTCATCCTAGATTTATATTTTTCATTCATTTGCATCTCTTTGCATTGAATTAGGTCTCATTTAGGGTGTCTAGTTTGCATTTCATTTAAGGTTTTTGAGATTGCATCTTTGCATTCTTTAAATCTGAAAAATACAAAAAAATCAGCCATCTTTCATATCATTCTACATAGCATTCATTTGCATTTGAAAATTAAAACAAAAATTGCATATCAAACTAGCTCTTCTAGGTTGTCATTTTATCATAATTTGCACTTGCATTTCACATTGAATTCATAGAAAATTGAAACTGAAACTTGCTGTAACAAACAAAATTTTGAAAACCATTTAAAAGCACTCAAAAATTTATAAAAAATTATTTCAAAACCCTCATCTAGGACCCATTCGCCCTAGGGAAAATGAGTCCCTCATTAGGTCATATTTTGATTTTTTGGGCATTAAAATATTCATTTTTTATATTTTTGTTTGCTGCTTTTAGATTGTTGTTACTATTTGCAGAATTTTTGTTTCAAAAATTTGATCATATCTAGTTTAATTTGATAAATTTAGTGCATTGTGTGATTTCAAACTTGCATTTACAAGATTTTATTTTCAAGTTTTTACATAATGTAATCATAAAATTGCCTTGTTTAGAATCTAAAAATTGCATTCTAGGTCATTACATTGCACTTTACCCTCTTTCCATTTTGGGTTGACATTGATTTTGTAAAACTTGTATGAGATTTACAACTTGGTGTCCTATTAGAAATACTATTGTAAGACGTAGTTTGAGACTCATGTCATCCCGCAAGACACCATTCGCCGTGGATCTTAGGTTTTCTAACTCTCTTTCTAATAGTGTTAATAATCAATCCCCTATGGATCATAAAATGCATACCTCAATTATAATAACCTCCTTACCTACAACCAATGTGCATGATGTTGTTCATGTAACATATATTTTGGTACCCACTTAGGGTTTCTAACACTTTTAGGGTTTTTCACCTAAAAGGAGAGAGGTAGGCCAAATTGCTAATATTGCATTCAAAGATTAGGGGTATAATGTGTAAGGATGATGTGGTGTGTGATATAAAATGTGTCTAAATGGAAGGATCTAGATGCTGGAAACTGGAAAGAGGGTGATTTATTGATGCTAGTCCTAAGAAATGCAAAGTGCTGGAAAACACAATGTTGTATGCAAATATGTACAAGATGACCTAAAAATATAAACTAAACTAAACAAAAAATTGTGAGACAAAATGTGTGCACCTAGAATATGAAGAGGGATGACATGAAGGTCTGGAATCTTGAAAAAATTGTTGCAAAATCCTATTGGGACACTTGTGCCAATCTGCGTGACTTAGTCTCGGATATGGAAAAACTGGTCTGGGGCCCGTTTATACCAAAAGGGTACTTATATATATAGAAAACCCTAAAATGCATGTACAGTGGGACTAAGTCACCAATAATGGTGACTTATTCCACTTTCATATTTCAGGAGATCTGAAGGTGCACTCTCTAGCTCCAGGTCAGCTCTACTGTTCTTGACAAGTTTTTGGATCCAAAACTACAAAATCTTGTCTGTAAGTGTTCTCTAAGCCTCTTTTAGGGTTTTGACCACCTTGAAGGGCTTTGACAAGTTGTTGAAGACTTTTTGACCTTGGTTATTTTCCAAATCTACACACAAGACCTAAAAATCACTCTAAGAGGGAAAACTTGTTGATTGTTAGGGCATGGGGGTTTGCCTTGGTCAAACCCCTTTTAGATAATCAAATCAAATGAAGAGATAATGTAATGAAGCATAAAACAATGGAGCTAGTACCTTGCCATGATGATTGATCTTGAGTTATTGCAACAATGGTGGAAGATTTACCCCTTGAGTGCTTTGGAGAGATGTCTTGATGACTTAGAATGCTCAAACCCTAGCTTGCTTGAGAAGAATGAGTGATGAGTGAATGTAGATGGCTTGCTTGGTTAGGGTTGAAAATGAGGGGAAAACCCTTATTTATACATTTTGTACCCTAATTTCTCAAAAATAACACATCGCAGGCCGACCTTAGGGTTTAGGAGATAATATCCTACAAGAATTTAGAGTTAATTTTGATTTTTATGCCACATGGGACTAAGTCGCCCAAGGTGGCGACTTAGTCCACCTAGGAAAATTTAAGTGGTTGTCAAGAATTAAGAGGTGATTAATGATGTTTGTCGGGATTGTCTTCCGAAACACACTAAAGTAGGACCTATAAGTGCATTAAGGGGTCATTATGCCATAAAAAAAGGGTTGATTTGTTGATGACAAGCTTAGGAAAGTGTGAGAGTTTTCTGCAACTCTTTACAACACTTTGAAATAAGGCTTGGAAAGGGGTAAAAAGAGGTTGTTTAGGTGAAATATGATGAAAGGGTCCTACAAAAGTGTGAAAGTGGGTTAGAACATTTCACAACACTTTTAAAAGACACCATAGAATTTTATTGATTTTCAAGGGTTCAAGACCTAATGTGAATGTGTTGACCACATTACATCATTAAATCTAGGCAAAACTAGGCCAAAAACCACAAGAGAGGGCCCAAATGAGTGAAAAGTGTCAAGACTACAGTTTTTAGAGACACATTTAGCCCCCACTTTAGTGAGAGGATGAAATTGCTTCAAACTCACACTAAAGTAACCAAGTGGCATGGATGGTGAAGAATGAGAAAGATGAAGGAGACGGTCAAACCCCCAAGATTCAAGATTCTAAGTCAAATCGATATCAGTGCAAGAGGACAAATTCAAGGGTGAATGATTTGCAGCAAAACAAGATACGCGATCATGTGATGACAAGAACTAGAAGGAAGAGAAGGGAAGTAAGAAGGTTGGATGAAGCTTCGACTGTTTGTCCAACTAGTTGTGGATCAGATCTAGGTTTTTTATCTAAAAAGATGTGTACTCACTCTAGGGCGACATAACTTTTGGTTGTGCATCGAGTGAGAAGGCCCAAAAGGTGAGAAACATACACTCCTGGCTGGTATGCACTCACACACATGTAGGTGGCTATGGGGATAGTCATTCCATTGGTTGGGATTCCCGCTCAAACCATACAAAATTTATACCTCTTGATAACTTTAATAAGGCAGCGCAAAAGAAAATGACTTTTAAAATGATTTTGTAAGGAATGTTCAAAGGGATTTTGCTTAGTTCGTGCAATGTCTCATCTTAAGGAACATTATGCGTAATGTCTCCAAGAGAGGAAAAAAGCTAATGGTCTCATCTTGTTTGTAAGAGAGGAAAAGTGCAATGTCTCATCATGGGAAACATTGTACCTAATGCTTCCAAGAGAGGGGATCGCAAGAAAAATAAAATCGCACAATGAGATTTGAGTGTCAATGTATGCCCCCACTTTAAAGTAGTTGCTAACACCATTACTATGAGAAATTTCTTTAAAGTAGAAGAAGAGGAAGACATGAGAGCTTGTTCAAAAAGACCTATTCCAAGTCATATATTTTCGACAAGCTACGTCATGAAAAGGGTAGTATGTCACATGCGAGTCAACTTAAGACATGTCGTCCACATCCCAAGCTTGCTCTTATATGTTCATGAAAGGTTAATGACTAGTCAAAAGAGATAACGAAAAGTGACATATGAGGACAATGCTACCTAACCCTTTGCCCCCACTTAGTGCAGGACAAGAGTGAGCCAAAAGGATTAATGAAATGTATGGTTGAGTGAAAATCAATATCGATTAGAGGAATTAGGTGCAAAAGGAATGTTTGTTGGAACATTAATTTTGAGTTCTTGGAGGAAGGGAGAGAAAGTGATCTTTGAGGATTCTCAACAATATACCCTCTTGATCATAGGGAGAAGGTGTTCCTTTAGCATGTTAAAAAGAAGAGTCTTTCTTAGTATAGGATGTCATACTTACGTAAGGCGCTATAGATTGTAAGATTTTGTACACTCCGTTAGAGGAGTGTGTAAAATTGAAATCATTAGTGTTTTGCGAGATGACATTGGCATTAAGCAAAGAGTCCTTTATTTGTTTCAAAGGATAACTTTCTAAGGGTGGGTTAGAAGGGTGAGGCCAGATGGTGTTGATGTTGGATGAAGGTTTGATGATTTTGATGAAAGGACAATAACCAAGACTATGATTTTTTGTTTGTGTGTTAGGCTCAATAGGTGTGCGGATACCTTGTTCTCTAGCACCACATCCTTTTTTACTATAGCCAAGTTGTTTCATGAGCTCATAACCTTTTCCATAAAGATTTTTTAGTGCTTTTGGATTGGGTGTTTGTTCGTGGTTGGCTTCTTTGTCTAAAGTAGTTGAGGTGGATGCTTGTGAAGGATCTGCCAAGTCTTGTGTTGACAAGATTGTGGTTCCCTTTTTAGAGTCTTTGTTGATGATCTTGGATTCTCCTAGTAAAGGAGGTGTGAAGTCTAAGGAACCCCAATCATCGGCTAAGGGCATGTGTTGTACGAGTTCTGCTTGTTTGGTGGGTGTTGAAGTGTTGAAGGGTTTGGATTTGTTGTGCTCAAGTTGTAAGACACTAAAAGGCTCAGGATCATAATCAAGGGTGTACACTTTGTTGTTGTAGATGTACTTCATCTTATGATGAAGAGTGGCAAGCACCCCATTCATTGCATGAATCCATGGCTTGCCTAAAATGAGGTTATATGAAACATCATGTGGCATAACATGGATCAATGTGTCTAATGTGGCCATTCCAACTGTAAGAGGCAAAGTGATCACACCACGCAGTTTTTGTCCTACACTATCAAATCCGTTGATAGATAGAGAGGTAGGTTGAATGTTTGATTTATTGATATGGAGTCTATCTAAGAGGTTTACACTACAAACATTAACATCAGAGCCATTGCCAACAAGGGTTTACTTTATACCTCTTCTTTTGTATTGAGATATGATTATGAAAGCTTTAGCTTCTTTTTGCACTTCCAAAGTAGGGAGCTCACTTTGGTGGAAAAAAATGTCAACATTCGATCCTTGAATCATAGCTGATATGTCATTTGTTTGCACATTAGAAGGGATAGGAATTTGTTGTAAGGAATTCTTCATCATGTTGTGATAGTGAGGGGAGGCTTGAATAAGGTCCCATAAAGATATCTTAGCAGGAGTATTCCTTAGTTGGTCAACAAGGTCATACTCCCTAATGAGTGAATTAAATGAAGGGGCAGCAGGCAATATGGGAGTGGATAAAGGTAAGGGTGTTGAGGTTGATTTGGGTGGGCGTGGATTGTTTCTTGTGTAATTTGTGTGAACAACGGTATTATAAATCGACTGTTGCGACACATTATTTTGAGGTGGGTAGAGGATAAATTCGGGTTGAGGTTTGTTTGAAGGGGGGTAGACGGTGAGTTGAGGCTGAGTAATATTAATGTCCCCTAGGGAAGGAGAGTCTAATATGGGCTCTGCATCTTCTTTTAAGGGCATAATATTATTATTGTCAATGTTATCCTTGTCTTACATCATGATATACTCCCTAGGAGGAGAGTTTTTAGGAGAACTACAAACCACATGTTCATGACATTCAAGGATTGGTTCTTCTAAAATGACTTCATCACAAGTAGGGGAATGACCAATGATGGTATTATCACTGGTGGGATGAGGAGGAGAGGGTTCTATTTGATTTTCTTGTTTTTCGAAGGTCTCATTCACTTGTTCCATACTATCTATCCTAGTAGGAGAGCTTGGAAGATGTTCACCACATGCCATGGTTAGAGTTGGTAAATTAGCTTCATCACAGGTAGGGGAAGAATCAAGATAAGGACCATCATCATGTTCAAATTGATTGTCCCAAAGGGTAGGAGCATCAGGGAAGGGAGGGTCAAGAGTCTCATGACTTGCAATAGGTATATCTTCTAACACCAACCTATCCTCTTTGCATCGAGGAGGGATATTAGAAGAAGGACAAGTTTGATTGTTATGGTTAGGGAGACTAGGTAAGGTAGGGGTCATGATTTTAGATTCATGTTGCATAATGTCTTTGCAAGGGGTAGGAGGAAGACAAGAAAGACCATCATGATCTTAAATGATTGTGTCTCCTTTCCACAAGATACCTTCATCACGAATGGGAGAGATATCAAGAGACGAACACTTAGGATTATCATGATTATCAATGCTTACATCCTCTTGTGGAAAATATTTAGTGGATGAGCTAGAAGAGATGAATTCATTAAGAACTTCATCTAACATGTCTAAGTCATCACTACTAAAGGGATTAAGAAGGGTGTGAGTGGGTGCTTGTGATGTTGTTGAGATGTTGTTTTCATTTTCTAAAGAATCTAATTTAAATGATCTAGGAACTAATGCATAAAATGAAAGTTGCAAAAGTATAATACTATCCATAGGTGCCATGAATTCTATTTAAAATGTAAGAGAAGCTATGCAAACTTAAAATGCAATGTAAATACATAGGTTGAAATGCAATTTTCAGATTTCAAAGAAGGTAATTTGCTAATTACACTATGCAATGATCTAAAAATGAAATGTTGTAAATGAAAAAGGGAAACTAAGCAATGCATGAAATGAGCTAATTTAGGCTAGATCTAATGGAATGCATGTAACAGAAACACAACCAATTGATACAAGTAGGTAATGGCACAAAACAAAAGCATAAAAATAGGGTTTTTAGGTCTGTAAAAGGTAGTTTCAGAGGGAGAAAGGGACTAAGTCACCCAGGGTGGCGACTTAGTCCACCTGGTGGTTTTTTTGAGAATTTGAAGAATATTTTGATGGATGTGGGTGGTTTCTATGTTGTATGATGTATACCTAAGATGCAAATGCAAAATGTAATGCAATGCAAACCTAGGATGGTGATGGAATCCAAATCAGAAAAGAGGGTGTAGGAAAGGTTGGTTCACCAAAATGTAACATAGATTTTGGTACCCACTTAGGGTCTCTAACACTTTTAGGGTTTTTCACCTAAAAGGAGAGAGGTAGGCCAAAATGCTAATGTTACATTCAAAGATTACAGGTAGAATGCCTAAGGATGAAGTGGTGTGTGATATAAAATGTGTCTAAATGGAAGGATCTAGATTAGTAAACTAGAAAGAGGAATGTTTTATTGATGTTAATCCTAAGAAATGTAAAGTGTTGGAAAACACAATGTTGTATGCAAATATGTACAAGATGACCTAAAAATATAAACTAAACTAAACAAAAAAATATGAGATAGAATGTGTGCACTTGGAATATGAAGAGGGATGGCATGAAGGTCTGGAATCTTGGAAAAATTATTACAGAAGCTGACTGAGATACTTGTGCCAATCTAGGTGACTTAGTCCCAAATTTGAAAAAACTGGTATGGGGCCCATTTCTGCCAAAAGGGTACTCAGATCTACAGAAAAACCTAAAATGAATGTACAGTGGGACTAAGTCACCAATAATGGTGACTTAGTCCACTTTCAGATTTTAGGAGATTTGAAGGTGCACTCTATAGCTCCAAGTTTTCTCTTCTGTTCTTGACAAGTTTCTGGATCCAAAACTACAAAATCTGGCTTGTAAGTGTTCTCCAAGCCTCTTTTAGGGTTTTGACCACCTTGAAAGGCTTTGAAATTTTTTTGAAGACTTTTCCACCTTGGTTCTTGGCCAAATCTCACACAAGACCTGCAAGTCACACTAAGAGGGAAAACTTGTTGATTGTTAGGGCATGAAGGTTTGCCTTGGTCAAACCCCTTTTAGATAATCAAATCAAATGAAGAGATAATGTAATGAAGCATGAAAGAATGGAGCTAGTACCTTTCCATGATGATTGAACTTGAGTTTTTGTAGCAATGGTGGAAGATTCAACCCTTGAGTGATTTGGAGAGATGTCTTGATGACTTAGAATGCTCAAACCCTAGCTTGCTTGAGAAGAATGAGTGATGAGTGAATGTAGATGGATTGCTTGGTTAGGGTTGAAAATGAGGGGAAAAACCCTTATTTATATATGTTGTGCCCTAATTTCTTGAAAATAACACATCGTAGGCTGACCTTAGGGTTTAGGAGATAATATCCTGCAAGAATTTTGAATTAATTTTTATTTTTATGCCACATGGGACTAAGTTGCCCAAGGTGGCAACTTAGTCCACCTGGGTAAATTTAAGTGGTTGTCAGGAATTAAGAGGTGATTAATGATGTTTTTTCAGGATTGTCTTCTGAAACACACCAAATTAGGACCTATAAGTGCATTAAGGGGTCATTATGCCATAAGAAAGGGTTGATTTATTGATGAAAAGCCTAGGAAAGTGTCAGAGTTTGTTGCAACTCTTTACAACACTTTTAAATAAGGCTTGGAAAGGGGTAAAAATAGGTTGTTTAGGTGAAATATGATGAAAGGGTCTTAGAAAAGTGTGAAAGTGGGTTACAACACTTCACAACACTTTTATAAGACACCATAAAATTCTTATTGATTTTCAAGGGTTCAAGACCTAATGTGAATGTGTTGACCACATTACAATATTAAATCTAGGAAAAACTAGGCCAAAAACCACAAGAGAGGGCCCAAATGAGTGAAAAGTGTCAAGGCTACACTTTTTGGCGACAAAGTTCATGTCTCGTGAGAAAACATTTAAAGAATGGATGAAGGCCTAGAAAAGTTACAATACTTTATGCATAATTAAAACATGGATAGTAGTGTCATTTCTACTTTATATAACCTAAGGAGAATTATTGAAACTGACAAGGGAATGGAGGTTATGTGAGGTCTAGGTCATCTTATCAATGATAACATTTCTACCATGAGTAGTTGTGCTCAAGATTTGGGGTATGCTCAAAGCCAAGGCGAAACTTCAATTCCTCCTTCCACAATCCCTATCTCCAATCCTACATACACTAGTACTCATGTTACCACAACCATTCAACCTAGAAGCAATGTCAACACTTCCTTAGGTATTTCCATTGGGAATCATTCTAGTTTTTTGCATTCAAATATCATATCTCCTCAACCATCTCCCCTTACAGACCTTCAATTCACTTTCCCTATGAAAACATACACAACTCCACCTTATTCCCCTCCATCTCATAATACCAACAATGATCCCATTGTTAACACACTTTTATAAAATATGGTATCCCTTCAACAACAAATCACAACCCTAAATCAAAACAACAATGGCCAACCTTCACAATACATAAAAACCAATCCATTATCCTTAGAGATATTGAGAACACAAATTCCACAAGGTATAGAGGTTCCTAGATCTGAGAAATATGGTGGGAAAGGAGATCCTGTTAGCCATGTTTCCACTTATACAACCCTATGTAGTGATTTCATCTTTGATGATAAGCTCTTGGCTAAACTCTTTCCTAGGTCCTTGAAGGATACTACTTTAGAGTGGTTTTGCTCCTTACCAAATAATTCAATTCATTCATTCAATGAACTTATTGATTCCTTTTACAACCACTTCCAAATTCATATGGGTCCCAAGATGACTTTAGCTGACCTAATGAAATGTAAACAAAATAAAGTTTAGAAAGTCATTGATTTCATAACATGATAGCAAATGCTTTATTCATAAGTAAACATTAAGATTCTTGATGTCGACCTTCAAACAATGTTTATTTCAAACTTGAAAGATAAAATTCAAACAAATCTTGAGATGATGAGATTTCCCTCCTTCACACAATTATGCACAACCCTTTGTGACCATTAAAATTCAGTTAGTAGTCATGATGTGAGAAATCCACCTAACCTTCCTAAGAATTATGAATCCACACCTCAAAATAGTTACCAACCTTTCAAGAAATAGAATAGGAGGTTTTTACAATTTAATTCCTCTCAACCAAATCAACAAGTTGATAAACAAGTGGCTGCTATAAAGATGACAAATCCTTTTTCCTTTGGGGATAGGAATATAAAATTTACCCCTCTACCTGACACCCTTCATAGTATCATGCTACAGCTTGTGAACAAGAATATGATTTCCTTAACTCGTGTTAGAGCTCCTGATCTTATTAAACCATTACCCTCAAACTATAGATCAAACGCTTATTGCCATTACCACCAACAAAATGGACATGATACAAAATATTGTAAGCATCTTAAACATCTTGTGCAAGACCTCATTGATTCTAATCATCTTCTAATTGGAGGTATGAATGATCAAGGTAATAAGTCTGTAGCTCCTCCTAACCAAAATTTATAAATCTTTACAAATCCCATGCCGAAACATACTATTTCATTTGTCAAAGCTAGTGAAACAAAGAATGATGTGATGAATGTTGGCACAAATGATGAAACCACAAAAGATGAAAATATGGATGAAGCAGTGGAATTTATTGAAACTAAACCTCATAGGGACTCAACCAAAATGCCCCTTGATATTGCTTTCTCACAAAAAGATATAATCAAACATGCCCCCAATGGTCCTCTTTACATAGCTGGAAAAATCAATGACAAGCCTACTAATGGTATATTAATTGATCTCGTATGTTTAGAGAACACAATCACTAAATAATTCCTATTTGTGCATGAAATTTATCAAGACACATATGACAAACTGAAAGCATGGATCAAAACACATAATGGTTTTGCTTGTCTTGCGATGGGCTCGATAAATCTCCCTCTAAAAGTTAGACTAAAAACATTAAATGTCTCATTCACTATCATCCCATCCTCAGACCAATTTTGTGTGAAGTTAGGCTATCCATGGCTTTTCTTGATGAATTTTGTCCTGTTAGTTATGCATAAATGTCTAAAGTTTCCCTTTGGCAATCAAATCTTTACTGTGCACCATAGTGGCTTTAATCACATGCCTTCCTGTGGAAAATTTTCAATGGATTTCTTTTGGCCCGAGCCTATTGAACCTATTAGACCTCATGAGGACTAATTTTTCAAATCATATCAAAAGTTTAAGTCAAAGTGCATAGTAGAATTATCCCTTAGAAATGTGCCAAAACCCATGATTGAGCCACCTATCCTTGACGAAACCATGATTGAACCAAAATCCCTTCCAAAAGTCCAAAATCATCCTACCATTTCATATAAGAGACCACGAGATAATCAAAGCAATGTCGTTGTCCCTCCTAAAATCAAACAAGTTTAAAAAGCTAAAGAGAAAGTGGTTGAACAAACTCCTATGGTTCCTTCCATTCCTCCCCTAAGGGAAGAAAAGAAACCTATGGTTGACAAAGCCACTCCTACATAATCACAAATCGACAATAGATTATGAAGAAACCAAAATGGTAGAGAGCGTAGGCATAGACGTCATGCTATTGCTTGTATGTTACAAACTAAAGAAGAAAAGAGCAACATAAAAAAGCAAATCCAAACTTATCTCCTACAAGGCATGATGTCTCTTCACCGTCACCATAACATAAACATGGAAAAACTTCTATGGATATTATCATTCGACCTCTTGTTGTGATTAATTTAGATGATGACATTGACATTGCAAAGCTTGATGAACAAGTGCATAATGAGTTGAATTCATTGTTCTCTTCTTCTATGAACTTAAATGAAAAATCTCCTCAAAAGAGTGTTGAACTTGGTACGTGTCCTATTTTGGCACTTGATGTTGTCCCTTTGGCTAGTTTTCCACCTTCCACATATATTGAACAAGATTGGGATGCAGACAACCTGTTATAGGTTGAATCACATGTTCCTTACTAGTATTTTTCTTTGTTTTAATTTTCATGTGACTTTATATGATTGCATGTGTGTAATGTGATACCCCATACTGTGTTGTTTCATATATATCTCTCTCTCTTTTTGTGTATTCATCTATATGTATCTACATTCTTCTATATGTCATAAACATTTATCCTTTTCGCTTGTCTTGTGTTTTCCTTTTGGGGATGATGCAAGGCGTCGAGACATTTAGGTCTCTTCCATGTTGAACCAAAAGGATTTCTCTTTATTTTTTCTCTCTTTGTGTCATTCTTCCTATTCTATGAGTATTTGGGGAATAATGATGTTTCTGAGCTCTATAACAACATTGTAGCAAAGACATACTGACCTCGAATCCATAGATCCCTTATGTATTTTTGGGGGCAACCTCTCCTTCCTTTTTCAAGATGTAGATTCATTTCAAAAACATATGACTTGGCATAGGGCTTTCCGAGTAAGCTCTCATGTCTTAGGATAAAACGTTGGCTACTTTAAATAAATTTATCACAACAATAGTGTTAGCAACCACTTTAAAGTGGAGGCATACATCGATAATGTCTTTTGACATTTCTCATGTTTCACGATGTGATTTTATTTTTTCTTATGATGCATCCTTTTCTTGGTGGTGTCATTGGGTTTAATGTCCTCCAAGAGTGTGATATTCTTAGCGTATGACTTTCCTCTTAGTGGTGATACGATGCATTGCGTTCCCTAAGTTGCAAATATTTTACTCTTGACTTGTCCTCTCTTGGAGATATTAGGCACAATGTTCCCTAAGAAGAAGACCTTACACAAATTAAGAAAAATCCCTCTGAACAAAAGAAAACCTTTACTAGAATTATTGTTCATATGAGTGTTAGCGTAATGCAAATTTTTACTTATGAAGCTTGAAACTCTAAACTCAAGGCCACTAAGCATAACACACATTTCTTTCGAGTGGAGCCTTTCCTTGTTCATGGGTGTTTAGCATAACACAATTTGTTAAGCCTTATGAAGCTCAAACTCTAAATTCAAGGCCACCTAGCATAACATACCTTGCTTGCCTATGGAGCCTTGCCTTGCATTATGGTGCCTTATTGAAGTTGTTAGGGGGATAGATTTTATATGGTACATGATCCTAATATGATTCTCTCATTTCCCATCCTTTTGTGATACCCACCTAGTGGATAGCATGAGGTTCCACTACCCTAGAGTGAGCACAAAAAAACAAAACTAATGGCTTAGGTGTGTGCCACATCACATTGGACCATCTAGGCTTGATCTTCTTGGTCTTTGATGTTGTATGATTGTGTATCTTTATCATTTTTGCATACATAAGTGTCTTGAATGTCTACTTTAATGTGAGTTTTACATGGGGTCATACTCTCACTAAAGTGTGGGCAAAATGTAGTGTAGGAAAAAGTATCGCTTTTTCACACTTAATTTAAAAATAATTAATAATAAAATGAACCTAATTATGCCTTGATTTAGTGTTGTAATATTTTTTCATATTCACATTAAGTTTAGGGCCCTTTTTAATAAAATGGACTTAATTGTGCCTTGTTTTTAATGTTGTAAGGTTTACGTTTACACTTTCAAATTAATCTAGAGCTTTATTAATTGATTGAGGTTAATTTTCCTTAATTGGACCCTTTAATTCAAATCCAAGCCTAATTAAATGCAAATTATGAGGGATAAAACCCGACATTCATAAATTCCATTTCACAACACTTAACTTTGGAAGATCTATGTCCTAGGTAAGTGACTTGGGACCCATTTTCCATAGGGTGAATGGGTCCTCACTTAGTCTTAGGACCCTAATTTTACATAATGTTTAACATTTCCCAATGTGTGTCCTAGGTAAGTGGCCTAGGACGCATTCACCCTATGGCGAATGGGTCCTCACTTAGACCTAGGAACCCCCTTTGGAATATGTTTTTGGCATATTTTATGATTTCAAATCTATAATTCCATGTCAGCTTGTGATATTTGAATTTCGGGAATTAATGTTAAGATACATATAATAGGAGGTCATTTCATTATGTTTCATCCTATAACTTTTATGTGACTTCATGAGATCAAGATAGAGCATTATCAAGAGCATTCAAGAGAATTTTCAAGGCATTCAAAGGTAGATTATTGAAGATTATTGCAGCAATCAAGATTCCTTCCATCATGTCAAATATTTATTGCATCATGCATGTTGTTTGAGCTGATATTTTGATGTAGTGTTCAAGATCAATTCAAGCATATCAAAGGAATTATCTCTAATCAAGTTTCATGATCAAGATCTACATTCATTAAGGCCACTTCATACAAGTTTGTAGATTTGTACTCCAAGGTTTCAATTAAGGTTTGGTGAGTTGTTACATATTGTTGTTAATTCATCATCCCCTCTTTCATGTTTCATTTCATTTCAAGTTTTACTTACCAAAATGAGGTTTGACCAAGGCAAACCCCCATTCCCTAATAAACAAAATTTCCCTCTCTTTGATGTGTGATTACAAATTTTAGGTTGAAGATCAATTAGAGAGAAAATTTGAAGAAAGTTGCAAAGTTGTCAAAGTTGCAAGAAAAGTTGTCAAATCATGAAAAATATTCTATAGGATTTGTTTTTAGTTTTCTGGCAGTGAACAATTGGAATCTGGGAGTGCAAACCTAGCAGAAGAGAACCCAGAAAGCATTTTCTAGTAGCCCTAGCCAAGACCCATTCACGATAGGGAAAATGAGTCCTTAGTGAGGTCTGAAAAAGCAACTTTGGTGACAGGTACACAACATTTTACCCTTTCCAGATCTACATTTTGATATTTAATTCTATTAGTTTTCAAATTTGTCTTCTATAGCGCATATTTTGAATGAAACTAGGAAAATAGGTACATCATACCCCTTTGTTATCAATCCATTTTGATCACCACATTTCTCTATGTTTTAATTGGATATATAGATTTTTTGGGATATAGTTGAAAATAGGATTTTCTTTCCAATCACATCTATATTTTCTTTATTTTTTCTTTGCTCATGGATTTATCCATTTGGGAAGATTTATCTTAGAATATGTAAGGTGATTTCTTAAAATATATTTTCTCTTCCCCACCCCCCCCCCCCCAAAAAAAATAAAAAAATCTAAAAATGGTTTTATTTCTAGTAAAGATTGTGTTACCATGAAATATTTTGATTATAATGGAAAAATAGGTTTTGAAGGGATCTGAAACCCTTTACAACATAAGGTACAAAATGCTGCTCAAGATAACTACGAAAAACACCAACAGCAACTCAAAACCCAAAACAACAAAAGAAATAAAATGATGCTCTAAAGATAAGATAGTAAACTATTAGTAGCTCCCATCAGCAACAAAATGACAAAACAACAAGAAAGAAACCGAGACCCAACAGTAGAAAAACACAAAAAAAATAGACAAACATGACCCTACTTCATACTGCTTAATGTGTTGGCCACCTCAAGCTCCTGGTTCCTATGCATTTTAATCATGTCCAACAACTATTTTTCTCAACATCAAAGGACCTCTTCCAGTTAGCTAGCCCCTTAGCAGTAGGGCCTTTTCCATCATCTTTCACACCTTTTTTTCCTTTACATTTGGCTAAGTGTTATTTCTCCATTAACTCGGAAAAGTACAATTGGTCCTCTCTAAGCTCACTAATTTTATGAAATAGGACCTTCAAAGAGTCTACACTATTCTTCACTGAAATGTGACAAGCATGGAGAAGTTTCTTTATATTTGCATTAGTATCCAATATTTTGGCTTCTAAACCAACCAAGTGCTCCTCACATAGGGATTTAAAATCATTGTATGAACCCTCAAGATCCACAATTCTATCAATCAAAATATCTTGAGCTGATCCTTTCAAAATATTCTTCAAATTCTCCTTCAAACCCCTTTTTGATGTTTACTTTATTAAACTCCTAGAGAGTCCATTTTGTTAATTTGAAAGTGCCAGTGGCCCCCACCCTCGCCATGTCAAGAAGCTTAAACATAGAGGTGGAATCATCATTGAGGTAGGAAAAGTCCTCATAAAGGGGATCAAATTTTAGAGGCTTTGACTTTACATGCTACTGCTCAACATCCTCATCCTCTTGAGCCTTATTCTCACCTTTCAGATCCACATTGGGAGAGCTACGAACTGGAGAGTCATCTATATCCACCACCTTTTCTTCCAAATCCTTCACCTCAAAGAGTGTCGTAGAATACTTAACTAAATATTTCGAGGCCTAGTTCTTCAAATTGACAATGCATTTAGAAACCCTTCTCAACTTATCCTCTACCTCCATTGTCATCACATTCTCCTCCAGCCCCTCCTCTTTACCACCAGCCTTAGTATCACCCTGGCCAATGTCCAAAGCTTCATTTTTAGGTGTGGAATCTCTAGAGCACACCTTTGTATCCTCACCATTAGATTGGGAGTCCACCTCATTCAGAATAAGGTGTTTAGCTACCCATTTTCTTTTAAGGTTACCCTTCTTCCTCTTTTTCAAGGAGGTAGCTACAGGGGATGGGGTCCTAGCCTTGTCCTCTTCATTCCACTCCTCTTCCTCAACAATTTCGGTATCCGAGTGAGAAGCCTCACTCAAAAATTTCTCCTTACCCTTAATTGCAGAGGCAAGGATAAGGGATTTAACATGCTCCATAATTAATAGAATAAGACCCTCATGAAGGACCGAGGCCCTTCTATTTTTTAAGTGGTATACAAAGACCTCCATGAAAGACAACAAAAAAATGGAAAGGAGATAAACAAACCATGTCAAAAATGGTTTAAAATAGTAAAGTGATGGCCAAGGATTGCAGTGAACCTTCCTTCCAAAGTAACATACCACATTATCACCTCCACAATATTCGCCCAAACCTTCTTGAGAGAATTTCTCTCATAGCCCCAACTTTCTATTTTGATGAGTTTTTTCCTTTCATCATCTTTGAAGAATTTATCCATTAAATCCTTGCTACTCTTCTTGTCCTTATAGAATTTACGGCCAGCCATTGGCAACCCAGTCATAGTAGCATTCAACTCTTCATTGATATGAATGACCAAGCCCTTTATCTTGAGTTTATAATTATGCAAACAAGAAACAAACTCAGTTGAAGCATTCATGTCATGCCCATGCAATCTTTCTAAGAACGATGTAAAATTAGCATGCTAGAGAATCTTTCAGATTTTCTCCTTCTTCCTCAGGCTCACACAAGAATGTGGCTCAATTCTACTTCTTTCACCTCCCATTTTCTCAAAAACCAGCAACAAAAAACCCTTGTAATTCTCATTCGACTGAAAGCCAACAAGCCAAGCAAAACCCATAAAGCGTGTGAGATGAGAATTGGTACTAATGGTTAAATAATGCCACTGCATAAACTCAGCCAAAACCATCGTTTCTCATTAAGATCCTAGCGTTTTGAAGAATGAGAGATCCTTCCTCCCATGTTCGATACTCATTCAGCTTAACAACCTCATTGGCGAAAAAATTTGCCAATGCATTACCTTCTCAAAAAATGTGAGATACATGGGTCTTGTCACAAGAACTTAACATAGTTATAGCATCCTTTATTAATTGATCCACATTCCATCTGGGCTTATGGGTTCCATGTAGATAATTGATGATGTTTAAAGAGTCACCTTCCACCCATATTTTAGAGTAACCCCTATCCACAACATACTTGATGCTCAAAAATGCAGCGTCCACCTCAGCATAGTGATTTGTATGATTTCCCAATGGGAGTGCCACTGCACCTAAGAGCCTACCATCCTCATTCTTCAACACCTCCCCACAACCTGTAGGCCCAAGGTTACCCTTGGATGCCCCATCAAAATTAACCTTAACCCACCTTGATGGTAGTGGCCTCCACTTCATGCTCAATCTAGCATTTAAGCTAGGCTTAGAAGTCTCAAAAGGAACAAAGGGGATATTCTAGCTAGAAATCACTAATAAGTCATACCATCCAAGCAAGTAGATGGGGCACAATGAGGTGACTCTGATCCAATGAGAGAAAAATTCTCCAAGGTTGCTCGACGAATCTTGATGAAAAGATTACCAACCTTGAGCTTAGAATCATAGAAGATTATATTGTTACATTCTTTCCATATTCCCCATGCAATGTGTGGGGCCATGAGATTCCAAAGCCACTGAAGAGTAGATTAGGTGGAAGGACACTTCACTAGTCAAAAAAATTACCAAGGGAATTTGAAAAAGCCTAATCCAGATTCTAGAGGCTAAGAAACTTACTCCAAAGAAGAGAGAAAAAATCACACCCGATGAAGATATGGAAGACATTCTCAACATCAACTTCACAAAGTACACATCTATTCAAAATTGCAAAACCCCTTTTACAGAGATTATCTTGCGTTAAAACTTTACCTTGCATGAGCAACCAAAGAAAACATTCACCTTGGGATCAACATCTTGTTCCATAATTTCCCCCAGAAAGGAAAAGAATCAGGATTTTCCAGCAAATTAACAAAGGCTAAGGCCACCAAAAATTTACCATTAGCACAAGGAGTCCAAACTACCCTATTAAGTCTAGGATAGATGGGAATATGAACATTGCATAATAAATCCTTTAGAACCTTCAAAGATAGGTCCCAATCTTGGTAATTCTTCCACTCCCCATTGTAAAAATAGTCAGCCACCCTAATACCAAAGAGACGTTTGCAGATAGGAACAATAGGAGCAACCTAGGGAAGATTGATCAAAGGTTTAAAATCACACCAAGCATCCTCCCAAAAAATAATTCTAGTACCATCACCCAACAACCACCTAACACCATTAGCAATCAAGTTCCTGCAAGGAATGATATTTCTCCAGAAACAAGAACTAGAAGGGATGTCATCAGCAATCAACATATTCCAGGTTCTCCCAAAGCTATGCAAATATTTGTTTCTAGCTAGAGAGGCCCAACCAACTTCCCCACTGAGGAGCCTCCAAACATTCTTTGACAATAATGCCTTATTAAAAGCTTTTAAGTTTCTAATACCAAGCCTACCCCATTTCTTTGGCTTGCAGACCAAATCCCAAGACACAAGAGGAATTCTAGCTTTGGATTCAACACCTGACCATAAAATTTTTCTCATGATCTATTCCATTTTCTCCTCATACTTGACTGGAATTCTAAAAAGACTCATTGCATACAAAGGAAAATTCTGAAGAGTAGAGGAAATGAGTTGTATCTTCCCTGCCCGACTGAAAAGCGCCCCTATGCTAAAATGACATCTTCAAATTCTTGATGGTTTGTTTCATATAGTTGATTGGAATGGCCCAAAAATGTTGAAAAGTGGGACACACTATTGTGTTTTCATTAATTATTTTTAAGAATTTATGTTTTGTAAGAGATTCTTATTTTCTAGTACATATTTTTGTATTTGTCATTTTTATATTTTGAGTACACAAGAAGAACCGATCAAACATTGAGAAGGGATATGGGAAATTTAATTTTAGATTTTTTTTACCATGACCAAGTTATCATAGGAGGCCCAAGCTATTAACTAGGCCATCCTAGGTACCCATTAAATAATCCACCTAAGGTGGATTAGGTCATTAGATAGGTTGTACCAATTGGATCAAGTCATTAGATAGGTCATCCTAGGTGGGCTAGGTGACTAGGTAAGTCATCCCATTCGATGTTTGGCTATTGTGTATCTATTTTATTTGAGTTTTTGAACTTATAATTTGTATGATAGGTATATTAAGTGTTGTAGGCCATGTTTCTGTAAGTTATGAATAACCTGAAGCAAAATTTTATATTTCATGATACAATATTTGACTAGATTGGTAGGATGGAAAGTTTGGATGAGTGTATGCATTTTCCAAATTAGTTTGGTGATGTATTGAATTAGTATTTATTTGTGACCTTTCATTATAATGTGGCATATGAGAAATAAATTATTAAGATTCAATTTCGAGATTCTACAATACTTAATTATGCTATTCATAATGATAAATTAAATAGCTTGGTTTCAATTGGAATGTCTCTATTAGTCTTGAAGTAGGAGAATTTGGATATCCTTTCCATGGATGAATAAATCATAGTATCATATTATCTAATTCATTTCCAATACTTGGGATGCGATTTTCCCATTAAGATAGTTTGGTTAAGAATTTGAGCTTATTCTTCTTTCTATACATGCACCATACCACCAAAACTTTAGTGCTCTCATTGGGATAAATTCCATTGTTTGAATATGCATTATTCCTTGCATTCCACACTCTACAGATAATAAAGTATCCATTATGAATTCATATGTATTTATTTTTTATTATACATGTTTTTATAATTATTGAGGTAGTGTGCTCCATAATTGTTATCATTTGCCTTCTTTCTTATGTTAGGTAGTCAATATGTAGGTACACTACACGAGATGGATCTTAGCATGAGTGGGAAACCTCTTGGGATGTTATAAAGTGCTATTGTATTTTATGTGTTTCATTATCTTATCTTGTATATATTTTGTGTTAGGTGTTTTGTATCGATATACTTTTAGGTATCTATATCGATGTGTTGTAGCATGTTTATTGGGGTGGTACTTATGTCTATAATGTGTTTTGTGAAAGTGGATCATCCTAGTTAATTTGTATTGGAATATAGATTTGTTTGTATGTTGAAGTTTATTGTACTTCACACTTTTGGTTTATTTATTTGAGCACTTCATGTCATATTGGTGGTTTGGGAGAAAATAAATTCCTTCAAAGTGTGGGTTCAACTACCCTCTAAGTTATTGATAGTTAGATCTTGAAAGGAGTAGCTTGTGGATTTGATCTAGAAACTTCATTTATACTTTTGAGTTAGACTAGACTATTGAGTATGTGGTGAATTTTCTCAATTCGTCTAATTGTACTTATTATAATTATTATTGAGGTTTGTAGTTTTTGAACCAATGTATTATTAAATGATTTACTATTCAATGGTTATATTATTTTATGTACTTGTGGGATTACCTTATTAATGAAATTCAAATTATGGTTACTTAAGTATATTTAATCTAATGGTTATGGGATATGTTTGTAATTATTGTCAAAATTAAGAGAATTTTTATAGCCACATTTTCTGGTATGTTACTTGAGTGAAGCATAATAATTCAAGGAGGAAAGGGTTTACATTTTTAATGCACAAAAATACATGGTAAAAACTCAATAGAACATAAATAACAATGTTTTTTTAAGACAAAAGTACTACACAATGGTAATACAATATTGCATGTACATGTGTTGTGACTACATATAATTCTATCTTATATACTATGTGTCGAAGAGACGTGTTGGTAAATATTCAAGGTAAAATAAAAGTTAATAAATAAAAAGCACTAATGGGTGGCACACTCTACACTACATACACAACTAGAGGATAAAATATCTTGATTCTTTTCAAATTGAACTTAAACAATACAATGTAAATATATATGCTACAAGTTTTGATCCTTTTATAAATCACCCAACACTTTGAAATCACAACCATAATACAAACTATCCATTTCCAATCAATTTTATAAATCTTTAAGTATGACTAAACACATGAATAGTTCCCACATAGAGTTTTACACAAAATTATAACACAGATTACATTTTCAAGAAGATCTCATTTTTCACTCATAAAATTAAACAAAGTAATGAGGTTTTCTCTATCATACTTCCATACAAAATAAGAGAAAAACTTTCTCATATAACACATTTTCGCAATACAACCTTGCCAAAAATTTCAATAAAATATATATCACATTCAAATAAAAAACATATTTTAAATATTTGTTTCTCCTATTTAAACATGCATTTGTTAAAGAAATTTAAAATAACACTAAATAATGAAGGAGAAGGTGAAGAGCTCTTTCCTTCCCTTACAACTTATTCTAAACACTCACAAGATCTAATAAAAATCTAGGTTCTCTCAATATTTCCAAGAATTCTCTAATAAATCTCTAAAAATTTTAAGAACTCTCAAAATATCTCCTAAACTTCTCAAGAACTCTCAATCTCTCTCCAAAATTTCAAGGAGATTTTCCAAAAAATAAAGAATTAGCATCCCAAAAGCCAAATTAGACAACATAAAATGGAGTGACATGTCATATATATCCATCCAATGGGATGGAAACATATGCCACTCCAATCACATGCAATCATTCATTTACAAAAAACTAAATGTAAGGCCATACCTCCCATGTGTGAACCTACATGAGAAAACCATGTCAAGGCATGGGGAAGTGGAGTACTCTCCACTTGCACATATATTGGGAAGAGAAAAGGGTTGACTTAGTAACCTATACACTTAATCCATCCATGCTTATTGATTGTATATTCTTCCCAAGGGTTGGATGAGTACTCAAATTCATTAAATATGCTTAAACTCAACCCTCAAAGTACTACACACAAGGTATGAACACATGATGGTTAAAAATACATAAAAAAACTAAGAAAATATTTTTTATAAACATATAAAACTAAACCAAAGAACAAATTCAAGTTTCACTTATATTTTAAATACTAGGAATAAGGACCTTAGTCCATACTAAACTAAGATATTTGGCTTCATCTGAGGATAAGATGATCAAAATCCTATTACTCCAAAATGTGAAGTGGGATTGTAATTTAGGGTTCCTAATAAATATCTTGTTCCTACTAGCTAACATAAATCAAACTACACACTCAATATACACATTAATTTTCATCAAGAAATATACACATATAGCCAAAGTGAAATAATATAGTTACACTATTCTCTCAATAATAAACAAAGTTGGTATGGGTCTATGACAGGATGCTATCACTAGTGAAGCTTTGGCTACTAAAATTTTATTGGAGGTGGTGTACTAATCAAGACCAAGTTTGGGCTAAAATTATTTTGGTTAAGTATTAATGGGGTGTGGTTCGAGAGGATGTGCCTCGCTTCTCCCTAGCTGGTAAAGGTTCTATGGTCTAGGCTACTCTCCAATGTGGGGTTTCTTTAATCAAGAAGAGCTTGTTCTATATATGTAATAAGGTTTATGAGACCCTTTTCTATCTTGACTCCTAGGATGTTCATCCCCCAATCACGACCATGTTTTCTCATTTACATAATTTGAGCACTAGGTTCCAAGAGGCTAGCTGGACTAAGGTGAGTGACTTCAAAGAAGCAAAGCGGTTGGGTCAAGTGGAAGTGTTTAAGTGGAAGGAGAATTGCTTGTGGCCCCTAAGGGGTTTTGAGGAGGATTGTGCTGAGATGGTGCAAATTTTAGCTAGTAGAGCTTGTAGTTCTCTATGGGTTAAGGATGATTTTCCTTGGGGCCCTGAACCAAGGGGAGTGTACTTGGTGGTGGATGGGTATTAGTTGGATAAGAATAAATATCAAGGAGATGAAGTCCCTTGGTGGAAAAATGATTGGAATAAGTTTGCTTGGACGAGGTGTAACTTTTGTCTTTGCCTTGTTTCCTGTAATGGGTGTCTTACATGGGACAATATGATGAAGAGAGGATTTTAGGGACCTTCTACCTATGTTTTATGTGGTAGTTGTGAGGAATCTTCTTCACACTTGTTCTTTCAATGTGCCTTCTCCAGATCTATTTGGCATTGCTAGTGGGGGGTTTGGAGGTAGTCCTATGTGCATGCTTTATGCCTTACTAAATTTTGGAGGAGTTTGAGGAGGATACATGCTCAAACTTTCTCTCTCCAAGTGGCTTGGTCTATTGGGACTTCATGTATTCTTTAGCATATTTGGTTGGAAAGGAATTGGAGGATTTTTTAGGATAAGAGGTTGCGGGATCTCTAGGTTTTGTAGAGGATCCTTGGTATGCTACATGAGATTGTATTTTCTAAGTGTGAGGTGGGTACTCCCCTGGATGGTGGGGAGGGGGTGATTTTGTAGGAGTTGGGCCTTGATGGAAGGGGCTCAAGGAGAGTTGGATCTAGGGGGAGACACCTTCCCAATAGGAAAATTTAGAGGGAAGTTCGATGGTCTCCTCCTCCCGAGACCCTGAAGATTAATATTAATGGGTCTTCTAGGGGAAATCTTGGATATGTTGGGGTTGGGGGAGTGGGGAGGGATAGTTCCAGTGTTTCCATCTTCTTATTCTCCATTTATCAAGGACCCTAGACTAATAATTTGATGGAGGCTTATACTATTCTTATAGCTCTAGAAAGGGCTTATGAAATTGGTTGGCTCAAGGTTATTTGTGAGTTTGATTCTCATATCTTGGTTAATCTTTTGAATAACTAGAGTTTGGATGGGGTGAATTAGCAATTGAATTCGGTTGTGCAACAAATTATTCACTTAAGTTGCTCTCTTGAGGTGGTGACCTTTGTCCATATCTCGAGGGAGTAAAATATATTGTTGTTGACTTTTTATCAAAGTGCGCTTCAGAGTTCAGAGATAATTGGGTGGTTGTTGACTTGGAGCATCTTCTAGGGAATGCCACCAACAGTTGGAGTTGTTGATTCAAGCTGATATGCATGGTCCTTGAGTAGGCAATCTGTCTCCTTTCTTGGGGTTTTTTTTTCTATTCTTTGATTTCTCTTGGCAAGGTTTGCCTTGTGTGCCCCTTCTGGTTCTTGCCGATTTCTAGTTGTATTTAGCTTCTCTTCTTTGATTGAATAAATTTTTACCCCTTTTCCAAAAAAAAAAAAAAGAAGTTAATTCACAAATACTACAAATACAACTCAACTAATAATAACACATCACCATGATATATATAAATTAAGTTTATTACTCATCATGATGAAATCAAATCATTCCCAATCATAAAATTTATAGTATTAATCCATATAATTCCTTAAGTAAAATTCACCACTCATTAAATCATATTTTGACATTTTCAATAAATCATTTCAAAGTCCATGCTACTTATTTTCACATATAGAAATTTATTTTAATCGTAATAACTCTATTTTTCTATTTAAAATTCTCGTGGTTATATCACAACTATTCAAATTAAATGAAAAAGATAGATTTGTATTAGAAAGATTAGTCATTATAAAACAAAAAACACACCAACCATTCTTAAGTCATTTATATTAGAATCTTAACATTATTAAATTTTCTTACAAATAATCCACACTTAATCAAGGTTAGCACCATTATTTAATTAAAGACATTTAAAATCATTAATTCATTACATTTCTACTCGCAAATGGACTGGCAATCAAGCAAACCCCTAAAACATGATATAAAGTTTATAAGCATCATATGAATAATCAAAACATCACTAGCCTACTTATTTTAAAGATATCTTAAAATTAATTTTCCATGATCATAATCATGGTAAAAATTGTTCTCAAATAATTACATTAAGAAGAAGAATATTTTTTTTAAATGATTTATTATAAAAATATCAAGATTATAAATATTGTTGCAATAGAAGTGACAAATATTTCAAAGTCTAAAATAGACATATAATTAGATAAACTAGAAAATCAACCCATCAACAAATACTCTATAACATTCGAACCAGACCATCATTACTTACTAGATTTTCATTTAGCCTTAAGAGTTGAATCCAAGGTGGATTTATCGATAGTTACAATATTCTCATAAGTGTCTTTAGATCTAAATTAAACATTCTCCCTTAATTTATTTTTTTGACTAATGATAGAAGAAGAAAATGCATCATCTTTTTTTACATCTTTATATCATCAAGAGTTAGAATTAAATATTATTTTTCCATTATGTCTTCAAATACTACCACCTCTTTAGATTGTTACAAGTATGAAGGTGTTGTCATTGATGTCAACTGGTTAACTGGTTGTTGTTATCATTGAAGTCACGAAAGTTGGTTATTGGTTGTATATGTCGAAGATATTGAGAAAATTGAAATAAAGAAGGGTTGCAAGTATTCCGTCTATGCTCCGGGATATGCTCTGGGATGTGATGCTATGCTAGTGAGGATCTAAGGTATTGTTCATGGTTTTTGGTAGTTTTTGCATCCATAATTTGGGCTTCTGGATCATTGTGCAGTACGAGATATCTTCACCAATTGTGATCTGTGCATTTCAATGTGTTTGGCTGAGGTTCAAGAGAAATGTAGTTGCTTTGGATTTCTTTGTATTTTTGTTTTATGTCTTGTGATTCTAAGATTAAGTTGATGAGGTTGTGTTCAAGTGAATTTTTTTGTCCGAGAAGATTGGATCAAGTTAAGGATGTGTGTGCTTAATTGTTCTATGTGTTTTACACTAGTGTTGGCCGACCTTGTGTTAAACACTACTTACGAAGTTCATGAAGCATGGTGAAGCATGTTGGGACTTATTTAGGTCCTCATTACGTATATGTTTAGGTCGCCCTCATTCTAATTCCACTGTAGAATTTTTTTGCACCGACCTAATTTGAATTTGTAAATATAAAAGGTTTATGGCCAACCTTGGTTGAGTTTCAAGGTTGAAGATGGTATAAATATAAGTTGAGAGGTTGAGGAAAAAAAAGATAGAAAAGATATATGAAAGATTGATGCGAGACAGTTACGAAATAGAGTGTGGTGTGAGTTTGTGCAAATCAATGCAAAATTCAAGTGGCGAGTTTTGGAGGCAATGAGTTGAAGGTGTACTCTATCATTCAAGCATGTATGCAAGTGTGAGAAAGTTGTGGTGGAAATCTTTGTTGCATTAAGATAATTTTCTCTCTATAACAATCCTCTTCTATATTCTTTGTAATTTTGTGGCAGTGAGCCCTCATTGGACAATAAGTCTCATTTTGGATAAGTAAGTCCTATCTCGGAAGTGAGTCTTTGAATTCGGTTTTGGAATTCTTTATATTGTGAGCTAATCCTAACCATGGTTTTTACCTCATTGGGTTTTTCATGTAAATCTGGTGTTATTATGTGTATGGTTTTAGATTAGTTGTTGGGTACTCTAACAACATTTGAAATAAGAAAGCATAGCTTGAGAAATGGATCAAAGACATAAACTTCTTTCAGGGTTACAAAATTTTAAGATCCGGATGAAGAAAATGTTGATGAAGTGGAAGCTAAATTTGTAAGAAGAATGAACAAGGGCTCCGATAAGTATCAAGGTAAGTTACCTTTCAAATGTTTTAGTTGTGGAGGAATTGGTCATTATGCTTCGAGATGTCCTAAAAGAGCAAAGAGGAATAAACAAAGAGAAGGCAAAGAAAATAAAGGAAAGATGATCAAGCGATCATATTATGTGAATGAAGATGCTAGTATTTATGATGAAGAGTCTGATTATGGAGATTTTGATGATAATGAATGCTTATTCTTGGCTATTAAAAATGAATCTACTTATGCTAATACTGAAGGATATGTGAAGGAAAGCACTCTGGAGGAATTTGAAGCTACTATGATCTCTTCTCTTCATGCTAGAAAAGAAAAGAAGTATTGTGTTGTTGATAGTGGTTGTTCACATCATATGAACGGTGACAAAAGTAAGTTTGTTAAACTTGAAAAATATGATGGAGGCTTACTTAAGTTTGAAGATGATACTGGTGCTAAGATTTGTGGGATAGGTTCAATTAGTTTTGATGGAAAACATAATGTTGATGATGTCTACTATGTTAAGGTTTTAAGGCATAATATTTTGAGTGTTGGACAAATGTTTAGTAAAGGATATAATATTGTATTCAAGGATGAGAAATGTGAAATAAGGAAAGGATCTGGAACAACGATGGTTGCTGGAAAGAAGTCTGAAGGAAATATTTATTAACTTAAGGGTGTTGCTAGACATTGCTTTATGTCTCAAATTAATGATAGTTGGTTATGGCACTAGAGGATGTGTCACATGAATTTTGATAATATGGTGAGAATTAGTACAATTCAAGTTGTGTGATATTTACCAAGAATTACAAATCCTGTTAATACTATTTGCAAGGATTGTCATCTTGGAAAGCAAGCTAGAAACAACTTTAGGTCAAAGGAATAATCTACTACTGAACTACTAGATTTGATTCATAGAGATCTTTGCGGTCCTACAAGTGTGAGAAGTCTACAAGGTGATAGGTATTTTATGCTTTTGGTTGGTGATTACTCTAGAATGACATGGGTTACTTTTCTTAGAGAAAAATCTGATGCATTAGAAAAATTCAAAGCATTCAAAGCTATGGTTGAAGATGAAATGGACATGAAAATAAAATGCTTAAGGTCTGATAGTGGTGGAGAATTCACCTCCAATGAGTTTAATATGTTTTATGAAGCACTTGAAATAAGTAGACAGTTGTTGACTCCTAGAACTCCTCAACACAATGGAGTTGTTGAAAGAAAGAACATAACGGTTCAAGAAGCTACTAGAACAATGATAACTGCGGTAGGCCTACCACAAGTTTACTGGAGAGAAGAAATTCACACTATTTTTTATGTGTTTAATCAAGTTCAAGCAAAATCTAACAACACTAAGACTCCCTATGAGTTGTGTTATGGAAATATTCCTACTGTAAAGTATTTCAAGGTGTTTGGAAGAAAATGCTATATTAGAAGAGATGAAGAAAATTAAGAAAAGTTTGATGCAATATGTGATGAGGGTATCTTCCTTGGATACTCCCTTGGAAGCAAAGCTTACATATTCTATAATTAAAGGCTAAGAAAGATTATAGAAAGCATAAATATCAAGGTTGATAAAGCATTGAAGAATTCAATTAAAGTTGATGGATATGTATTAGATAAAATTGATTGTAGAGAAGTAGAAGAAGTAGAAGAAGAACAAGAAAATAAAAATGAAGAAGAAGAAGCTCTGGTGGTGTCCCTAAAGACACTTAAATATGTGCAAAAGAATCATTCAGAAGATCAAATTTTTGGAGACAAGAGAAAAGGAGTATTGACAAGAAGTAGAGTTGTTGCTACTATTAATGAAATAAATCAGTGTTTACTTTCTACAGTTGAACCTAAGATAGTAAGTGAAGCATGCAAAGATGAGCATTGGATGAGGGAAATAAAAGAAATTATGTGGATTGAGAAAAATCAAACCTAGGAATTGGTCCCTAGACTGGAAGATAAAAAAAAATTGGATCAAAATGGGTATTCAGAAACAAGATGAATGAGAATGGAGAAGTGGTCAGAAATAAAGCAAGGCTTGTGTGTAAGTTTTACTCACAAGTAAAAGGTATAGATTTTGAGGAGACTTTTTCTCTGGTGGCTAGAATGGAAGCTATCAAAATATTTTTGGCATTTTCTGCTCATAAGGATTTTAAAGTTTACTAGATGGATGTAAAGTCCGCATTTATGAATGGTGAGTTAGAAGAAGTCTACATGGAACAACCAGAAAGATTTCAGTTGTCAAATCAACTGGATATGGTTTGCAAATTAAAGAAGGCTTTATATGGATTGAAGCAAGCTCCTAGAGCTTGGTATGCAAGGTTGGACATATATTTGATTCAACAAGGTTTGAGCAAAGGTATGATAGATAACAACTTGTATTTTAAAATTGAAAATGCCAAAATCTTGATAATATTTGTATATGTTGATGATATTATCTTTGGAGGAAATGAAACGATGTGCAAAATCTTTGCTGAAGAAATGTAAAAGGATTTTGAGATGTCTATGTTTGGTGGGATGAATTTCTTTCGTGGGTTGCAAATTAATCAAATATAAAAAGGGATTTTTATTTCAAGGTCAAAGTATGTAAAATAAATGTTGAAGAAATTTGGGATGGATGGATCCAAACCGGTATGCACTCCTATTGTGACTGGATGAAAATTGAGTAAAGATGATGATTCACCTAAGGCTGATCAGAGAAAATACAAATCTATGATTGGAGGATTGTTATATTTAACTTCTACCAGACCGGATATCATGCATGCAGTTTGTCTCGTGGCTATATTTCTAGAAGATTCTAAAGAAACACATGTTGCGACTGTTAAGAGGATATACATATATCTAAATGGCACTCTGGATTATAGATTATGGTATCCTAGGGATATTAATTTTACACTAAGTGTGCATATAGATGCAGATTGGGCAGGTTGTGTTGATGATAGAAAAAGTAAAAGCGGTGATGCATTCTTTCTTGGCTATAGTTTGGTGTCATGGTTAAGTAAAAAGCAAGATTCAGTTTCCTTATCCACTGCAGAGGTTGGGTATATTGTTGCAGCATCCTACTGTACACAATTTTTGTGAATGAGACAAACTTTGAAGGATATCAAAGGAATGTATGATGATCCCATCTCTATTTTATGTGATAATACAAGTGCAATTAACATTTCAAAGAATCCAATGATGCACTCAAGGACAAAGCATATATCAATAAGGTATCACTTTTTGAGAGATAAGGTTATGGAGAATGAAGTAAAACTTGAGTATATACCTAGAAAGGATTAGATTGTTGACATATTTACTAAGGCTCATCCTAAAGATACTTTTGAGTATCTCTAGGAGAAGTTAGGGGTTATTTCCCCTCCTTTCTTGAATTTGATGCATATGGAGATACATTAGTCTGATGTATCTATGGATCTATCTTTCTTTTGGATCGATGTTTGGTGGCTACCTCTTAGGGGGAGTAGGTAGTGTCACATGTTATCATTGTGGAGTTGATTGGGTGTACTCCTAAGGGGGAGTATTCAGTACTGGTAAAGTTCTTGGTGACAAAGGGGAGAACAATGTAAAATATCTTTTGCCTTTTCCATTGATGTCAAAGGGGGAGAAAGTATTATGTGAAAAAGTAAGGGGGAGAAAGCATTGTGGTGATTGATGGTTCAGATTTGTTGTGTTATTCTTGATGTTTTTTTACATCATATTTTACCATCAATGAAAAAGGGGGAGATTGTTGCAAGTATGAAGGTGTTTTCATTGATTTCAACTAGTTAACTGGTTGTCACCTAGTTGTTATTGTCATTGAAGTCATGAAAGTTGGTTATTGATTGTATATGTCAAGGATATTGATAAAATTGTAATAAAGAAGGGTTACGGGTATTTTGTGTATGCTCTAGGATATGCTCCAGGATGTGTTGCTATTCTAGTGAGGATTTGAGGTATTATTCATGGTTGTTGGTAGTTGTTATATCTAGAATTTGGGCTTCTGGATTGTTGTGCAGTGCGAGATATCTTCACCGGTTGTGATATGTAAATTTTAGTGTGTCTGGTTGAGGTCCGAGAGAAATGTAGTTGCTCTAAATTTCTTTCTATTTTGATTTTATGTCTTATGATTCTAAGAGTAAGTTGATGAGGTCGTGCTTAATTGTTTTATGTTTTTTTTTTAATGGTGTTGGCCGACCTTGTGTTAAACATTACTTACGAAGTTCATGAAGCGTGGTAAAGCGTGTTGGGACTTATGTAGGTCCTCATTAAGTATATGTTTGGGTTTCCCTAATTCTAATTCCACTGTAGAATGTTTTGGTGTCAACCTAATTTAAATTTGTAAATACAAAAGGTGTGTGGTTGACCTTGAATGAGTTTCAAGGTTGAAGATGATATAAATATAAGTTGAGAGGTTGATGAAAGGAAATGTAGAAAAGATGGATGAAAGATTGATGCGAGACAGTTGTGAAATAGTGTGTGGTGCGAGTTTGTACAAATCTGTGTGAAATTCAAGCATGTCTGTAAGTGTGTGAGTGAATTGTGGTGTAAATCTCTATTGTATTGAGATAATTTTCTCTTTGTAACAATCATCTTCTATCTTCTTTGTAATTCTATGGTAGTGAGACCTTCGGGCCATGATCCCTCATTGGACAGTAAATCCTATTTTTGACAAGTCCTACCTTGGTAGTGAGCCTTTGTATTATATTTTGGAATTCTTTATATTGTGAGCTAATCCTCATCGTGGTTTTTCCCTCATTGGGTTTTCCACATAAATCTGGTGTTATTGTGTGTATGGTTTTACTTCTTTCAGTTTCTTCTTCTGCACTTAATGATTAATCAAATTAGCAGAGTAAAGGATTTGTGAATGGTTATTAATCTAACTTCAGGTGAAATCTTTAAAGGTTAAAATTGATACAACTAATTCACCCCCCTCTCAGTTGTCTTGTTCAACATAGATACCTTATCAATCTTAAAATATGGAGAAATACCTAAATTTCCCATAGGAATAAAATCAGAGGACAATATAGAGAAGAGGTTGGAGGAAGTGGGAGCTTGAGAAAAAGTACCCATATTTTCTTTGTGCTTGTTACTTTTCCTACTAGTTTTTTGAAAGTCTTCATTTTGACCCTCTCTCTATTGCTTGGAATTAGGATTTTAGGGTAGTTTATTCAGAAATATCCATTCTCTTGATAGAAATTTTATTTGAGTGGAATACACTCATAGTCGATATTATAAGTCAAGACAAAATATTTTAATGTCAAATTAATAGCCTTAAAAAGCTCTTTAAGCAGATCAAATTTCACATAAAAGGGCAACAAAGTAATTTTTTTTTGGTTTGAGTCCACATCTTATATGACCCAATATAATTTCCTATTTTATTTAAGGCTTCATCATTCCATAAGTATAAGGGAAAGAGAGAGAGTTTTACTTGGACTAGCACCCTAGATACTATTTCTTCTATTAGATCAAAATAGATGTTCGTTGATTTAAATATAGGTTGAAAGTGCCCATTAACCAAGGACCATTATGAAATATCAAGTCCTTTTCCTCTTTGACTAAGAAGGTAGCAATGAAAAACCCCTCCCACTCACTATAATAGCAATGCCACCTTGAAAGTAAGGTTCCCAATGTCTTTTCATTCAAATACATAGTGATTTATAAGAGGTCCAAGCACTAGTAAAATTTCCCACTAAAGCCTACTCATAAAGACTAATAATTGGATTAGTAGATTCCCCAAAGGGATTATCTATAAAAGGGATTTCATCTTAGTGATTCACCATATGATTTTTTAATTAACATTCTCTTATTTATAGGGAATATCAACAACATAGACATTCAATTTTTGATAGGGTTTCATCCTAGATATTTCCTAGTAACATCATCTCTATAGTAGTAGGAAACCACGATGAAATTAAAATGACCTAGATGACCACAAATGAAAACCAAATGGGTAGGAAATCTCTCCCACAATATCCAAAAACACTTAAAAAATGAAAATGGTGATAAAAAAAATATTTATTAAGAAGATTGAGCTCTCTAAGAGTCATAACTAAGCTAGGTAACTACCCAACTACAATCATAGTGTAGTAATATAAATTTCTTACTTTGTAATTCCCTTTTATTATTTTTCACACCCCTTTTAGTTCTTTTCTATTTATGCGTTTTTGATCAATTTTATCCTTATTTTTCCTCTTTCCTAAACCATGTCCTAGTCTTCCCAAATCATTCTTGTCCTTTTATTATGTGGTCCTTTTTAAATTATTATTTTTTATTTTCTTTTTCTTCATCCTTGTTTTTTCCTATTTCATGTTTCTTTACCACTGCTTTTTAATCACCTTATTTCCCTCTTTGACCAAATCAATTAATGAGATCTTATCACCTAATATATGTGCAAATTATCTTCTTTGACTGCTATAATATCACATCCCATGTCTTGTCTTGACTCATAACCACCACCTTTATATGACCACCCTTTCCCTTAAGTTATCATTAGAAATTGGACCTCCTTGAGCTTCAAGACATCACCACTACCTTGGGAATATGGGGGTGGTGAAGTCCTTTCATACAATTAAAACTAAAATTAAATGCAAGATTAATTAAATAATCATGATTCTTAAGGCCTCCTATATTTTCTCCATGCATTCCATCCAAAAATTTATAAAACAAGCCTTTCCAATCTCCTAATATAATATATAAACAATAATTTTTTTACTTAGGAGATATTACAAAGATATTTTTTAAAAAGGATTGAGGCTATTCTATTGATAACTATATTTTAGTACTAATTTATCTTCTATATTAGATTCTACAATATTTTTTTGGAGCCCCATGACAACTTTTATTGTAGATCTATTTGAGTTGGGCAACAATTTTCCTTGTTTTTACACTAGCTTAGATAGGTTTCTAGTTGGGTTTTATTAGAAATATCTCCCATTCCTTTTCCAATCTACATGTTTCCCCTATAAAATTTCCTTTTATCTATTTTCATCCATTTCCCTTAATCCCCATATGCATTTCCTCTTCCATCCTCCTCATTTCCCCTTTTAAAGCCTTTATATGTCGTAGCTTGGTTTTAATTTTAATTTCTATCACCCACACTCCAAAATACTATATTATCTCTCCCATTATAGTCCATTTTATCCCCATATTAGACTCATCTCCATTTCTTGCCATCTTGCCTTAATTTTTATCTTCCTCTCACCCTCTCTCCTTCTAAACCTTGACAAACCTTGTTTTAGTTTTTCTTCCCAATTTATTTACTAAACTACATTATTTATCCCTAATCATGTTATTTAATCTCCCTATTTTAGATAATTCTCCAACCATATCAAATTTTCAAATTTATGTTTCTATTTGACCAATTTCTCTCTTTCTCAATCTTGCCATTGTGATGCCTCTTTCCTTGTTGCCATTTGCCATTAATTGCTTAGGTTTTTCTTATTTATGCTTTGATAGCTACATGGCAAGTGGATTTATTCTTTAAATACAACAAGGGTAGCAATCAAGGTGGAATCCATAATAACTATTATGTTTCATAAGGTTTACTACTTTAAAATAGTGTTTGCAAGTCACATACAAAACAATCTATGAGGAATCTTGAAAACTGCCAAGATAAAAGTGTGTTTGGAATGACTATAGGAAGGTTATTATAAAATTTGAAGTCAATTTGATATAATAGACTTGGCCACTCCTTGGACATCTCCCTAGAGCTAGCCACTAAGAGAAGACATCTTAGAGCTGTGAATAAGGGCATGACATCTCTCGAGGATTGGGCATAACATCTTCAAATGACCAAGTCCTTGGCCTAGAATCTCTCCAAATTGAAATGACAACATCTTGGTGAGTCACATAACTTAGATTTGGTGTAAATAGATCTCTATTCTAGATGATATCTTATTATTTATGATTTTCTCTATATTTTGGTGTATTTTGGTTTATTTTTATAATATTTAACCATTTTACTCATTCTCTACTTAATTCCATCACAAGCATTCATATTGAGAAGTGATTAGCAGGTCATCTAAAACCTTCCCTAAACTTTCTAGGTAATTCTAACATAGAGAAAATTTCCACCACCTTAGGCCATCTCCTTAGGCTTAGACATAATATTTCCATATGGCTAAGTCATTAGCTCAAAATATGATGATATTTGGTTTAGTACACCTCTCTATTCTTCCATTATCCCATTTCTAACTGTTATTGGTTTTGTGTTTTACCATTTCCTTATTTTCGACTTAGGATACATGTGTTTCTATTTCTATCATTTTTCTAGTATTATCTCAAGTTAATTTTTCAATATCAACTTCATGATTGCTAATTTATATTAGAATAATTGGAGACAGCCTTACTGAAACAATAAATTACAAATAAAACACTTTAAAAAGCACCATTAATATAGTTATGTTTTTCTTTTTAGGTTCTTTCATGTAGCCCTAAAATCTCTTTCAAAATTATTCATACACTTAAGAGATCATTAGAACAATATTGTTTTTGATTAAGGTAAAAACAGGTTTTGAAGGGCATTAGAACAATATTTTGAACATTAATCTCTACCTCCTATACCACATTCAAATTAACACTTAAATTAATACTTAAACTGCTACTAACTTAAATTATTTTACCCATATTTAATTCAACATAAATTAACATCTAATTGAACACTATAAGATAAATTAAGTAAAAAAACACTAAATCTTGATATTGATCACCATTTATTAACATAAAATCTATGAATTATAAAAGTTACATGTTGTCATTTCATGCCACCCTTAGATAACCCATCATTGATAACTGATCTGAGAGATCCTACATGGGCCATCTTACATGATTTTTCTTGGAGGTTCTTAAAAGTGGCTAGGCCCTAGAATTTCAAGTTTTCAAGTTGTCTCTTACCTGCTTACTTTCATGCTTTCTCCATTGCTCTTTCCCCTTCTTCTCTTCCTTCCCTTTTTTCTTCTAAGTGTTTTGAGTGTTGGCTTTCAGCCTTACCCTTTACCCCTTACCAATCTCTCTCCACTTCCATCCATCCACATCCTTCATCTCCTTTCTCCATTTCACCAAGCTTTTGGGGGTCGGCCACCGGCCTTCCCCTTTATCTTCTTCCACTCCCTTCATCAATTGTCGCTTGATAGTTCGATGTTTGACCTCTGGCAGTCTGAGGTCCGACCTTCAAAGTCTCATCTTCTTCAAGCCTTTCGCTTTCTTCCTTCTCCTTCTCGTTTTCACTCTTTTCTCTTGAAATTCTGCTAAGGGTCAATTTTTTAGATGTTGGCCTTCAGCCTTATCCTTTACCTCTTACCTTTCTTCGGTAAGATGTAACCCTTCTCTCCAACCTCGATGGTTCATTTTGACTTTGTGGTTTCCTCCTCTATTCTTCCTTTGGTACGCGGTAAGCTACCGACTCGACACTCGATGCCTGACCTCCAATGGCTCAACACCAGTGTGTTTGAAGTAAGTATAAATCATTAGGTAAGTTCGATGCCCAAATCCTGACCACCCAATGATCGATGTCCAACAAATACATTTTAGGGGCTCAACACCATTTAATTAAAATTCTTGCAAAGGTGATTTATCAAGCTCGATGCCTCGACAATCCACAAATTGATGCATTTTTGTTCAAAGTCGCCATTAATGAGCAACTACCTCCTAGCTACCAGACATGTTTTTTAGGGTTCGAGTACAATATTTAATGTATTCCATGACTTCTCCAAGCAATTTTGTAGGCACCATGCTCATTCATTGTTGATGGGTATCCCTTCTGACCGTTTCCATACCCAAATCATAGATTTCATGGAGGATTTTGGGTGAATTTTCCAAGAAAATCTTCACAACAAGGTGGATGACGTGAAAAATTTGTCCTCTCCAAGATTTTCTTGGTGTATTTTTCATAGAAGGTATGACAACCATGCTTGTTTTGGGCATGAATTTTTTTGGAGAGATCTCATGCTTCTAACCCTAGCTGATTTATGGTTAGGTTAATGCTCATCTTAGTTATGCTTGAACTATAAAGGAAACACTTGCATATTTTTTGGGGGTTCTTCTTTTGGGCTCCTCTCACAATGTCTTTTGCAAACATTATATCTTGCATTTTTCCATTGTAAAGTCTGGCTTTTATGCCTCATATCAATAAAATCTTACTATTATCATAGGTATTTCTTGTATGTTTGAGTAAAAATATCTTATCTTCATGTTTGAATGCTTGTTTTAGCTGATTTGTTGATATCTTGTGCAGTCTGAAGTAAAGAAGAAACACAATTCTATCTTGGTGCATCACCAACCTTTCATTTTCATGTTATCCTTCTTTCCCTTTTCCTATGAGATTTGTTAGATTATAAGTAGTGATAGGTTTCATGTGTTGGGTTAGACCAACACATTTGCACTTAGTTTAGAAGAGAAAGCCGACCTTCTCTGGAGATTCAACCTCATTCACGCAAGGTCCCAAACCTTGAGGTTATTTTCATTGTGTCATTAGAACACCAAACTCTTGTTTAGTAGGGTGTAGTTTTATGTGACAATTATTTTTAGCACGCCCGATGGAATACAAGAAGATATTTCACTTCATTTTTTGAGAGAATGGTGTTGCTCAACATTCCAGCCTTGAAGAGGCTCTTAAACAAGTGCTTGGTGACTTTGCAATCAAGGGAGGACTCTGCATACAAATTAGTGACTCTACTGCTACCTAGAATTCATGGTTCAAGAACAGACCTGTACATTCATGCCAAGAATCTAAATGAGAGCATCTTATAGAGGTAATTTCCAAACATCTAGCTCTCATTTTATACTTCTAGAAGAATAAATAGACAATATTTGTCACCTATAAGAAGAAATAGAAGCACAAGTCCTTCTCCAAGAGCCCTATCTACACCACCTATGGGTAGATTATTTGAATATAGAACACTCGTCCATACAAATAGGAATCTATTCCATATGGATTTACCCATAAATCAAAATTTTGTATCTTTTACTGGTGGAAGCCCCTTGATTCTAACCCAAAAGGATGATATACCAATCAATGCGCTCAAAATTATTCTCCATTTTACTGGTGAAACATCTACAACTCCAGCAGAACACATCATAGATGTGGAAAACATATGCTTAGTGCATGATGTAACATAAGACAACGTGGTTGTTAAGTTTCTAGCCACTTCCCTTAAGGGTAAAGCATTACAGTGGTATAGAGGATTTCTACCCAACTCCATTCATAATTGGGATGAGTTAGGGGAGAATTTATGTAAACATTTTGAAGATAAGAGTGACCACTTATCCCTAGTGGAACAACTAACAACAATTACAAGAGGACCTCATGAATTCATGAGTGATTTCAACTACATATTTTAGAATACTTGGGATAGAATCCCTACCTTGGTAAAACCTTCTCCTAAGCATGCTTTTCTATATTTTTTAAGAGCTCTTAATAGTGATATAGTTGTTATGGTTCAGTCAATGGGGGGATTTAACTTACCAGATGCATATGATGTTGCCACAAGGGCAAAAAAATATTTAATTCAGGCTAGGAAGATAGCTCCTAGGCCACCAATACCTTTATTTCCTGAGCTTCCTTCATAGCCAATGGTGGAACCTATTCCAGTGGCTCCTATTCTAGTGGTTCCCATGAGCCAACCTTCTGCTTTTGCTACACTTCTAGAAGATTGGGGCACCTTGCTTTGAAGTATGAATAATGAGTTAGTATCAATGAAGAGGCAACAAGCTCAAAAAAATAGGCCTTATCAACTTCAAAATTAGGGTTATCAGCAAAATAGACCACCTTATCAAGGACAAAATTAGTGGAATCATATTAAGCCCATGAATAGCATACACACAACAACTACCAACACTTCTAAGGCTTTGGTCCCAGTGAAAAATAATCTAGCACAAGAGCAGGAGTGGTGTTACCCTTGTGAGCAAGCTCATAATCAAAATGCTTGTCAAAATGGAGAGTTTGTGAAAACTCTAGTAGCTCAAAATGAAACCTCTACTTTAAAGCAACAAATTGGCATGAACCAAGTAGCTGCTGGTAATTAAAATCATGTACAAGATGACTCTTCATTTTTCATTTGGGGTCAATAGGATTTTTGTGGTATAAATCAAGCAGATACTGATGCAATAGCCCATAATATAAGATCAAAGAAAAGAGCAATGGAGGGTGGTGCATCTTCCATGGTTGGGAAAGCATTAGTCTCTCAAAAAACTCAACCAAGTGCAAATGCTAGACCAACAAGTAGAACAATAGAGGTTCCAAAATCAAATCAACCTATTAATAGGCCTAAACAAGTGGTGGAGCAGCCTAAGATCACACAAGAAATGAGAATAGACCCTATTACAAAGGTCCCTTCTACAACTAGTCAACTTCCTTTCAACATAGTGGAGCAAATAAAGAAAGCCAATCTGAATGTTACTATGTGGGAGGCTCTATCCATTCCATCACAAAGGGATTTGCTCCAATAGGATTTAAAGGAACATAAAAAAATGAATGATGTACAAGAAAAAGAGTAGACTAATCCATCAAACAACTAGGTACAACCCAAAGAGGAAGGGAATTCTAGAAAAATCAGTAAGCCACCTCCCTTCTATCTTTCTCTAATTATTGGAAATCATATAGTGCATAATTATATGATAGAGTTAGGGGCAAGTAGTTATGCTATGCTTAAGGGGATTGCTGACATGCTTGGTATCAAGTTTGAACCGATGGCTATAAATATTTTATAGTTGGATGGCACTGCTATCAATACAGTGAGAGTAATTAAAGATCTAAATTTGTCATTGCATGCATGTCCTAGCTATGATGTTTTTCAAGACATTTTAGTCATAGACTCCCTGCTCATTTTGCCATTTTCTTATCTAGAGATTTCACTGCTAAGATAGGTGGGTACTTGTCTATTGATTGGTCTCACATGCTATTTAGAACTAGATATGGCACTAAAGCAACCATCAAATCTAAGCCCATAGAAAATATCATCTAGAGCCTTACACTCCTAGTCTAATAAACATCACATTGCATGATCAAAAGGAAGAGTGTTATGTTCATAAGCCTGCAAATCCTATAGATGAGGTACCTGATTGTTTTTTAGATGAATTGGGAAATGCTTTACATTTTGATCCAATTTTTATTGCTGAGGTAGAGGAGACTAGTCTTGACACCTATTACATTCATAAAGAGAATGCTCCTGTCCCCAATCTCATAAAAACTCAAGAGGATTTTAGGGGATTGTGGCAGATGTTTTTTGATGGTTCCAAAAACATAAATGGTGCTAGTGTTGGTTTAATGTTAGTATCTCCAAGCAAGGAGAAATGTGATTTCTCTTTTAGGCTTCAATTTAGTTGCACTAACAATGTGGCTAAGTATGAAGCACTCATCCAAAGTCTCTAGCTTGCACAAAAAAGGAACATCAAATTGTTACAGGTTTTTGGTGACAGTGAATTGGTTGTCCATCAAGTCAGAACTCAAAGATCAACCAAGAACAATATGCTCAAATCCTACAAACATAGGGTTTGGGATTTAATTGAGGGCTTTAAAGGTTTTAACATCCAAACAATTCTAGGAAATCAGAATAAACATGTTGATAGACTTGCAACAGTTGGTGCTCAGTTTGACATATCAACACATATTGCAAGTAAAAAGGAGCAGCATATCAAACTTGTGGTGAGGCTTGCTGTTCCAGATAATCAGGACCACTGGAAAGTCTTTGACTATGACCAACAAATAGTGAATTTTCTGCAAGAAATCAGTCTAAGCTGCAAAATTAGTATGGTGATCAAATTGTGCAGCTGAGTAGCAACAAGCTACCAATGGTCTTATCACCCTAGAAGGCATTTTTAACCCTGATGATTAGTTAAAGTAGAAAATGATGAGCTTAGCTACAAATAAGGGTGATTTCAAGCCAATATAAATTTCAGAGGGCAAGTCTCTAAACTTGGGAAAGGTATGCTTTACCATTGAACATGATGTTTTCATAGATATTTGTAATAGATACAATGATGTAGTTACTTGGACTTATGAAGACTTAAAGGGTTTTGACCCAAGCCTTTTCCAACATACTATTGAATTAGATCCTAATGCCAAGCCTATTAGGTAAAAACAAAGGCCTATAAATCCTAAGATTGAACCTTTGACGAGAAAGGAGTTGGCCAAATTGATTGAGGCTAGAATCATTTTTCCCATCAAGCATTCTTCATGGGTTGCAAATCTTGTTTCTTTCAAAACAAGAATGGGGAAAAAAGACTTTGTGTAGATTTTAGGGATCTAAATATAGCATCCCTAAAGGATCATTATCCCCTTCCCTCCATGGAGCATATTTTACAAAGAGTTAATGGGTTAGAAAGGTTTTCTTTCTTCGATGGTTACTCACGCTACAACCAAATTCTGGTCCAAGAATCTAATCAGCATAAGACATCATTTACTACAAAGTGGGGCACCTATGCTTATTGTAAAATGACTTTTGGTCTAGCCAATGCAGGTGCCACTTTTTAGAGAGCCATGGATATGTCGTTTCAATGTGTGTTTAGACAGTTTGTTTTGGTCTACTTGGATGATATCATAGTATTTTCAAAGCATGCAAAAGATCATTTTAGTCACCTTGAGCAAGTATTTCCAAAATGTAGGGAATATGGTATTCCCTAAATCCAAATAAATGTGTCTTCACTACCGATCACAGCAGGCTTCTTGGGCACATTGTTTCAAAGGATGGCTTGGTCATTGATCCCACAAGAGTAAAATCTATCTTGGCCATCCCACTTCCTAGTCACAAGAAATGATTACAAAGTTTCTTAGGCACAATTAACTTTGTGAGGAGGCTCATTCCAAACTTTGTTTCTTTTGTAAAGTCTCTTACTTCTATCCTTAAAAATAATATGGTCTTCAAATGGACCAAAGAAGGTAAATATAGTTTTGATGCTATCAAACAAGAAATTGCTCAAGCTCCTACCCTTGTCAATCCTAACTATGACAAGGATTTCATTCTTTGTACCTTTGGAGGTGAAACAAGTACATTAGCTATTCTAACCCAGCTAAATAAAGAAAATTTGGAGCAACCCATTGCTTTATTTAGTGAAGGGCTTAAAGATTATGAGGTCAAGTATAGCTACATTGAAAAGCAATCTCTTGGTGTTGTTAGAGTATTGAAAAAATTTAGACATATGTTGTCTAATAATATGATACAACTAATGGTGCCCCATGTTAGCGTTAAAGAGTTCCTTTTAAGTAGAGATATAAATGAAAAAAGGGCTAGATGGATCACCAAGGTGATGGAGTATGATGTTGACATCAAAATCACCAAGCTAGTAAGAGGCAAAGGGTTGTGTGAGGAACTTGTCTCAACATTTGAGACTCCTACAGAGGCTGCCATTATGCTACATGACCAACAAGAACCAAATGCAAACATACAAGGTAGTCAGGTGTATGATATGACTACCTTTTTAGAGAAAGGTAGATATCCTTTAGGTCTAGATAGGACCAAAAGAAGACATTTCAAATTATAATCCATTCCCTATGTCATAGTGGATGACATACTCTTTAGAAATGATTTCAATGGAGTCCTATTAAGATGAATAGAGGTAGATCAAGTTAGCATAATGCTAAATGAATTCCATGATGGCTCTTCAAGTGTCCATTTTCATGCAAGGACTACTCTTGCAAAGATTATGAGGGCTGGTTATTATTGGCCAAATTTTTTCAATGACGCTCACAAATGGGTGAGAAATTACAAGAAGTGTGCTTTCTTTTCTGGAAAGAAAAGGTTGGTTTCCCTCCCTCTTCACCCCATTCAAGTTGATCAACCATTTACACAGTGGGGTTTGGATTTTATTGGCATAATAAATCCACCATCAGGTACTGGTCATAAGTGGATTTTAATAGCCGCATATTACTTTACAAGGTGGATAGAGGCAGTTGCCTTGAAGTATGCCACTAATGCTTCAATTTTGGAATTCCTTGATGGAATTTTTACGATATTTGGCACTCCTTCCACCATTATTTTAGATAAATCCAAGGCTTTTACTAGTGCTCAGATCCTTGATTGGGCAATCCGACATGGAATCCACTTGAAGACCTCATCTAATTATTATCCTCAGGGTAATGGCCTGGCTGAGTCTTCAAATAAAAATGTCATCAAGATTATCAAAAGGACCATTGAAGAAAACCAAAGGGTCTATCATAGCAAGTTGAAGATAACCCTTTGGGCTGATAGAATTACTCTTAAAAGAGTGATTGGTAATTATCATTTCATTCTAGTTTATGGAAGGGAAGCAAGGTTACCATTATCATTGGAGTTGCCTTCCCTTGAGTTGGCACATCAGTTGGAGTTAGAAGAAAATGATGCTATGATAGTAAGGTTGGCTGAGCTCTTGGAACTGGAGGAGACAAGGAACAAATCTATGCAAGTCATAAAAGCACATCAAGCATAGGTCAATTTTTTTTTGACAAGAGGGTAGTTCATAGGATGTTCCAAGAGGGAGATCTAGTGTGGAAATGGGATGTAGATAGAGTCAAAGCTAGAAGGAATCCAAGTTTGATGCCTTTTGGAGTGGTCCATATGTCATCAGTAGTTGCAAGGAGGCCAATGCATTCTATCTTTCCAGGTTGGATGGTGAGGCTCTCCCAATATCAGTCAATGGGATTCATCTCAAACCTTATTTTTGATTAGTTTTGAGTTTTCAAGTACATATTATAAATATTTTCTTTTTAGAAAGTGCTTCGCACACCTTGCATTCCCCTTAAGGGAATGTATGCTCTAGTTTCCATTCTTTTCTCCAAGTGCAACTCCACATGTTTTATTTTGCCCTTGGGAGACCCAATTTTATAAATCCCCTTCATGACTCCATGCCCAATGGACTGATAAGGCCTCTGGATCCCATGATTAGTAGACAATAATCTCACAAAAATCGCTAAAATGTTGTCATTTCATGCCACCCTTAGATAACCCATCATTGATAACCGATCTGAGAGATCCTGCATGGACAATATTGCATGATTTTTTCTTGGAGGTTCCTAAAATTGGCTAGGTCCCAAAATTTTAGGTTTTCGGGCTATCTCTTACCTACTTACTTTCATTCTTTCTCCATCACTCTTTCCCCTTCTTCTCTTTAGGTGTCGACCTTTGGCCTTACCCTTTACCCCTTACCAATCTCTCTCCTCTTCCATCCTTTCGCCTCCATATCCTTTCTCCATTTTCACCAAGCTTTCGAGGGTCAGCCATCAACCTTCCCCTTTATCTTCTTTCACTCCCTTCATCAATCGTTGCTCAACAGTTTGATGTTTGACCTCCGATGGTCCAAGGTTCGATCTCTCAAGTCTCATCTTCTTCGATCCTTTCACTTTCTTCCTTCATCTTCTTGCTTTCACTATTTTCTCCCAAAATTCAGCTAAGGGTCAAGTTTTCAGATGTTAGCCTTCGACCTTATCCTTTATCTCTTACCTTTCTTCAGTAAGATGTAACCCTTCTCTCCGACCTTGATGGTTCCTTTGGACTTCGCGGTTTCCTCCTCTCTTCTTCCTTTGGTACGTGGTAAGTTGTTGACCCAACACCCGACCTTTGATGGCTTGACGCTAGTGTGTTTGAAGTAAGCATAAAGCATGAGATAAGGTCGATGCCCGACTCCCGACCACTCGATCACCAATGTCCGACAAACACATTTTCAGGGCTCAACACCATTTAATTCAAATGCTTGCAAAGGTGTTTTTTGGGCCTAATGCCCCAACGATCCATGGATTGGTTTATTTTTGTTCAAAGTTGCCATTAATGCACAACTACCTCCCAACTACCAAACATGCTTTTTAAAGTTCGAGTACAACATTTAATTCATTCCATGACTTCTCTAGGTGATTTTGTAGGTGTCATGCTCATTCATTGCCAATGGGTGTCCCTTTTGACCGTTTCCATACCCAAAACATAGATTTCAAGGAGGATTTTGGATGGATTTTCCAGAAATATCTTCACGATAGGGTGGATGGCGTGCAAACTTTGTCCTCTCTAGGTTCTTCTTGGCACATTTTTCATAGCATGTATGACGATCATGCTTGTTCTGGGAACAATTTTTTTTGGGAGAGATCTCATGCTTCTTTGATCAGATCTACTAACCCTAGCTGGGTTAGGGTTTGGTTAATGTTCATCTTAGTTATGCCTGAACTATAAAGGCAACACTTGTATATTTTTTGGGGTTCTTCTTTTGGGCTCCTCTCACAATTTTCTTTTGTACACTGAATCTTACATTCTGCCATTGTAAAATTGGCTTTTATGCCTCATATCAATAAAATCTTACTATTATCATAGGTATTTCTTGCATGTTTGAGTAAAAATATCTTAATTTCATGTCTGAATGCTTGTTTTAGCTGATTTGTTGATATCTTGTGCAATTTGAGGCAAAGAAGAAACACATTTCTATCTTGGTGCATCACCTCCCTTTCATTTTCATGTTCTTGTCTATCCCTTTTCCTCTCCATTGTGTCATTAGAACACTGAACTCTTGTTCAATAGGGTGCAATTTTATGTGACAACATTACCTACTAGCGTTCACTAGCTAATTTACATCATATTAAAAGTATGTTACTACATGAAATAGATAATTTACACACAATAGGTAAAACTAACTAATATCATAAAAGCATCTAAGTCAAAATAGTGAAACCACGGTTGTAAAATGTTTGGGCCTTACAATTTTACCATCAAATTACCTATAATGTAATTTTTTTGGTGACAATCATCTATTCAACATTGTCCTTAATACAATGTTTCATGGTAAAATGAAGGAAATATAAAAAATATATATTTTAATTATAATGTTTTAGAATTTTTTTATTGTTAGAGTAATCATGCATTAGCTAATAATTAATTAATCTTTAATTGATTATTAGTCTAATTTATTCTCATGCACTTAAGCTAAACTTAGGAGTTCTTTATTCAGTTAACGAAGTTCTTTTCTATGTTAACTGAAGTGGGCTATTATTAGATCATTTTATCTCACCACATGTGATGTTGACACTTGTCTTGATCTAACCCCTTTACCATTTAGGGTTGCTCCTATATAGCACTCAACCCTCATTGTATTATCTCCTCTGATATTTTCACTTCTATACTCTCGAACTCTCAACCTTTGAGGACTCTTGTTTTCCTTGAAGTCACTTGAGGTTCATTCTATAACATTTTCTTGTTGAGGAATATTGTAATTCTTTGTTTGCAAATCTCTTGGGTGGAAGGTGTCTTTGTTAGTTGTTTGATCTAGTGGCTTGTATTTTTCATGACTATAACATGGTACCAGAGTGTGGATTCAACAAACCCCTTCTTGATTTATGAGGTTTTTTTTTTAACAAAGGTTATAGGCTTCAGATCTGGAATCTCCTTTGCTTTTTTAGTAAATTTTGGAGGTGGGAAATTTTTTGGTGCATTTTGACATGAAAAGGACCTCATTGTTGGATTTAGAGCTGTCGAGAAAGTCATATTTGGCTTTTGTTTGGCCTAATTTGGACTCTTGAGGACAAATCTGCGAGGGTTTTGAGGTGGTTGCTTTTTTTTTGATTTAGAGGGTAGCTACAATTTTTGTGCATTTTTGCACAAAAAGGACCTCACCGTTGGATTCAAGAGTCTGATTTGATGAATTTTAACTATAAATTCATCTATATTGTTCGTTGAGAGCTTCTAAGGATTTTTTTTTTTGTACAAGGGTTGTACAAGTCTATGGGCACATGTTTCAAAAAATTCAAAAAATTCAAAATCCTTTGAAAAGGTTGTCGGTATTTTTTTTCAAAAAAAGCAAAAAAATAATAAAAGCACGTTACATAGGGTACTGCGCATGCAGTACCCTAGCAACAGTCTAATCATCGCTACCGATGGTCCCATCTTTACCGATGAGGATTTCAAACCCCCGCAGTTTGCTAAATGGCGACGAAAAAAATATTGGCATTTCAAAAAAATTCCCCAGTGTCACAAAAAAGACCTTTCTCGACAGTTTTTCAACCTTCAATGGGTGGGAAAATTTTCCAGCAATACCCCAAATTTTTTGATCACCATCAATTTTTTCTAGCAAGGCAAATATTCCAACCAATCTTGCTTTCATGACCACTAGGTTTTTTCTAACATAGGGAATATTCCAATGAATATTCTACTGACATTAGCATGACGTCATCCATACGAATGCTGACAGGGGTCCCCAAGTCCCCTTCTTTGGCCTTTAAGGAGTAGTTTTTTTTTCTTTTAGCCATAACGGGCGTACGATGTCAGATTTTGATGAACGAGATATTGACGAAAAATTGGTTTTTCCAAATTTTGAGTGTTGTGAGTCACTCACTTGTTTTTACTGCTGGTGCATTCTATAGCCTATTGAAGTCAAATGTGTTGTTTTCAATTTAGAGCTCATAAATTTTGACCTATCTCTCTATTTTTCACAATTCTAGCGGTGTTAGGACGGTCTTTCAAAGCTCCTCACAACCATCCATGCACTTCTTCCAGATTTCTTTCTAGGTACATTTTATTTAGTTTTTGGTGTTTTCGCACTCTAGTGAATTACTTGGATGCCTTAGCTCCTGGAAACTTTTCGTTTGCGTGGGATGACTCATTTTTGGTTGTTCTACATGTCTTTCCAATATTCTATCCTATTTGGACATTGTAGATATCTTTTTCATGGACATTCTCTTTTGTAGATGCATTGAGATAAAATGCCTTTTTGGTGTATGTTTTTTGGGGATTTCACATCTTGTTGTGCCTTTTGTATTTGCACTATAATATAAAGTGCCATGGGGGGATTGATGTTTTCCTTTGGTTTTCCATCACACCTTTGTCAAGAGAGTGTCCTTTCCACAGCAACAATGAATCATAGTGATTCTTGCCTCATGTGTGTGTGTTTTAGTTTGCACACTCTTTTATTTGTAGGTTGTTTCTCCTACATGAACTTCTTGGTTTCACACAGTTTTAGTGTACCTATCATGGCTCTCCTCTTTTAGAATTATGGGGGGGTTTCTATTGTTGGTGCTAATGCTTCCTTGGTTTCATGCTTAAGTGATCTGTGTATCTAGTTCTTGTTCCTATGTACTTTCAGATGCAGTGTACATCAATGGCTAGTTACACGCATTTTAGTGAGATGGATCATTTACCATATGGGCACTCTTGCATTCTTGTTTCTGGAGGTTCTTCATTTCAACATCATATCAGTCATCTTTCAACAATAGCCTACAACTTCTTCGCGCTTCAATGATGTTCTACATGTTCCTTTTGTTTTTGGGATATTGTTTTGGTTGGAGGCTTCTTAGTCCTTCATACCTTGCTTTGGAGGCCTTTTTAGTCCTTCATTCGCCTTTCTCTCTTTTGGAGAGGAGTTTCTCCCATTTGGTTTTCTCATTTTCTCCAGTTTTGAGAGATCTTTTGTTTGTACATGGGTACCTCACTAGGCCTTATTTTCTAGGGACCCATCTTGCATTCTTTCTTTTTAGGGTTTTTAGTTACTCCCTAAGTTCATCTTAAGGGGGGTGTTAGAGTAATCATGCATTAGATAATAATTAATTAATCTTTAATTAATTATTAGTCTAATTTATTCTCATGCACTTAAGCTAAACTTAGGAGTTCTTAATTCTATTAACTAATTGTTTTTCTATGTTAACTAAAGTGAGCTATTATTAGATCATTCTGTATCATCGCATGTGATGTTGACACTTGTCCTGATCCAATACTTTTACCATTTAGGGTTGCTCCTATATAGCACTCAACCCTCGTTGTATCATCTCCTATGAGATTTTCACTTATGTACTCTCGAACTGTCAACCTTTGAGGACTCTTGTTTTCCTTGAAGTCACTTGAGGTTCATTCTATAGCTTTTTCTTGTTGAGGAACATTACAATTCTTTGTTTGCAAATCTCTTGCATGGAAGGTGTCTTTGTTCGTTGTTTGATCCTGTGGCTCGTGTTTTTCATGATTCTAACATTTATGTTCTTGCCAATTTTTTTTGCATCTAATACAACCTTGAAAGGAAAAATATGCAATTCTTTCATAAATGAAGGGGTGAAAAATACCCCTTCTACATAAATCTAGGATAAATAAATAAATAACATAAGGATTCAAAATTTACCCTAGAAAAAAAACTTATGGAAAATGTAAAAATATAAATGAATTAAATTCTTCAAAAAATGAATATATGTAGCTAGAAAAAATTGACAAATGATTAAATGTGATTCATTAATAGTGTATAAATGTCAATGAAGATTAGATGAATGTTTTTGAATTAATGAATAGTTTGTCTTTTGCTTTGAGTCAATTCTATGACTATGGATTTGATCCCAAAAGAGTATATTTGATTCGTCTCACATCTATAAATTGAGCTTGTAAATCTAACCTTTACAAACTATTAGAATGTTACTTTTAGATTGCCTTGATGTTATTAGTCTATTTTTGTATTAATATTGATTTGGGTACTTGATGGTTTACACATGACAAGTATACTTGCTTCTCTTATGTCAAGTCATGTAAGGAGTGATTTGATAGCTTGATAAATTATTGAGGACGATACTTTCAAACATACACGATGTCTTAGATGTTTATGGAATGTGGATTCTTTGCAAAACAGTTCTAATAATGCACCTCTCATTCCGAACCATTCAACTTCACTAAAGACCATTGACTTTCACCATTGCAAATGTAAAAAAAGATTTTGATTGTATTTTAGGAGGTAAGAATGTAAATAAGATCAATACGGCCATCAAATTTACCATGCAACGGGTACTAATAAACTCTCCTGGTCAAGACAAATCACCTAGATTGTCCCGATAGCCATCAAAACTTCAAACAAATATAAATGGAATTTAACCGTTGGAGCATCAATTCAAAATTTGAAAATCAGTGGTCCAGCCGCTACAAGGGTTTGTGATTTCTCCCTTTTCAGAAAGCAGGAAAACAAAGAAAATTGTGCGCTACCCTGGTCGGTGTAGCCAAACCGAATGCCGCGCACATAGCATTAGATCTTATTAATACACACGCAGCACCTTCTCTCTGCAATTTCCTTTCTTTCTTTTCAGGGTTTGGTTTCCACCATGTTGAACAGCAACAATATGAGCCTTATTTACATAGACGAAAAATATGAGTTTTGTGCGCCTATGTACTTCGACTTCTCTAGGGAAGAAACACCGGAGGAAGCTGCACAGGCCGAGCGCTGGCTCCAAACCCCCAAAGGGTATTTGCCTTCTCGTAAGTAAATTTCATGCTCTTGAATTTTGCTTTCATCAATTTTTTTATTTATTTTTAATTGAAGGAAATAGTTCCGAGCGACATCCTCGGGTGTATCAGTTTTAAGTGTTATGTGACAAGTGCTTATAGTCCCCCTTTTTTTAAAGTGTGTGTGAGTGAGGGAGAGAGAAAGTCAGCCGGAGTCCCACTGCACAGCTCTCCAATTGGCATACCATGGCATGTATGGGAGATGATCCAGGCAGTTGGATCTCCATTTGACGTACTGTGTTCCCATGGATGGAAGTTAATCGAGGTAGTTAAATTGACTTTAGGAATCAACTCTGACCATTTTGATTCCAATTAACACTGGGCCTACCATTTTTACTGAAATTAGCAGTGGGCCTCTTGAATGCCGGGGATGTACCCTTGGGAGGGCTCGCTTACCTTCTTATTTGAAATCACTTCGCCTGTGCCACTAATTCAGGCCTAGGCATGAGTCGAAATCACCCTTACCTTTACCACTAAGTCAGGCCTAGTTAGAGGTTGAACCTGCCCTTACCTTTGCCCCTGTGTCAGCTCCCCTGGACTACTTTTCACTGTCTTTGCCACTAAGTCAGGCTTCGATAGGGTTTAAACCTTAGTATTGAGACTCTGTGAGCCTAACAGAGACTTGTAGGGTCCCGAACGACATGCAACGAGTTTTACTTGCTTGACTCGGCCAAGTCTCTGTAGTTCTATTGTTTTTCACACCTTCATGTTTTTCTTAAAAGTTTTTGTCATCCAAAACTAAAATATTTACTATTTAACAGAAGGTATTATAATATAAAAGACTGCATCGAATTTTTCTCACCTTAGCCAGTAGAACTTAAATTCCTGTGCATTTTTTGTCCCAGCTAAATATATTAGTGTTTTCATCAATGCCCAGATTGGGGCTGTTTGTTTGAATGCAAATGACATACAATGCATTTTATGTATCTCTTTGCATCCATCTGTTAGCCACAATAGCTCGTCCTTTCTATTATAGTAGCATTATTGATTGATTTACTATTCTTTTGGTGTGGGGGTGAGCATGGGTAACATCGATACTAGATGAGTATGTTAGTTCTACATGGATGCTTCCTTCACTAATTATCTTGTTGCTACCTTCAATAGCTATTCAAATTCCTTTGGCGATGAGTTTTTCCATTTACATCTTAATTATGGGAAACATCAAGCCTCTTATCAGGATCATAGACGAGATTTCAAAATATGCAGTGAACCATATTGATGGAAAATAAGAAGTAATATTGTTCAAAAAATTTGTCCTCACTTTGTAGTATAGTTGGTGTAGTGGGAAATTCATTTGATTTAGTAAATAACTAGCTCTTGATCTGCTGATTAAATTAAAATAAATAAATTCTTCATGAAATCTATGTTAAGAATGCATTGAAGGACCATCTAGAGGTGCAGGAGATACACAAGGTAAAAATTAAGCAATTTAGCTTGTTTTGCACCAGAAAAGATAAGTGGGATTTACTTTGTATTTTATTCAATTGTAAATTGAAAATGTTATATAATTTGCTGAGTCATGATAGGTTTTTAAATTCTTTTTTTCTCTGAGTCTGAGGCCAAGTTTAAAATATACTTAATGAGTCTACACCAAGTCTGCGTCTCAATACTATAGTTCAAATGAACCCTTATCTTCCTAGTGACATTACTCTATCCTTGTCTCTGAGTGACCATCCTCCAGACTATTTGTTTTTCTTAGGGTAAAGTTTTTTTTTTGTGGGGGGCCAGGAAGTTCCAAAGTCCCTTGGATTTAGTGTCGTCCCTTGGATTTAGTGTCATTTTGGGAGTCACAGGCTGCATATGCCTGAGACTTGAACCCTGGCCAAGTATGGTAAACTTCCACCGATCTACCATTAGATCAGAGCCCTCAGATTATGTTTCTTAATTTTTATTGCTGTTTTAAAGATTAGTTTGAAATATAAAATGGCCCTAAGGAAATACTATGTTCATGGAGATTGATGTAGAGAATGGCTTTGAGTAATGTAATTTGGAGGAAATAGAAGCTATATTGTTTTTGTTTTTGATGTTTGGTTGGCTTATCCTTATAGATCCAGCAAGTGTTCTCAGCACTCATAGTGGAAGTTTCAGTTGATTTGCTGCTATTTGTTCCTAAAAGTTGTGAGCATTTTTTTAATTTGGCCAACTAATTTTCTTGTGTTTGTGTTGGATTTGGCTGACAGCATTTGTGTCAAAAACTCGATCTTTGTTGGACTCCAAGGAAATCTCCAGCAATAGCGGCACCTACAATGCAGTTCAGAAGGTAAATTAAATGTTGAAATGCTTGGGGATTATATTTATTTTCTGTGTGCCTGTTATGGTGTAAGTTTTACTTGAAATGTCTTCTTGTTACTCAATATACACCTTAATGCATGGATCCAAGGGACCAGATAATAGATTACATTTATAATTGTCATCATTATTATTCCAGTCCTTATTTGTCAGCCTAGTAATAATGGGTTGTTTTCTTTCTTGGGTTCAGTGGCAGGCTGCCTGTTAAGAATATGGGCCTCTTATTTGAGGCAGGGTTTAGCTGGGTTTGTGTCCCTTGCAAAATTCCTGTTGTACCTGATATGCATTCATGCCCAAGATGCCCAGTGTCCACATTAGTTTAATTGAGGGTTTATTCCTGATTTGGGTGCATTTCCCACAGGACACACAATGCTTAAGGCTTAGTCCCTGTCAATTTTTGAAGTTCTCATTTCCCCCTTTTTCGTTTCTCAGCCATTGTGTAGATATTTTGGGCTGTTTCAGGTCCTTGCAGGACTTTTTTCCCATCATCAATGTGATTCATTTACTATCTGCAACTTTTGCCACACCATTTCTTGTTTCATTGTCATTGCCATTGCTGTTGTTGACGAATTTCCTCATTTCTTCTTTCTTCCAACATGGATACCACTTTTACATGGTAAGATTATTATGTTGTTTTTTCAAGTAAACCATGTAGAAAATATGCATGAATATAGGCTAAAGATTCTTTGCACTTTTGCAAGTGATTTTGTATGCTATATTATTATAAATTTCTATCCTATGGTCCAAGGTTCGATCTCTGAAGTCTCATCTTCTTCGAGCCTTTCGCTTTCTTCCTTCATCTTCTCGCTTTCACTCTTTTCTCCCAAAATTCAGCTAAGGGTCAAGTTTTTAGATGTTAGCCTTCGACCTTATCCTTTACCTCTTACCTTTCTTCAGTAAGATGTAACCCTTCTCTCCAGCCCTGATGGTTCCTTTGGACTTCGTGGTTTCCTCCTCTCTTCTTCCTTTGGTACGTGGTAATTTGTCGACCCGACACCCGACCTCTGATGGCTTGACGCGAGTGTGTTTGAAGTAAGCATAAAGCATGAGATAAGGTCGATGCTCGACTCTCGACCGCCCGATCGCCAATGTACAACAAACACATTTTCAGGGCTCAACACCATTTAATTCAAATGCTTACAAAGGTGTTTTTTGGGCCTAATGCCCCGACAATCCATGGATTGGTTTATTTTTGTTCAACCTCGCCATTAATGCACAAATACCTCCCAGCTACTAGGCATGCTTTTTAAAGTTCGAGTAGAACATTTAATTCATTCCATGACTTCTTCAGGCGATTTTGTAGGCGCCATGCTCATTCATTGCCAATGGGTGTCCCTTATGACCGTTTCCATACCCAAATCGTAGATTTCATGGAGGATTTTGGATGGCTTTTCCAAAAATATCTTCACGACAGGGTGGATGGTGTGCAAACTTTGTCCTCTCTAGGTTCTTCTTGGCACATTTTTTACAGCATGTACGACAATCATGCTTGTTCTAGGTACAATTTTTTTTGGGAGAGATCTCATGCTTCTTTGATCAAATCTGCTAACCCTAGCTGGGTTAGGGTTTGGTTAATGTTCATTTTAGTTATGCCTAAACTATAAAGGCAACACTTGTATATTTTTTGGGGTTCTTCTTTTGGGCTCCTCTCACAATTTTCTTTTGTAGACACTGAATCTTACATTCTGCCATTGTAAAATTGGCTTTTATGCCTCATATCAATAAAATCTTACTATTATCATAGGTATTTCTTGCATGTTTGAGTACAAATATCTTACTTTCATGTCTGAATGCTTGTTTTAGCTGATTGTTGATATCTTGTGCAATCTAAGGCAAAGAAGAAACACATTTCTATCTTGGTGCATCACCTCCCTTTCATTTTCATGTTCTCTGGCTATCCCTTTTCCTCTCCATTGTGTCATTAGAACACTGAACTCTTGTTCAGTAGGGTACAGTTTTATGTGACAACATTACCTACTAGTGTTCACTAGCTAATTAACATCATATTAAAAGTATGTTACTACATGAAATAGATAATTTACACACAATAGGTAAAACTAACTAATATCATAAAAGCATCTAAGTCAAAATAGTGAAACCACGGTTGCAAAATGCTTGGGCCTTACAATTTTACCATCAAATTACCTATCATGTAATTTTTTTGGTGACAATAATCTATTCAACATTGTCCTTAATACAATTTTTGAAGTTCTCATTTCCCCCTTTTTCGTTTCTCAGCCATTGTGTAGATATTTTGGGCTGTTTCAGGTCCTTGCAGGACTTTTTTACCATCATCAATGTGATTCATTTAGTATCTGCAACTTTTGCCACACCATTTCTTGTTTCATTGTCATTGCCATTGCTGTTGTTGACGAATTTCCTCATTTCTTCTTTCTTCCAACATGGATACCACTTTTACATGGTAAGATTATTTTGTTGTTTTTTCAAGTAAACCATGTAGAAAATATGCATGAATATAGGCTAAAGATTCTTTGCACTTTTGCAAGTGATTTTGTATGCTATATTATTATAAATTTCTATCCTATCACTATGGGCAAGAAATAAGTTAAAACTTGTAATTGAACTTGTTTGTACCAAAATATTTTATTTGATGCACAGTCTGAACCAGGTATATGTTTATAGAGTCTAGAATTTTTTTTTTTTTGAGATCTATAGAAAGCTGCTTGCAATTTTGTTTAGGTAAAATTACAGCTGCAACGGGCTGTAATTTGGTGCATGCATCTTGTGGATGTCTCAACACAATTTACAAAATGAGGAGTCAATATCAGCTGCAAATCTGATAAATTGAAAATAAGTAATGAACTTTGTTTCCATATAAACTTAGCTCCCAAATAGAATAATATTTAGGATTCCTGACCTCACATGCTTTCTTTCATTCTTTATCATCTTGGCTGTTGTTAATCTGTTTATTAGTTGTTGCCATTAGAATTAGAATCCCTTTTCTAATTCTCTGATTACTCATGAAGGTTGACGAGTCATTCATTTCATTTTGGTTTAATGTGAACTATTCAATTGAACTATGCCATTTATAATTACTATAGATGGATTACCCTTGACTTTGTAAAATATTAGTACATTCCTGCACTATTTTATGCCTTTTACTATTTTCTACTCTGACCTTGGCAGATTCTGTGTTATATGTTACACAGCTTATGATATTTTTTTGAATGAGTTTTATTAGGTATAGAATTCTTATGGAGACGCTTTTATGCATATGTACACAAATTTCAATTTTTTTTCCATTTAAAAACTTATTAGGTGTCTGCTTTTATAAAATCTGCTACATATCTTTTGTTACACTTGTTCTCAATGCAAATTTCATGTTGTACTTTTCAATTTATTAAACTCTTGAATTAAATTGAGTATAATTGTTTAAAACTTCATGTTTGTGTTTTGCAGCTAAAAGCACAGATTTCTTTTGAACATGGAGAACCTAATATATCATGTTCAGGATCTAATGATACTCCTACTGCAAAAGATGCATCAGGGGATATCAATTTAGACTCTGAACCCAGAGGTACCTTTGGTACAGCTAACATAGATCTTTCAGATTCTTCCGAGATCTCAAAGGCTTCCAACAATGCATCTGAAAATGATACACAAGAGGATGCAAAGATGTCTGATGAATCAGGAGAAGCCACTGCAATGGTTGTCAATAGTGCTTCAGATGCTCTAAAAGTTCCTGAAGTTTCTGATAGTGATCATCAATCAGTTTCATCTGAATTAGAAAAAGAAAGTTATGTGACAGCTTGTATGTTTTCATCTGAAAAGAAACAATTGAATTTATCATCTGTACTTGCCAATGCCTCTTCAAATAGAAAGATAGAAGAAAGTGCATTTACATCTCAGGAGGAGCACCGGTTATCTAGCATGCCAAATATTGGAAGTGAAGCATCTCTTTCTAGGTGAGTGTGCAGATTTTTGTTATTGTGTTATTTATTTTTGTGAAGAATGGAGCATTGCTTATTTAGTTTCCTTTCTTAATGGCAAACACTCATGCATTCTTTCACCAAAAACTAGTCAATGAATTAACAGTGGCATCTGAAAGAGTGAGTTCCAATTCTCAATGTCATACAAGCAATGATAGTTAGCAAGAATTTCCAGATTTGACAGTTGCCGGTTTGGCTTGTTTATCCTGTACCAGTACCTGGTCCTTGTTTAAGGAAATATTGTTATGCTTTGGTATTAGTGGTTGCCATCCAATAAAGACTAATCTCTAAAAAACAATCAGTATCTGTGTCACCAATAAGATATTTCTTGTAGAGCCTTTTCACTTTATCTAATTTTGAAACAGTTTTCAAATGTAGACACCAATTTAGTTTAAGGTTCCACATATGTTACCCTGCTTTAATTCTACTTTATTGTCTGTTATAACAAGTATTAACCTGTTTAGCACTTCTGCATTAGTTACAACCATGGTTACCCAGACCCCTGAACCCTGTTACTTGTCTTTCATATCAGAAACTCCTTCCTGTCTCTGTGATTCATACGGGGATGTCTCCAGATGTCAGGAGACTTCAGAGGAAGTTTCTTAGCATCTCAATATGCTTGTTTCATGGATCTCTCCCTTGAGAACTTGTAAATTTACAATAGAAGTTTCTTAATTAAATAATATAAATTAAGTGCTGATATGTGGTTGACAAGAGCAATGGTAATTAAAGAAATACACTGTACCAGTCCCAGTTCCAGTCACTATTTCCTGTTAATAAGGGCTAAAACTGTATTTCAGAAGTATTAACCTGTTTAGAACTTCAAACATTGATTAAATCTGTGTTCTGATAATTCAAGTAATATAACTCACTAAATGTTCAACCTTTCAGATTCTATTCCAACTTTTCAAACTTAGGGACTAGTTTTGCCTGGGTGGTAATATATCAGTTGCCTTTGAGCAGGCAATGTTGGTGGGGTGAGATCATCTGGAAGTACTTACATGTGCTCTTTAGTCAATGGCTTCAATATCTCAGGTACACCTACTAATTGGGTAGGCTAGTGGTATAATATTTCACATTCATTGTCAGCCATATAATCAACTCATTGATGACAATGAGTTCTACCCATTTACTGAATTTATGCATATTCTTAGATTGTTTTGCATCTTAATAACTAGTTCTATGAAGCCTGATTCTTGTACATGTTCACTTTATATCAATTCAGTTGTTCACAGTTTTAGAATGAAATAAAACTGTTTTTGGATTTCATTAGTTGCACTCTTCCTCATGCCTATACCCTTGCCCCTGTTTTGGGTCCAAGAAAGGTATTCTACTATCTTAAAATAATACTGCTGGTATGGAAAATCTGTAATGAGAACTTGGGAAAGAAAGAGAAAAAAGAGATTGCAATGAAGATGAAACTACAATTTACACATTTGAACATGTTAATTGACCAGACATTATATCTTTTGGACACTGTTTAGAAACAGAATGTGGTGGAAGGTTTAATCTGAATTTCATTTCTTAATTGCCCAAGTAATGTTCGAAAGTCCACAATATGCCTTCCCACTAAAAATATTATATTTAAAGAGAGGCTCCTAGTATTGCATGAGAAAACTTGTGAGAAGAAGGGGAAATTTACATTTAGATTTATCTTGTTATATTTCTTTATACTAATTTTGTACATATATTGGATTACATTCTTAGTGTGAGTAGCATCTTTCTATATTAACTTTTAATAATCAATCTTCTTGCAGCTCTTTTGAAGTCGGAAGATTGATAGGACACAGTAATGCTGCCCAGATTGCCAAGGACACCACAACCAATGCATGTGAGTTACCATCCTGGGCAACTGTCCAACAGATGAAAAATGGATTATAAAAAAATAATGAGGCCAGAGAAACCAAGAGCAAGAGGAGCACCACAAAGGGAAATGAACAAAGAAATCTTTTGTTTTGTACCTTAGTTTGCATTCATAAATGTTGTATGTAATACAGGTTCTGAGATGAGTACTGATAATCCTTTTCATTGCAGCAGCTACTGTTTGTGAAAGCAAACAGAAAGATAACTACAATGTGACAGAGGACTCACAAAAATCTGTCACATCATTTGAAATACAAGTTGCAGTTGGAAACCTGAATACAAATCAGAACTGTCATGACGTAGAGAAACATGAAGCCAATGTCAGAAGGCATGCACAGAAGAAAATATTGAAACGGGCTCTAGCCAGGTTGAAATAATTGAAGAGGAACTGTTATTCTTTTATGTTTGTTTGTTATTGGCAAACTCTAAATGTTGAACTCTCAAAAATTTTCCTGTACAAGGACAATAAATAAAGTCTGTCAGAAGGGAAATAATTCTTTTTTTTTTTGGGTGCATGTGACTGTAGGAGCCAGAGACCTAAGACCAAAATTCCAGGTGCAAGCCAGATCCACACAGAAAATCAGTATGCTAATAAAAGGCAAAAGCTTGAGGGAGGACAGGCAAGACAGGTCAAGAAAAATCACTCTGTATTGGGTTGTGATAAACTAGTTCGTTGTTTTAACTGGATTTGTGTAGGACGCTCTTACAGAATATGACTCTATTAATAAAACAAAATTCTCATCCAGATCAGTGAATTAAAAGCTAGAGCCCAAACTGTTTGTAATGAACCTGCACTGCCCCAGTTATTTGAACCCATTCATTCTTTACTATAAAATCTAGAGCTTGTGAGCACATATAGCACTTGTTTGCAGCTCTGGCTCTGCAAATTTTTTCAGTAAAATTTGATTAATTTCTTTGATATATTCCACTCTTACAATTTTATTTATTGCATTGATACTTATTACTTTCAGTCTAACTACACTGAAAATAATTGTGTATGCCATCTGTGCTTTTGGATTAGATTAAAGTAGAGAGGTGCCTTTTGTTGGGTGGATAAAAGGCAAGATTTCATATATGTTTTTGTATGCAGTTGTCATCACAGTGAGGACACTTAATGTTTTGTGACTAAATGTTTAGAGTTTAGACAATGATACAAATAGGCGTTTGTGATACATTCATGTTATTGGTACAAGTGTTTTGCTGAAACTGTTGCTATATAACTTCTTTGATATTGTTTGGTCTTACTTTCAGTACTTACATATTTGAATTGTCAATGATGTTACGATTCTGAGACACATCAAAAAATAAGGATCAAGATTCTTTTATTTTCCCTTTTAATTTAGTTGTTTGATTAGAATTTTGACATTTTGGTTATGCTGTGCTCTGTCTGGCAGGTATGCAATTTGAGGGAATATATTCCTACTGCCAAGGCAATCCCCACTTTAACAATTCCACAGGAATTCCATTTTCGTACAGAGGAACGCTTTCAAACTCATCGAGGAACGCATTGTCAGGCATTTGCACAGGTTTTGTGAAGTTTATATTGCATCTATGTTCTATACATATGTGTATTATTTCCTAGTATGTTTCAGGTTGAAAATTTATTTATTTTTCTGTCTGTAAAAGAAGTGTGTTAATTTTTCATCCTTTAAAATACCACATCAGCTATCTTTACGAATACATATACCCAGTGGATGAGTGGGTTTGCATGGATTGTGAATTTGCATGCCAAGCACAGTTTATGAATCTGGCATTGCACTCATGTTCTACGTTTTTGTTCCTGTCTCCTGGTTTGTTTCATGTCGAAAGACATTTTTCTGTCATTATAAGAAACATGCAACTTTTCAAACCCTGAAATCTCATATCAGCTGTATGTGCTAATACATATACCCAAATGGATAGTTGGTTGGGGCAATCTTGGATGGCAACACTGAATTCCAATTGTGTCACCAGATTTTTTTGTCTTTAACCATAGAGTTTTTCCCTGCAGTTTATTTTAGTAGGCTACAGCTTTCCTATCAATGAAGTCTTTCTTTCGATTATTTTCCATGTTACTTCGACACTTTATTTCAAGGAGGCTTCCCTTGCATGGCTGTCTTAACTAGTTTTCATATATTAATTACAGTGAACAAACATGGCCGCCATGATGTGTTCATTTTTCTGCATTCCTGTGTATATTCATGCAGTGACCCATGAGTAAATTTTTATAAATAGCAATCTGAATGCTTTAAAAAAGACTCCATGAATAGGGGTTGGTATTTTCTACAATTCATAATATAATTATGTTAACCCCCAAATCCACACAGATAATATTAATAATGATTTCCCAGAGTCTATTTGCATTGACTTTCTAATATCAACAACTGTATGGCTGTTTGAGATTGTAAAGTTGTTAAATTTCAAAGTGCCACCAATGCATGCAGAAAGCCTTCATTTTTTATAGTAGACATAAACTACACCACTTATCCAGTAGCGGTTACAACTGTATGGCTGTTTGAGATTGTAAAGTTGTTAAAGTTCAAAGTGCCACCAATGCATGTAGAAAGCCTTCATTTTTTATAGTAGACATAAACTACATCACTTATCCAGTAGTGGTTGCGGCATATCTAACAGAACCTAGAAGATTAGCTAGGAAATTTTTTTAGAAGTAATCTAAAACATAACACTTTGTTCTTATACTTTATTGCAATTGATCTATATGTTATAACCTTTTAGCTTTTTCTTTTATTTATCTCAATCTTGAAAGCCATCTTAGATATTGCACACCCTGCCTGCATACAACCTTTTGGATGAATTTGTTTTGAGCTGTTTTTACATAATATGTATTAGATATTGTGATTATTCCGAAAAAATGTTACGAAATAGGAACAGGTCAGAGGAGTCTTGATCATAGTTTGCAAACTCAGACTCGCTGCGGACTCGGCAGCCCAAAAATATGACTTGGACTCGGGACTGACTCGGGAAAAGACTTGGCTAGGACTCAGCAAAAAAAAAAACCGTAGTTTTACAAAAAACAAGAACAAATTAATGCATTTAGAGAACATAAGAGCCTAATTTGATTATCAAACACTCATAATTCAAAGATTACACATGTCATATGATCATCAAACACTCAATAATTGAAATTTAATCATTCATAGTCATCAAATACTCATAGTTTCAATGTATAACAGCATCATAAGTTTATAAATGCTTACATATAATCATTTCAAAAAGAGGAAAACATTAACAACCACATATAATCATGGCTGAAATCATGTCTGAAATCAATTTGCAGACCTAAAATTCACAAAGTTGAATGTTAAAATGAAAGAAAAAGTGAAAAAAAACATGGGTTTTTAACCCATTTTAACTCCTAGCCATGCAGGAGAGTCCTGGGTCGGGAGTAGACTCGACTCTCGAGTCCGTGGCGAGTCGACTCGGCTGGCCAACGGACTTCCAACCCATTTTAACTCCCAGTCGCACAGGAGAGTCCTGGGTTGAGACTCCCGACCCAGGACCTCCTAGACTCGACTCTTGGGTTGGGACTCCCGACCCAAGACTCTCCTAGACTCGACTCCCGAGTCCGTGGCGAGTTGACTCGGCTGGCCAACGGACTCCCAAGTCCGCCAAGTCCGCAAACTATGGTCTTGATTGATACGCACTATCCAAGAGTTTAGTGGGGTTCAATGAGGTTTTAGTATGATTTGGTATTTTGTATTCAAGCCTACAAGAATATAAGAACAATTTGTTGTTTTCAGATGTTAATCTGGCTTCCTTTTGATGTTAATATTTTTTTTGATCAGTCAAAGAGGGTTGGGGTTCTCACTCGGTAATCTATATTGTATATCAAAAAAGTGATTACAGTAAAATAGGGGATTGAGAAAGCACATAGAAGCCATTGTTATGTGGTCTTGTTTTTTTGATAATAGAAACTTGATTTTAAGGGATCAAGAACCCAAAAGGAAGAAGGTCGCACACAGTGCCTTTGAAGCCATTTTGGCAAAAGAATAAGCACACTACTAGAACGCCCCCCCGAGCAAAAACCCCAACCAAAGAAGAGGCAAATTATAACTTTGAGACCAATGAGGGTCGATAGAAGCAAAACGTAGAAAATGAAGACTTAGGAAACATGCGAAGAGAGGCTAAGCAGATTTGTCGCTGAACACCATTCTTTAGACCTAACACCATTGTTCATGAACAAGAAAGCACCAGTATTGGTTGCTCAGTCCGCCACAGTGTTTCCAGTTCTGCGGATATGTGCTATCCTAACCTTATCCAACCCATTGATCATGCTTTTGGCCGCCTCAATGACCACCTCAAGCCTCTAGTTTAGGATATTTCTGCCTTGCAGAGCCCCAATCACCCTCCACCCATAGTTTTTTCCATCCTTTTTCTCTAGCAATCATTAGTCCCTAGAGCATGGCTCTGGCTTCAGCCATGTTGTTTGAATCTTTCCCAAAATCCACAGCATATATTAAAAGTGGCCTTCTCGTGTGGTCTCTGAATATCCCACCCCCACCAGCTTTACCTAGGTTCCCCTTGGCAGCCTCATTGAAATTAAACTTGACCCACACCAAATCTGGGAAGTAGCAAGCCACCTGAAGTTGGGCCAGGCATTGGCCCAAACAACCTCAATTTTCCTTAGCTTCCAATCGTCTCGCTTGTGAACTTCCCCAATCTCGCCTATAATATCTACCACTTTGTCCCACAGCCAATCAACAGACCACTCCTACTCTTTAAACACCTATCTGTTCCTTTCCAACCAAAGAGTCCATATAATATCAACAGGTGCAATGTCCCAAATCAGCCACAAGCCAGTGCTAGCAATCTTGAAATCCCAGGACTCAAGAAGAGCAACAATGTCCTCATGTATGACCCAATCAAGACCCCATTTCGACCAAAATCTACACCATATTTGCCAAGCCACCTCACAATGTAAGAATAGATGGTTGTTGGTTTCCTCTTGCTTTTTGCACAACACACAACGTGAAGGGCCGGACTTTCCCAACAGTTGAGGTTTGTCCCAAGTCAAGGTCTGTCTCTTCCATATGATCCAAAGAAACACATTCATTTTTGGGATACCATATTTGTTCTAGATCTTATGATCCCCTTTGAAATTCCCTTTCGTGCAATAGCGCATAAAGGCGTGTTTAACAAACACTTTGCCACTTCCATGTCCGCACCAAACTCACATATCTTCCTTGTCATCTCCTACCAAAGGCCATTTAGCAATTTTCCCTTGAACCTCCTCCCAAGCAAGCCGCAGCTTGATCACGGGGGCAACAATCTTTTTCCACGCTTTGAAGGGGGGAGCCCCTCTAACATAGTCTCAGACCTTGATCCCAATCACCACCTCAAAGTGAGTCATGAGAGGAGCATATTGCAGATAATCGCTGAGAGCTCTATCATCTAACCACTTATCCCTCCAAAAGCTGATTTGGTCGCCTCGCCCAAGCCTCCAAGACATATCCGGATACAGAACAAGGCTACAAAACCTAAGGAAATTCCATATACTCGAACCTTTGGGCAGCTCACCCACGAATAGATTGTTGACATTGTTGTGCAAGTACTAAGCCTGCAAAATCTTGCTCCATAGTTTGTCTTTTTTGTTGTATAATCTCCAGGCCAATTTTATACCCAAGGATTTATTCATTTCCTTGCAATTTCTGATTCCAAGCCTCCCTTGCTTAACCGGCCTGCACACCTCATCCCACTTGTTAAGATTGTACTTGAATTGTTCCTCACAACCTCTCCATAAGAAGCACCTTTTCACATCTTCAATGTATTTGGCAACCTTGTTGGGGATTTGAAAGATGGACATAGTGAAGACCGGAACCGCCATCATTGAAGCTTTAATCAGGGTGATTCTTCCAGCCAAGGAGAGCCATTTGCCCTTCCAAGAAGCCAAAAGAGACTGAAATTTGTTGGTGACAGTGCTCCACTCCCTCTCCTAGGATCTTTTATTGATCAGTGGCATACCCAAATACTTACTAGGCAAGGAATCCAATTCATAACCAAGAATCCGTTGAATCTCTAATCTATCAAGGCACTTGTTCAGGAAGAAGATCCTGGATTTAGTGGTGTTAACCTTCTGACCCGTCACAACCTCATACTTCCTCAAAACTTTTCTTAGGGCGAGCGCTTCATTAGCCTTTGCAGCTCCAAAAAGAAGCGTGTCATCTACAAATTGTAGATGTGAAATATTGCTGCCCCCCTCAACACCTGCAAACCTCCTAAATTGCCACGAGCCATCTCCTTTTTCAAATTTCTGCCCAACACCTCAGCCATGATGAGAAAGAGGAAAGGGGATAGAGGGTCCCCCTGTTGTAACCCTCTCTTGGCTTCAAAGAAATTTGTGGGCACACCATTAATAAGAATTGCATAGGAGGTTGAAGAAATGCAATTATGGACCCAGCTACACCAATCTTCGCTAAAACCAAACTTCCTCATAACTTTGATTATAAATTCCTAAGAAACCCTGTCATATGCCTTGTTCATATCCATTTTTATAATCATCCCCGCTCTCTTCTTAGATTGAACTGAGTGGATAGCCTCATGGGCAATAATAATGCCATCCAAAATCTATCTATCCTTGAGGAATCCACTTTGTTCTTCTGATATTATACCATTCAAGCATTCTTTAAGTCTGGTCGCCATAGCCTTTATGACCATCTTATAGATCACATTGCATAAAGCAATAGGCCTATAGTGGTCACCATCTTGGGAATCAAGGCCAAGAAGGTGGAATTCCATGCTCTCAAGACAACTCTACGAATCCTACACTCTTTTGTTGCCATCCAAACATCCTCCCCAATTTGATTCCAATACCTTTGAAAAAATTCCGCATAGTATCCATTTGGACCTAGAGCTTTCCTCGCACCTAAAGAAAAAACAACAGTCTTAATCTCCTCCATAGTGAAGGGGGCCAAGAGAAATTCATTTTGTGAATCTGAGATTAAATGAGGAATACAATCTAACATTTCATCTTGAGTATGCACATCCGCAGCCACCGGAGAACCAAGAAGATTGAAGAAGAAATCCCTTGCTTCAAACTTGATTGACCCAACATCCTCAATCTAAACATTGGCCGAATTCTTGATCCTTAAAATTTTGTTGTGTTGCCTCCTTATCTTTGTAGACAGCTGAAAGAAGGTGGTATTTCTATCACCCTCCTTCAACTATTTGACCCTCGATTTTTGATGCCAGAAAACTTCTTCCATTTTGAGTTGTCTATCCAATTCCTCTAGCAGGGTATGTTCTTTTGCTTTGGTTTCAACAGTATATCCATGTGCTGCAATTGAACCTTCAGTCTCCTTTAAATTTGCCTCCACCTTGCTTTTATTGACAAAGAGATTTCCCATAGCCTCCTTATTCCAATCCCTCGCCATCTTCTTGACTATTTTCAGCTTCTCAGAGAACAGTGTACCTCTTGCAGCCTCTAATCTTAAAATTCCACTAGTTTTCCACAAGACCGACAAAATTAGGATGAAAATACCAGAAGGCCTCCATCTTGAAAGGAATTCCTTTCAGCTTGTTAGGATTGCTCAGAGTAAGGGATATGTTCCAATGATCTGAACCACCAAAATCTAATACTTTGGAAAAGAATCCACCTAGCTCTAAGAGCCATTCAGAAGTAATAAGGAAGCGATCAAGCTTGAATTGTATGTTATTCGAGTCAATTCTCATGTTGTTCCATGTGAACCAACCTTTTTAAGGTTTTACATCCATAAGAGCAAGATACTCACACCAATTTTTGAAGGAGATGGACCCTCAGTTTCCTTGCATTTTGCCACCACACTTATCTTTCGGGGCTAAAATTGTATTGAAATCCCCCCCAAATATTCCCTTTACCTGAGCATTATTACTCTTGAAATTTCAAAGAACCTCCCACACCTTCCTTCGCTCAGATTCAAGATTAGGTCCATACACATTCGTGATGAAGAATTGGCTGCCATCTCTGCTGTCTACACACCTAACCACCAGATAGCAGTGGCTTGCCTCCAACACCGAACCACTGATGAAGTGCTTGTTCAATAAGATTGCCAAACCCCCTGCAGAACCTTCAGCCCCCTAGGCAACCCCTTCCCCATTACGCCATAACCTAGACATCATTTCCTTAAACCTCATCTCACTAATCTTGGTTTCCTGAATCAACATTATATTTGGGGTTTCAATCTCAATGAGTTGCTTCAACAAACGACATTTTACCTAGTCGTTGAGGCCTCTTATGTTCCAACTTGTGCACTTCATCATTTACCTTCCGCTTGGAGGTGCTCGCCTCTCTGATTAACAAATTTTCTCATGGATATTTGGGATCCATTTTCTAAATCCTCTAAAGCATTAAATTTGGCCTTCATGGCCTCTAATTTCCTGCCCTTGCTATTGGAGCCTCCAACATCTACAGACAAGTTTAGTTCGCCACCAAACTTCTCGGTCCGCCTAGTAGCTATACTCCACTCGTTCTCTTTCCCTTCCTCCTGGCTCCCTAAATCTTCGTCCATTTGGGGCTTATCATCCTTGAGAACAGCTAGGATTCGTTGCCCAACATCAACCTCCTTGTTTGACTTCGCCTCCTGTAACACATTGGCTATGCTTTTGAGGATTTCCCCCTCCACCCGAAGTTGAGGGCCATTCAATTCTTGGTGGCAAGGAGAGGGGGCGTGACAGTTCCTGTCATGAGACCCCATTATCCCATCTGCTTCTATGATAGGTTTCAACGCTTCCATACTTTTGCTCGAATTGTCCAAACCAGTGTCGAGATTTGGGAGCACTAGCAATTTGGACCCATCTTTTTGAGTGTCACACTTCTTTGGACTTACCTCCACAGAATCTCCGAATTGCCTACTATCTTTGTTTCGTGCTTTTGGTGAGAGGTTCCCAGTCGGCGCCTTGACGACACAAGACCTAGCAAGATGACCAAGCTTACCACACCCGTAGCACTTGACTGGCAACCCCGCATACTCCACTGTTTGAAACCATACCCCTAAAACTGAAGATAATCTGAGAGATAGCTGAATTGGTTGACTTAGATCGATCCATACACATATTTTGATCCTATTTGCATTCCTCCCTATGCCAACACCCTGGTTAGATTTAATATACTCTCCTAGAGACATACCAATAAGCTTAAAAATTTCCTCCGATTTGAGCTCTTGAGAGAGCTTGTTCAGCTTGAGTCATATTGGAACTCTTTGGATCTCCTCACATCGGGGGTCGAATCCAGGAGACCAAGCACGGAGATAGAGGCCAACGACACCCATGAACCACAAACCCCCCTTCAGAATAGAGTCCCTCTCCACCTCTGTAGCAAACGTCAATTGAAAAAACCCTAGGGAGAGATAGCAGATTGTTAGGGTAGGAGCCTTCCATTGTTGTTCAACTTCACATCATCTCTTTATTTGTTCCAGTGAAGGCCATATCCCAATGAATTTCGCAATTACCGCAGTTTGTTCCAGCCGCTCAACCTTAGATTGCAGAAGATTGTCAGGAATGTCCACTTGCAGGGCTTCCTCTGCTACCTTAATGTTTATATGCCTAGCCGCTACCTTAGCATTCCCATTCACTGCACCCTCCTGGACAGAAATGCGGTTAGAATCCAACATCGGTCGCCCAAGCCCACCAGGTGAACCTTCAAGCTCGTTTGTTGCACCACCAGATTCCAAGCTCTGCACTATTGCCCCTGAAAACGCCTCACCCTCACTCGCCTCGTACATTTTCGCTCTTGGATTCCTGAGCTTTTTTAAATTTTTATTTGTTATGTGGTCTTGTGATGTTAATATTAGTGTTCAATAAATTCTTACTCTTAGTATTAGTTATAATTATATTCTGTTTTAACTTTTAACTTTTATCATGTATACATTTATTCTATATATCAGCTTCATTCATCTATTGGGCAAACTAATGTGTGCTTTGATCTTATTAGAGTGAAAATCCAGCTTCCCCATATGTCCCTCTAGCTGAAAGAGTGTTCAAATTTCAATTTAATGATGCAGATCGGCTGCTTACTCGGACTGAGAATCAAGTAAGCTAATATTTTCATAAGATGTTGAGCTTGATTGTCTTCAACTAGTATGTGGTATGTAAACAGTCTATCAGCAATAAATATTCTGGTGAAATCCTTTTATTGGATGTAGAAATCTCATGATATGTTTGATTTTGTTAGCCTCTAAAGCTGACAAGGCCAAAGGAACCAGATCTTGTTACCTCACAGCGGGCCAGACCAACAAGGTATGGTGATATTTTTATTTTTGTAATGTATTATTAGTTTTATGTTTGCTTATTACCATTGAACTTAACTGTTTGAGAGGTGTAGAATCTATATCAAGATATTTTCTTATTGAGTTTTAAACGCCTTTGATTGTACCAGGGTTAAAAGTTCTACAGAACTTGAAGAAGAAATGCTTGCTAAATTACCTAAGTTCAAAGCAAGGCCTTTGAACAAGAAGGTATCTTGGCCAACTATTTATCTTGATGGATCATTTTTAGTATATATTTATTCAGTGAATATACCCTGCCCTTTTGTTTCATATCAAATTCAGTAACGTTTCAATGTCATTTCAAATGACTTGCAGATTCTTGAAGCTCCAACTTTGCCTCCCTTGCCAAGGAGTACACCTCAGCTACCTGAATTTCAGGTATAAACTCTAGTAAAATAATAATACTTGTGGCTATAACCTCTTTGTTACTATAATGCCCCTTGATTTAGTTCCTGGTACTAAATTTAGCATGGCAGGAATTCAACTTGAGAACTGAAGAACGTGCACATCTGCATCCCAATACATTAGGCAAACTTGCCTCCGGACCTGAGATCAAATTTGTAAGCAACTCTGATTTTGATTTTTTGTAGCTATAACAAGTAATGCTTGACAAGCAATTGATGGATGTATTGATTGTGTATTATAAATGTTTCTTTGTGAACAACAGGTATCTGCTTCAAATAAATGCGGCTCCACATTAAATAGTAGATTCAGTGCACCCTATGGACATTATGTTCCGACATCTATCAAGTATGTTTTTTCATTTTTAGTGCTGTGGAGAGCCCATATTGTAATTTGTTGAAAGGGCTGGAATGTGGAAAGAAGTAAGATGTGGGATAAAGACCAATTAAATTGCTTTGAGTGTGTGGTTATTATCATCGTGTTGATCTAATGAAACAAACTTGTTTTGACATTACTTCAAAAATGTGAACCATGTAGCTGGTTAGGTGTGCATCTTTAGATTTTTCTTATGTTTTTTTTTCTTCATTTAAGCCACTGTGTATTGGGACATAAATTGAAGCAAAACCTGTAGGTGGCTTTTTCACTAAAGAAGTAACTAATACCATAGCACGAGTAAAGGAAGTTGATAAGAGATACATATAAAAAGTCTCCACGACTAGTCCTTATGTTTCTTCCCGAGTTTTCCTCAAATAATATTCCAAATTAGCAGAGGATATTGTTCTTTTATGAAACCAACCATATAAGGCATTTGAGCAATAACTTTTATGAAACATAAATTAGCAAGCATATGAGCTGTAATCATAGGTAGAGCTTGCTACAATTTTTTTTGGTAACAAGAAACTATTTGATATGAATATCAGCCAACATAAAAATGCAAGATACCAACATACTAAGTCCCTATATTTCTCCTAGGAATTTTTAAATTGTTTTTGGGTGAAAATAGAGCATACACCAAATCCAATAGAAAAAAAAGAGGGATCAAATTGAACACCAACAACAAAATGTCAATTTTTTCATCTAATTTAAATCTCCAACACATCCAAGTTCAAAAAAATTCGCTACCTAGAACACCCCCAAACCACAAAAAACTAAAATGCCAAACCCTTCCATATACATCCCCGACCTTAGAAATGACTAGGTAATTGTTAAATAGATCACAATAGAACTTCTCATAATTCCAAACCTTAGACACTTTGGAAACCAAATATTTCAAGTAAATTACAATCAAGAGCGACAAAAGTCTACCTGCTGGTCTATGTGAAAGGCCATGAGGGATCGAGCAATTGTTTACTCCAACACCTCTTGTTTATCCTATTCATTTCTTAAAATCCAGTGAAATGAGTAAAATTTAGTGAAAATCAGGCTTAAAATCCTTAATACCACCTCTCTCTTTTTGCAAGCCAAACAATGAGGCATGCTCTTGCATGCTACTAGTTTAATGGGATTGAAAAAGGAATGATAGAAGGATTTTGTTGCACCAACTTATATTAATATCCCCTAGATTCCCCACACTCTAAATTCGTAACTTGCTAGGATAATTTAAGGTCATCTATCATTTAAGACAAGCTCATAAGGCATTGGTTGTCATATATCTATACAACATCGACACCTTTATTTATGTCTCTCCTTATATGACCCGTTTGGACATTGGAGAAGGCCTGAGAACTTCCACAATGTTGAAGATTCTAAGGACCATATGCAATATTTAGGATAATGTTCAAATATGATCAAAATGCACTACAAAATTTCTATGTTGGGTTACGGTGCCGTTATCTTCAATATAGTAAAAAATGCACGACTAAATTTAAGAGTCCAGGAAATCTCTTGCTATGTGATTCAAGCTTGCTACATTGCTCGATCTTACTATTCAGTAAAGGTGCTCCATAATCCATATAACATAATTCACAAGCTACACTTTAGACCTTTGTGATTAACCAAGGGTTATGTGCACCGCAAGTCAGCTATACCATAACCTCATACATCATAATACCATAGCCCTAGATGTGTAACAATCTAGTCCATTTACATCCTGAAATTTTACCCCTTTTAACATGTTTCACTTCTAATAAAACATAAGGAGAGACCAAGTAGAAAGACTTACACAAATCTATGTACATTTGATGTCATGCTTGGATCACCCATCCATTCATATGGGATCTTGATAGGTGATGGTCCTTGATTATGTCTTGCTTCCTTGATGCTACCATGAGTCTACTCTTCTCTGTAGTTGATGCTCCCTTTTGTTGTGTTCAATTGTAATTTCTCTTCATTGATTCAATAAATCTCCTCAATCACTGCTTTTTTTGGTGCCAAGCATATCTGTAGTAGTTTCTTGTGTGATTTAATGTATACTGTAATAATTATTTTTTGATACTCCATGGTAGCTCTTCAACTTTGTCTTCCACTTGTTCCTTGAGCTATTGAGTAGGTGAAGGATCTGAACATCTTTAACAAGTATCTAAGTCCTCATACTTTTCATTAGATTCTACCAAATTTTAGGCAACGACAATTGTCTTTATCTTATCCCACCCAAAAGGACAGTTTAAAATGACTCTTAAAAGATAGCAACTAAATGGATTACTTTAGCATTATTTTGACTTCACTGCTATGGGTAATTTTATCCAATTTCCAAATTGAGTAAAACATTCTCTGCTTTTGAACTTTCTCTGAGTCTGATGAAATCACACATTCAACCAACATTAGTTCTTAGAAGCATGATGCAACTACTGTTCTGTCTCATTTGTTAGGCTTGTAAGCACTTTATATTTAAAATAATGGTACAGAGAGTCAAACAACAATTCAAGAACGGGCGTGGCCTAACCTCATTTTGGCCTCGGTTGCTTATTTGATTTGCATTTATAGTTTTAAAACTAGGCATCTGATATTCTCAGTCTTTGTTCAGAAATGGCCTTTCTACCACCTATGAATGGTAAACAAACTAAAACATTATGGGTTTTGGATGTTTAAAGCTTCCTCCTTATTGAGCATCTATGCATTTTTCTATCATATGTGAAACTTGCATTCTAACTTCTAATGTCTTATAATGCTTCAGACATAGAACCATAGAGAGGATAGAAGAAGAAAAGGGAACCCGGAAGAGATTCAAAATTTGGGAAAGTTCTTCTGACATGAAGGTAAGATAGTTTGTTAATGGTCTTTATTTGGAATCTGGAATCATATACTCAATAAGAAATTACAAATAAATTTTGTAAGCATTCTTCTGTTAAGAGTTTGAAATTTATTTGATTATTACTTTTTGTTTCAGCTTTATTGTTAATCATTCTAATTGAAATCGTGTTATAATACCAGTCAATGCCATACTTTAAACCTGAGGAAGTAAGCCATCTCCGAAGGTCAGAACAAGAAAATTCCAATCTGTTGCAGTCTTCTGCCATGAATGTGCTCCCAAGTGCTACCACCCAAAATAATGGGAAGCAGCTTCCACCTGCAGTGGCAGAGGATGTGCATGATTCAACGGGATTGCGAAATGAACATGTCATTTTGAAGGAAAACATCCCCTATCCTTCCCAGGTTTTCCCTTTATCTTCAATTCTTTTTAGTTATTTTGCTTCTTCTGATTGAATCTTGTTTCAATCAACAATTTTATATCTTATCTCTGTTGGTTGACTTAAGTAATTTTCAAAAGAAAATAGATCATAGGAAGAGAAGAAATCAAAGTTATTTTTTTCACAAAATTGCCAATGTGATCTTTTCAGTTACTGGTAAATGGGAAGCATTAGCTCTTTGTTTTTTTATTGTCCTCTAATGTTGGAAAACATGCATTCGAGTCTGAAAAGGACTGCAGGACATTCAGAAAGAAAAAAAATTGTAAGTTGGAAAGATATCAAACAGAATAAAAGAGTAATATGGTAAGAGATATACATAATTGATAAGTTGGAAAAACATTATACAGAAAGGACAAAGTAAAAAGGTTTCACTATTTGTTGGTTTTAGGTTAGATACCTTAACATAACCAATGCCAATGAACTTACTGAGATTCATTTTCAGTAATACTTGAAAGGATGCAATCAAGAAACATAAGTGTTTCATGTTAAAGTGGCTAACCTTATTTGTTTATTCAGGTCTAATATTATAAATGACATGCATTGATGCAGTCTTAAATCCTTATTATTTATTGTGGAGCTGTTAGTACATCTGTAAAACCTAAATGTTTGTGGACTTGATCCATGATTTTCATGTCATCTTTATAACAAGGAACCTATTATACAAGAAGTGTTAGAACATGTTAAATAATTAGTTTTTGAACTGTTAGGGGCCTTTTTGGGATATTGGTGAGTGGTAGTGTATCACAACGGATGCATTCCCTACATTTCCTGTGTCTTCGGAATGCCACTTCAAAATTGTCTCTGAAGTTCTTTAAATGCAAGCAACACAAGCGGGTATTGTGGATGTCGTTCTATGCTTGGATGGGTTTGGGGGACTATGGGATAGAGGTGATCCCTAGAAATCCACCGATCCATGAAGGGACATCTAGAAGTCCCCACCTGCCAAATAAGATAGGGAAAGTTAAAATTTAATTTGCAGATATGTTTATTGGCAATCATGAGGCCCGAATCTGGTCATGGGGCTCAAATTAGATTCTTTTTAGACAAGCATAAAGAATAATTTTACAAGTTTCTGGTATCAAGAAAAAAATTCTTTCACAAGTAAACAATGTTGTCACTATTGAAGTGTAAGAGAAGGGGACCAACCACTGCAAGGCCCCAAGTCACGAAAGGCCAAGAGCGGTAAGGCTGCCCTAACTTACCTCAGTTTAAAGGAAGATTAGGATAGGATGGATGAGAATGATGAGTTCTATGAGTCCTTCGACCACTTTGCAAACCTGAGAGTTGAAAGGAGACTAGATGAGTTGCTTTTTAAGGTCAACTCTATGTCTCAGGTGGCTCTCTGTCAGAGGACAGAAGCGCGGTTCTGGCGTCTCACAGGTGCGCTGGCGTTCGTACGGCCAAAAAACCAAAGAGACGAGATTTAATCCTCAAGAAAGGACTGTCAGCCTAGTTTACAGGTTTCTAGAATAATAGGATGAGATTAAGAAGAGTGAAACATAAAGACGGACGTGATAAAGGAAATATATTATCGCAAGGGTGACGAAGATGATTTCATACAACAATCCTCTCGCCAGCTTGCTTCAAGATCTCTCCACCTGCACACAAAAAAGGGGAAAATGTTGGGGCTGTTTAGGGGTATGCCTCAGTCAGACCCTCGTTTTGGTGTTTCCACCTCCACAGATAGCCAAGTTTGCAATGATAGAAATAAAGATAAAGAAGAGAATACAAGCTACGTAAACAAAAGACACTACAAAACAGTACGTGCTTACTCAACCAAAGACAATAGAGAAGATAAGAGGAGCTTACCACCTCTGTCCAAAGCACTCAAGACTTGTGGAGGAGAAAATGAGAGGAACTCAAGCCTCTGCTGCAATGGTGTTTGTCTTGCGCTTGCACTATCGGAGTGATGGAGTAGTGGATTGCTGCTATGGAGTGTGAAGTGCTACTACAAAGCTTGAAGTGAGTGAATGGAATGGAGAGAGAGCTCAAACGATCTTGCCCAACTTCTGTTGAAGAGAACAATGGATGAATGGATGAAGAATACGAAGGAAAGGTTGAAAAACAACCATATTCGGGTCGGCTAGCTGAAGAGAGGCGTTACGCTTCGACTTCCAATAGGAAGTGTAACGTCTCTGCAGATTCTAGCCATAGGAATCTGCCAGGGATGTAAGCGCGCCACGCGGGTGTCCTCGATTGAAACACTCCTACCGACACACAAAACAGGTGCCAAGTGGACTGTGAGCAGCGGGCTTAAGTGGAATTAAGCCTCCGCCTTGGGTTTTCTAAAGTGTAAGGGGGTAAAAGGGAATTTGCGTTAGGGGTGCAAATTCACGCCTATACATTTTGCCCCCACTTTAGCGAGCACGAGTACTGATGAGTGCTTCGGTAAAGTAGAGTAGTATGAAGTAACAAGGTAAGAGATGTATACCTGAACCGACGAGGAAGCAGAGCACGGTCTAGTGAGTCACGGTCCTGCAAGGGGGGTATCCTTCAAGAACTCTCACATGAAGGAAACCAGGAAGAGCTCCTTACAGACCTGCAGACCTGGAAGGAAGGTATCCCCCAAGAACTCTCACATGAGGGAGATCGAGCAAAGGGGACTCCGCAGAGTCAAAGAGGGCGACATGTTTACCTGCAGATAAAACATGTCAGGAAGCGGTCGCACAGGCCAATGAACGGACAGTCGCGCAGACCATCGCTAAGTTGTAAGACTTTCAAAGGGGTCCCTCGGGAACCCTTCAAAAGGAAGGAGGGTCCACTCAAGGGACGCGCTATTTGAAAAGTGAAGTCTAGTCGGGCTGCCCCCAAGCTAGACGTAAGGAAGTAAAACTGGTCTAGTTGGGTTGCCCTCGAACTAGACGTGAAGAAGTGAAACTGGTCTAGCCGGGCTGCCCCCGGATTAGACGTGAAGAAGTGAAACTGGTCTAGTCGGGCTGCCCCCGGACTAGACGTGAAGAAGTGAAACTGATCTAGCCGGGCTGCCCCTGAGGTAGACTTCATAGAACTTGTTGAAAACTTTCGAAGGACCGCTAACGTCTTCTTCTTCGAATTGATTCATCATCAAGGAATCCTTTCGAAAGATGTTCACTTCATCAAGGAATTCGAAAGGAAGGAGATGCACTCATGCGAGGGGAAGACTAAGACCGTTCCCGCTTCGAAGGAGGGTTTTCAAGTCCTTTCTTTACGAACCCATGATGAAGGAAACATGCTATGTTAGGATTTCAAGTTGAGAATGCAATTCTAACAAAGAAGTGTGTGAAGGGTCTTCAAGAAAAGATTCGTTTGCAATGAATGTGTTTTCTAAAGATCATGTAATGTAGAAGCAACGTTGTCACACACAAAAGGGACAACTCAAGCAAAGAAGAGAAAAAGATAAAGAGAAAGGTAAAAGAAAAGAGATCACACACAAAGGACATAGGGGGATCTGGTTTCGCGGGGTCAGATCTGTCTTTATTTATATATAGTAGGTAACCGCGGCAAGAGGCAAAGGATCATCAATCCCCAACTAGATAAGGAAGAATGCACGAAAGACAAAGTAAAATAAAAAATCGGTCAACATGGAAGGAGGCTTAAATGCTCCTGATGCTTTGCATCGTCCCCAATTTATTGAAAGTCAATCACAAACATGGAAGAATAAAGATACACATAGAGGAAGGTTTACAACACAAACACCATGCCTTTACCCAAGCACCAACAGGGGTGACGAGGGTCATCCAGACACATATAGCACAGTCACGGGGGAACACATCACAACACATACACACATCTAATCTAAAGATCAAGAAGAGGGTCTCCCCCTAACACTGGTCAACCAAGAGGTCGTCGGCTTCCCACTCTAGATCATTGTAGGGGGAAGGATGACAAACCTGCAAAGGTGTAATGTTAAGGGGAGTAGCTTTCGATCCTCCCGTAACAAGGGCCAAGGCAGAGGGACCAGTGAGGTCTCCGTTGCTCAACTCTTGTGGGTCTAAGGTCAATGACTTTGCGAAGAGTGCTGACAAGGTCGGAACCTCATCCACCGAGTTAAACATGTGCTTAACGAGAGTACCATGTTTCACCTTGGCGGACGAAGGAGTTTGCACCCGAGGTTCACCGCTAGGCTCACCGAAGGATTCGGGAACGGTGACAAACTCAGGGGAGGTTGAGACGGGTTCTGTTACTAAGACAGATTAAGTCAGCGCATGGCCACCTTTCGGAGGAGGTGGGCTCTTCTTACGTCCTCCATTGCTAAAGGGGCCATGTTCTACCTTCTTCGTCGGAGGAGATGAACTCCCCACAGACGAAGCCAGGAGGATCAAGGGAGAAGAAGAAAGAAAGAACCGTAGCGGATACGATCAAAGTGTTAACCATATCCACGGGCTTCGGGAAAGGCGAGACATTCAAAATGGAAGTCAATAAGGGCGGCTTCGCAGAAGGAGCGATAAACACTTGCACCTTTCCAGGCGCACATGTGCTCACAGCAGGAGCCGGAAGAGATTCAGAGCTAGCTAGATCAGAGATAAAAGAGGGGAGAGAGGACATAGCAGGAGGTGTTGCCTTCTCTTCCTCTTTTTGTGAGGAGGCTTGCTCGGCCAAGAGAGCCTTTCGCCGACGCTTAAGCTCGCGTGTAAGGCGATTTCTACAGCTCTTTGAACCAGAAGTCGGAACTTGTGAAGGGACGAAAGGATTTTGCTCAGCCATGGGAGTGTCCTCAACGACTGTTTCCAGCGGAAGAGGAGATTCCTGGATGGGAGCAGAAGGAGCAGGTTCGAAAACGGCAGGAGGATTCGCCTCTAGCACCTCGGCAGCGGGCCTCTTCCCATTCATTGTTTTGGGAACAAGAATAGTAGAAGGCCGCGAAGGCCGAGACAAAGAGGACTCTCCACGGGGGGCTTTCTGTTTTCCATATCGAACGGGTCTAGGCTTTGTGGGCAAGACAGGAAGCTCGAATGCAGGACGCTTGACCTTTTGCCAAGAGAGTACCACAGGATTCTGCGAGGCAGAAGTAGGTGGTTCCATAGCAGAGCGAGAGGAAGCATCGAGCTGAGCAGTGGAAGGGGAAGGAGGATCTCGGGACCGCTTCTCTTCTTCTCTTCTACGTGCCTTGGTGGCATCACTGTCAGCTTTTAAGCAAGCTCTATGCGAAACAACATAAGGCGAAGGAGGGTACCTCACTTTCGGCCTAGTACGCCCTTTCTTATAGTTTTGATACATACGGTGCAGGAGGTCCTTCCTAGGTGGGAGAGGACCAAGAGACGCGGGCCTAAAGTAATCTAGGGTATAGCTGCCACGTGCAACCGGTGTCATGGACAACATGTACCGAACCTCCATGAACAAACTTTAAACACTTGTGCACAACCGAGGGAATTGCATTCATAGCTACCGGCCAGGGCATACCTATCTTCACTCTGAAGAGTTCAGACCCCGAGATGATGTCAAACCTAAGGCTCACAGATTTAGGTCCAACGAGGACCGATAAGACAATACTCCCTATAGGAGGTACGAAAAGTACGTCATGTGTGCGGACGGTATTCTCAGGTGCGTCATATCCATCCTTATGCAGGAAGTTAATCAGCATGATCTCGTCAGTTATGATATTCACTTGAGATGTCGGATTAATGAGAAAACCTGCTACAGTATTCCCATTTATCCACACAGGAATGTAAAGAGGAGATGGATCTCTATTGAAGCCCATCGACAGGTCTCGTGAAGTAAAGGTTATGCTAGTACCACTACTCACAATTTGCGCAAAGGGAATAGGATGGTTTAAGAAAGAGGCCATTACACACACTAATAGTACTTCTACAAAGCCTCCTAAGGTTTACGGGATAAGCCAGTGACCCGATTAAGGTTTCGTCACACAACACCGTCAGAACCTTCCAGCTACGCCTACTAGGGTTCGTAGATTAGGTTGTCAGGCAGAAGTCTTACAACACTCACACCTACAACACTCCTAGAACATGAGGAAAGGAATTTTCAGTATCGCAAATGGAACCAAAATGGTTCATGTCGGGTTCACCAAAAATGTAAGAGAGGGGGATCAACCACTGCAAGGCCCTAGGTCACGAAAGGCCAAGAGCGGTAAGGCTGCCCTAACTTACCTTAGTTTAAAGGAAGATTAGGATAGGAGGGATGAGAATGATGAGGACTATGTGTCCTTCGACCACTCTGCAAACTCGAGAGTTGAAAGGAGACTAAATGAGTCGCTTTTTAAGGTCAACTCTACATCTCAGGTAGCTCTCTATCGGAGGACAAAAGCGTGGTTCTGGGACGATAGCGCGGCGCATTGGTGTCTCACAGGTGTGTTGGCGTCCGTACGGCCAAAAAACTAGAGAGACAAGATTTAATCCTCAAGAAAGGACTGTCAGCCTAGTTTACAGGTTTCTAGAATGATAGGATGAGATTAAGAAGAGTGAAACATAAAGACGAACGTGATAAAGGAAATATATTACCGCAAGGGTGACGAAGATGATTTCGTACAACAATCCTCCTGCCAGCTTGCTTCAAGATCTCTCCACCTGCACACAGAAAAGGGGAAAATGTTGGGGCTGTTTAGGGGTCTGCCTCAGTCAGACCCCCGTTTTGGTGTTTCCACCTCCACGGACAACCAAGTTTTCAATGATAGAAATAAAGAAAGAAGAGAATGCAAGCTACGTAAACAAAAGACACTACAAAACAGTACATGCTTTCTCAACCAAAGACGATAAAGAAGATAAGAGGAGCTTACCACCTCCGTCCAAAGCGCTCAAGGCTTGTGGAGGAGAAAATGAGAGGAACTCAAGCGTCTGCTGCAATGGTGTTTGTCCTGCGCTTGCACTATCAGAGTGATGGAGTAGTGGATTGTTGCTATGGAGTGTGAAGTGCTACTACAAAGCTTGAAGTGAGTGAATGGAATGGAGAGAGAGCTCAAACAATCTTGCCCAACTTTTGTTGAAGAGAACAATGGATGAATGGATGAAGGAAAGGATGAAAAACGACCATATTTGGATCGGCCAACCGAAGAGAGGCATTACGCTTCGACTTCCAATAGGAAGTGTAACGTCTTTGCAGACTCCAATCGCAAGAATCTGCTAGGGACGTAAGCACGCCGCGCGGACGTCTACGTGCCGCGTGGGCATCCCCGAGAGAAATGCTCCTACCGACACACAAAACAGGCGCCAAGTGGACTGTGAACAGCGGGCGTAAGTAGAATTAAGCCTTCACCTTGGGTTTTCTAAAGTGTAAGGGGGTAAAGGGGAATTTGCATTAGGGGTACAAATTCACGCCTATACATGAAGATACCTACTATTAGAAGAGATATATTGAAAAATGGTAGAGCAAACACATAGATGAAAATTGGATCACATTGCACAGAAATATAAAAACATAAAATAAGATATTGATTTTTGGATTTCTTTGGGATATTTTTCATTACATTGCATTGGCTAATATAGCCTTACATTTCCCAACTAACTTACGGAAATAACTCCCAAGAAACTAACAATTGTTTTATTAACTAACATTAACTAACCTATTACTTATAAATTAGCATCTATATATTAATAATTAATTTATTATATTATTTAATCTAACCTATACAAAAAAGATGTAATAATCTAACATTCCCTCCTTATTACATCAATCCGAACAAAGGACGGAACGCTTCAAGGGTTGAACACAACATCCCTTTTGTTTGGAGACTTTGATGAAGCGCCTTCACCAATTCTCCTCGCTCACGTAGGAAATGCCAAACTGACTCCATTAGTGGATCTCCTAACTATCAAACCTACAAAACATCTGTACTCCATGAGAGAACATAAAATATCCCCATCTTCCATGCACAATGAGAGAACAACTTTCCTCTAAGAGTCCACATCTCCTCTGAGTGTGTCAAAATCTCTCCTCTAGTGTTGCACAATGAGAGAACAACTCTCCTCCAAGTGTGTCAAAATCCCTCCTCCCGTGCTGTGGGAACTAATCCCTCCTTTGCTGTACAAAAGGATCTGATCCAATGTAGATACATTAACTACACCCACAAGAAATGTCAAGAAAAGCCAAGCCCCCCCTTGCTCTATGAAGGGACACAAATATGAAATGTTGCTTCTCATGCAATGTATCATCTTTGAGTGAGAAGTTAGTTTGAGATGATTAAAGTCCTCTTGCCTACAGTTCGTCTAGCCTCCAATGTGATTTACTTAGTCCTTACTAGCTAGATGCATCAATAGAATCTTCAAAAACATTGTCGAGTGTAGTATGGATACTCCAAGCAATATTTGATATGTGTGTAGTCATAATTAAAAAGAAGAGGTTAGATGTTGTATTCAACCGATAATACACCCTTACAATAAATCTCTTCAAATATAAAATAATCTCCTATTATAGCAAACACCCTTTTTACATAGGTTTCACAAAAATAAATTTCATTTAAGTGCTCACTTTTCACATTAGTAACTCTTTATAAAATTTCTTATATCTCCCAAAGTGTAGTATGCAATAAAAAATATATTGGAAGACTTGAACTTGTAACTGGATTTGACTCCCTAATTGGGTAAGGCACTTCAATGTTAACAAAAATTCAATTGCTAACTCATACTACATAGTCATACACCTCACAACCGCACTTCTTAACTTTCTTTAAAAAAATTATATCAAATGATCCCGTTCATACATACCTCCAACTCTCTAATATACTTTTAATCTGTCAGATTCTTTCATCAATCTGATTTTACTCCTTTCTGCAAACTCTGCACTTCTAATTCTCACTTGGATCTTTCACACTAGTGCTTCTTTTCTACATGATTGGATTAAAAAAAAGATGCAGCTTGTGCTCTCATGCAGATATGCACAGCAATTAAAAAACTCTAAAAAAATGACAATTTTAAACTTCCACGCAGCAGCAAACAATCTTCAAATGTATTCGTAATGGCATTCAAAGATGTACTGTCACGCCACTGTCTTCTGCTCCAAACTGCTCACTCAATACAAAAATATCTTCAAACCATTTCTGGGTTTTGTTCTCCTCATTATCAGCTTTCCAGAGCATTTTGAATTTTTAAATTTTATTCTGAAATGAGGAAGATATTACAGTTTTACCAAGACTGTTAGATTGGTATAAAAAAACTCATCAAAACAACATACCATCAAATAAAATGATGCTCAGGTAGAACTAAAACAACATGATGGTGTCCCTTTCCAACCAATAAGCACAATGCACAGTCCATTTTTAATGGTTCTCTGATACCATATTGAAAAATGGTAGAGCAAACACACAGATGAAAACCAGATCACACCATTGCTGCACACAAATATAAAAACATAAAATAAGATTTTGATTTTTGGATTTCTTCAGGATGATTTTCATTACATTGCATTGGCTAATATAGCCTTACATTTCCGAACTAACTTACTTATGGGAATAACTCCCAAGAAACAAACAATTGTTTTTTATTCACTAACAATTAACTAACCTATTATTTATTTATAAAATAACATCTATAAATTTATTTATTTTATTATTTAATCTAACCTATATTAAAAGATGTAATAATCCAACAAGATTTAACAAGTTAAGAAGGCATACCTTAGTGCCAGGTTTAAAAATGTTCACTTCAATGAATACAAAGATTGATAGCATTTAAATGTGTGTTCAAGAGATACAGAACTCTGAGCAGATACACAAATGACATTGTTCGACAATGTTCTGAAATTAATGCAATAGAAATCTTAGACTCTTTTACTACAAGTTAGTTGTCTTCCTTGGGAACACTTTTATACTTTCACTGGCTATCTTGTTAATTGCAATCACTGTCAAATTACATAATACAGAATTTGACCTAGACAATAGTAATGTAAAACCTGAAATAATTCATGTTTCGAATTTGCCATTCATTTCAATTGTTTTACTTGAGCATTGGAATATTCGAAAACCGATTAATTATGATTCTGAATTGTGTGATGCATTATTATGCTTAATGGTTATGGTGCTAATGAAGTCATAATGCAAAATTTCTCCTCTATTGCCTTTGTTCTTTTATATTTCAGCTTTTTATTTTCACTTTTCCTCTATTATTTTTTCATTGCTCATCAAAAGAAATTTCTATAGGTAAAAGGGTTTGGAGACTCAAAGCATTAACAACTTTGTTCCAGAAACCAATCTTTATCACAACTTAAAACAATTGAACCTTAAGAATTTGTTTCTTAAATTGTGACCAAAATTACAAAAAGGTTGGTAATATAATGTTGGGTGTTAGTATATCAAGTGTATATTTCAGCCTTTTATTTTCACTTTTCCTCTATTATTTTTTTATTGCTCATCAAAATAAATTTCTATAGGTAAAAGGGTTTGGAGACTCAAAGCATTAACAACTTTGTTGCAGTAACCAATCTTCATCACAACTTAAAACAATTGAACCTTGAGAATTTGTTCCTTAAATTGTGACCAAAATTACAAAAGGTTGGTAATATAATGTTGGGTGTTTGTATATCAAGTGTATGTTTGTTATAGAATTTTTTCGAAGCTATACACATAACTACAAAATTGGATCAAGATATATAAGTGTAGCATGTAACTTCATATCAGGGCCTAGGGAATTAAGATGATCACTTCTTTTGTCCAACATCCTTCCCTTTATATCCTTTTAATGTCGTAGTGATAGTAATACCCACAGGGCTAAACAATCATATCTGTAATGTAGAAAATGGGTAACTGCTGACCAATAATATGATAAGAAAGGTAGCTATGATGGATAAGATTGAGAATTGAAGCAAACCTGGGCAAGAATGGGCAATTATCAATTCATTAATTCTTGTTGAGCAATCTCAGTGCTACTTATTCACTATGGTCTTGTTTCTTGTGATATGGTACAAGATTTATGAAAATAATCGTGAGAGTACTTGTGGCTTATCAATGATTATAATGGTAAACAGGACTATAGATGGAGCAGAAACCAAGTTCCTTGCAAAGTTACAAGCAATAAAGCACTTTGCTACCTTAAGAGACTTGGACTCTTTATGCACTAACGCAATCTTGATAACAAGCATCTTTTGAATTTAACATGCCAATCTATTTGAGATAAAAGCTATTGTTTATATTCATAACTCAATTTATCCATGATCGAGAATGTTCATCATATGATAATTTTAGGTTGACATGTGCACTTTATGGCCATAATTCCATGATGAGCAGGCTCATCCACAGACCTACTTCTAATGTTGTCTTTGGAGCAGACCCTTTCCTTTCTCTCCTTGTAATTTTTGACCTTTTCTTTTTTATGGCCATAATTCCATTATGAGCAGGCCCATCCACAGACCTACTTCTAATGTTGTCTATGGCCATAATTCCATTATGAGCAGACCCTTCCCTTTCTCGCCTTGTAATTTTTGACCTTAAATTCAGCATTCAATGAGTTAAAATACTAGGACTTCCTAGGAGTCATGTTTAATTGTTGCTACACTTAATTGTCTATAATGCAAAAGTGGTTGGATAAGATGAATGCCCCACTCACATGATGCAATTGATTGATTGTTTTCAATCCAAAATGGTATGTAGAGAGCCCTAGAAGAGTACCGCCTAAAAATTTATTGGCATTATTGCAAATAGAAAGCCCATTGAAACTATAAAATACCATACCTGAGAATGGTGCTTCTAATTCTGGGCCAAAATGACAAAAGGTTTGTAAAGAATATTGAGCAGTTCTAAATTTTGAGGCATAATGTTGGCAATAACATGTTTTTGGTTGCTATATATTGTTGATCCTTTTGGCCAAATTAAAATTGGACTGGGAAGTAAATGTAGTTTCACTTCAAGAAAAAATATTAATTTTCATGTGAGAGCTAAGGAAATTAGAATGTATAGTTCTTACAAAATTGGTAAGCTAAGAGAAATGCTTCGCATGGTTGCCTTTGTGTGTGCAATCCAAAAGAGCATAAGAAATCCAATATTCAAGAGGCGGCTTCTAGCAGAGTGAATGTAACCTGGAAATAATGTCTCTAGTCAGAGATTTCTTCAATGCCTTCAATGTCTCAAAATTAAGGCAGCAAAAAATTGATAGATGTGTGGCCAAGATGGACAAGAGGATTGAAAATTTGAAGCAGATTTCAGTGAGAATCAATGGTCAATTATAAGGGGTGAAGTATCGATCATCATTTGTAATACATCATTGGCACTTCTTTGCTGCCCTAATGGTTAAAATGGAAAACAAATACTATTCATTTGATTGAAGTTTTTTGTAGGACTTATTGAGTTTATATTCAACTATTCACAGGATTGATTATCTACCATATACTATAAATGTTCTTATCAGATGAACTTTCCTTCAAAGGCTGCATTCGTGCCCTATCCAAGGAGGCATTGAGCCGAGGGTTATCCAGATTTTCTTTTCACTTCATTGAATTTTGTTGCCCGATCCATACAATCCTTGCGAGACAGAAGGGTAATCCAGCTGCAGTTTTTAAGTTTTCTGAGTTTGGTGGTCCATTAAATCGAAGAAGGGTGAGAGGAAAGGTCAACCATTGGATAGTGGAGGGAATGCATGATGATTGAGTTTTAGATATTTGTTAGCATAGCATTGAAATACTATTCAAGGTTACCAATTGTTTGCCAAAAGAACTTCATGCACATACATATGCATTGCACATTGGGTCGTTTCCTTGATGAGGTGGGTTGGTTTGGTGTTACATTGAATGCCATGGAAAGGAGGATGATTATGGTAGTGGTCATGCTGAAGCTGATGGGGCCGAGGCATATTTTGGATCCTTTTCAGCAATAGAAGTAGTCACAAGTTTGAGACATTCCTCAAGCGATGTCTATAATTCTATCCTTTGTTGTCTTGTAGGCTAACCTTGGGGTCACATAAACTTACATATTGCAGTCAATCACTCTTTGTGGATTGCCTTTTTAAAATTTAAAATTCTCAACTTGCTGAATTTTGATATCTAAAATAAAAAGAGGTAACATTTTAAGCAAAACGATGTTAATAAGCTAAAAGGGGACGTTTGCTATAGCAGATTCAACAAATTCAGCTGCTCTTAGTGTGTTATTTAACTTATTTTATAGCTGTTCCCTTGCCATTGTTAAAATCTGGGAAAATTTGTGCTGTCCCCGAAGCTGTGTCCCTGAATACCCCTGTCCCAGTAACTTGTAGAACCAAGGAAATTTTAGCTATGCAACTTATCATCCTACATGTTTGCATTAAAGACCCTCTTAAAAGAAAGAAATCACAGATGTTCTATTTGATGGATTCCATTTGTTGTTGTGTTATGTGGAGCTGGCTTTTTGAAAATGAGCACAGTTGATTAAATCATTAAACTTAATGTTCATCCAAGTGTGTGCGGACCTGTACAGATCGTCCCAGACTCAACACATGAACTCAAAACGTTGTCAAAAGGAATAATTAAATCTGAGTTGATCTCTCTAATTTCCAGGTATGTTATTTTATGCGCTGCAAATAGGGCTAGAAATAACTCTGTTTGGTCAGTTTGCTTTTAATAAATATGGAAATTGTAAATACAACTCAATTTTTATTACTAGTCATCCTATTTCTTGTCATGGAATTTTTTGACTTTTAATTCTGTGATTCATTATGTAGGGAGAACGCACATGTTTCTGAGAAGAAAAGAAAACCTCTTTCTGAGATTTCTACTCCTCGACCAACTCAATTTGACTTAAAGGCACGTTTTCAGTTCAATTTTATTTCATTCAGCATGGATAGCATGTTGAACTCAAATAAAGAAAACTGATGTGCAAACTTAGTCATTTAATATGAAAAGATTAGAAAAAAATCTCATTAAGGAGTTAAAAACTGGCAGGCAAATAACTGTGAACCAATCACGGTGGTTGAAAATATACAGGCAGCCAACTCTTTTTCTGTTATTGTCTAATTTGTGGATTTAAAACTGGCAGGCAAATAACTGTGAACCTGCACCACTTACATTGAAAGGAAACACTTTCTATGACCACTCTCCTCCGGTATCCGTTCAAAACTATTCTTTCTCTACGTAAGTTATTAACTTATTTCAATGTCTCTGAGTAAGTAATTCTAATTTTTAGCTTGCAAAAGACTGGTATTTATAGTTTAGCATGTGTCTCAAAGGAATGGTATGAATTCTTTTGCAGGTATTCAAAGGAATCTTTGCAAATTAAGGATGCTGCTAGGCAAGATAGTCAGACCTCCTTGTCAGTTCCTCACTATATGAGATGACATTCAGGTTTGTAAGTAACAAGTTTGTGGCTTGTAAGTGACTAAAGCACACGCTAGGCAACTGGATATCCAGATATCAAGATGTACCTCTAGTTTTACAATTTCCAGCATTTCTAATGGACATGTCTACTATAAGATCTCGCTGCATTTAATCATGTATTTTATTATGCATTATTTTAATTTATTTACAAGGCAACATGGCTCCTCATTTGGTTCTATTTCTGTTATATAACTTTCCTGTGATATTACTGTTTGCATTGAACTTATCTGCTTTGTAAAGAATCTACAGAAATATTGTTTGCAGTGCAGTGATGGAACTTGTAGATTTAACGATCAATATTTCTATTAGTATAGCACTATTAGTTGTGACTCCAATGTTTTAATAGTTGACCATTATTACCAGTAATTGAATGAAATGTGCTCATTATATCCAAAAAGCAACAAATCATGTGATGCCACATCAATTTACCTACAAAACATGACTTAAATGCACAACTATCACTTTAACCTTTCTTTTGGCGTCTTTTATGACACCTCACTAAAAGCATGCTGATGTGCCATCATATTTGATAACGTGGACCTGCAACCTTGGGTTTAAGATGGGTGCGCAACTATTGTCATTGAAATGGGTTTCTAGTAAGTAGTTTTTTTGAATGAAAAATTTATTTTAATTTCAAATATTTTAAATACACAACTATTGTCTTGTATGTTGTTGTGGTCTCCTTTCTCTTGTTTGGCAATACGGATAGTGTTGAATGGTTTTTTGTTTATCTTGCAATAAAAAAAAATATATGAATGATAAATACATAGACATGGTATCTATGAAAGAAATTTATACTAAATTAATAAAATCACCATTGTAGATCAAGTGACTCGATAACAAGGATGAAACTAGGGTTCTTGATTTGTTTGTGTTCTTATTGTACTTTATAACATGGAATGGGGTTTTTTACTCATGGAATGGGATTTGTTTGTGTTCTTATTGTACTTTATCAACAGTACTTTATGTATCAACAATAACTTATGTAATTGCAAGATTGAGACACATTTTCCCAACAAAAACATCCCCTACCTAGGTGGTAGAGGCATGGTGATACTAGTGTCAATGCCCCATGGGTTGGAAAAGGACGATTGGAAAGCCTAATAGCTTTCCCAAGTTGCAAAGGAGTCTAGTGCCTCTAGTAAGAAGAAATCAAATAACAATTGTGACCATGTAATCAACTCGTCTATTTGGGTGCACTAAAATTCTTAGAGCCAACTTCTCACTTCAATCCTAGATATGAAAACAATTAGAGAAGATAACATGAACTTTCTCACTAAGAGAAAGAAAAGAAACATTCTCTAGATAAAAAATAACATTATTCATTTACTTTTGGAGGTGAAAAAGGACATATGCTCAAAATAAATTCCACAAAAGCAATGTATGAAGGCCACTGAGCTATATCCCTAAACAAAGTAATTCTTCAAGAGAAAGATCCATGATGAAAGGATGAGAAGATTATGAATCCAAACCCAAGCACTTGGGGTGTATGAACAAGTCCAAAAAGAGTGATCAAGCTTCTTCTGTCTATTAAAGAGGAGGGGGGCGTCGCAGACATATCAACAATACTTTATCTATCAATAATAACGTATGTAATTGCAAGGTTGAGACACATTTTCCCAACAAAAACATCCCCTACCTAGGTGGTAGAAGCATGATGATACTAGTGTCAATGCCCATGGGTTGGAAAAGGCCAATTGGAAGGCCCAATAGCTTTCCCAAGTTGCAAAGGAGTCTAGTGCCTCTAGTAAGGAGAAATCAAATAAGAATTGCGACCATGTAATCAACTCGTCTATTTGAGTGCACTAAAATTCTTAGAGCCAACTTCTCACCTCAATCCTAGATATGAAAGCAATTGGAGAAGATAACATGAACTTTCTCACTAAGAGAAAGAAAAGAAACATTCTCTACATAAAATATAGCATTATTCATTTACTTTTGGAGGTGAAAAAGGACATATGCTCAAAATAAATTCCACAAAAGCAATGTAAGAAGGCCATTGAGTTATATCCCTAAACAAAGTAATTCTCCAAGAGAAAGATCCATCATGAAAGGATGAGAAAAGATTATGAATCCAAACCCAAGCACTTGGGGTGTATGAACAAGTCCAAAAAGAGTGGTCAAGCTTCTTTTGTCTATTATAGGTAGACCATCTCAAAGGGCAATGCCAATGTCAAGAATGAGTTTCATCAATTGGTTAAACTAAATAACATGAACTTTCTCACTAAGAGAAAGAAAAGAAACATTCTCTACATAAAATATAGCATTATTCATTTACTTTTGGAGGTGAAAAAGGACATATGCTCAAAATAAATTCCACAAAAGCAATGTAAGAAGGCCATTGAGTTATATCCCTAAACAAAGTAATTCTCCAAGAGAAAGATCCATCATGAAAGGATGAGAAAAGATTATGAATCCAAACCCAAGCACTTGGGGTGTATGAACAAGTCCAAAAAGAGTGGTCAAGCTTCTTTTGTCTATTATAGGTAGACCATCTCAAAGGGCAATGCCAATGTCAAGAATGAGTTTCATCAATTGGTTAAACTAAATACCAAAGACAATGAGTTAGGTTTAGAGAAAATATTTAAGACGCCAATGGTGATTGAGCTTGCAAGAGAACAAGGGCTAAGAACTTTATACATCAACCTAGGAACATATTTCTCAAAGGTAGTCAAAATTTCATTGATAATCCAACTTGTGAAGCATGACATCAAATAAAAGCTCACAAATACATAAGATGGACTATAGGCTTGAATTTTTGATTAGAGAGAGTAGGTATCATTTCTCATGAATACTTCTTAATAAACTTAGAGCTTTGATGCCCAATAGTTTAGCTAAGGTTAGGTTGAAACTATTAATGATGGGGGCAACAAACATTGTGGCCATTAAAAAGAAAGACTAGATTTGAAACCATCACTGATACATATGAGGAATGATAAAAGAGCCTTCCAATAAGAGTTGCTATTGTAAGGAGGGTGTGGAAACCAACCAAAATATAACATCTAAGGAGGAATTTCTAGGATTCTAAGCCTTCAATGGTATAGAGCAACCACTTAGAACAAAGCATGATAGTTTGTCTATAGGATCAATGATGCCCTTTCCTTCTTTGCCTTGCGTAGGCAATATATATGTTAAAGCGACTTTATAAAAGCCTTGGAATTTGATTTGTTTGTCTTAGGCTACTTTTGGACAAAGCCTAGGAAGAGGAATAATAGACATGATATGCAAATATGGACTTTACAAAGCAAAGAGAGAGGCTTGGTTATTTAGTAAGAAAGTGTAGAGCATATTGTTAGAGAGTGCAAGGTGTGCTTGTATAGGGATAAGGAATGCCACAAAATTTGAACATTTCCCCATTGTTTAACTATTTGCAAGAGTAACTCTTAAGCCACTTTTGTAGAGGGAAGTTACATTGGGTTTTAATCCATTATAAGCTCAAACTAGAAGCTTTAGAAAATGTTGAGATACAATATGGTCTCCTTGAAGGAGGATTCATTCTCAACAAGGGTAAAAAAATATTGAATTTTGAAGTGTCTATTAGTTATTTGGTTATTTGAATTAGGAAGGATAATCTCCTTAACTAGACCTTGCATAACTCTATAAGCTAGAAGATAGCCAAAGGCCTTGACAATCATGACCTAAAGGGAGGGAACAAAGAGAATAGTTCGAAACTAGGACTTCCTATCATTAATGGAGAGACATGTAGACACATTCACAAAAAGGGTTTGAACAATAGAGGATAAATTCTTTGAACCCTACCACAAGAGTTTGGTGAATTTGTCATAGGCTACTTTAGATAGAACCTAGGAAGAGAAATAATAGATATCAATCACAATAAGAACTTTGATGTAAATATAGGTTACTAGGGAAACAAAGAGAGTTGATTATGTAGTAAGAAATATGTCTTGCTTCTCACTATAGAACATATTGCCAAAGATTGGAAGATGTGCTTTTATAGGCAAAATACTCTGTTATAGAAGGTTGAGACACATTTTCCTCTTTGATTAATCGTTTCCAAGAGATTTTTAAGCCACTTATGCAAAGGGAATGCCCTTTGTAGAAGGTTGAGAGACACAAGGATGATGAAAGAATAATTAATTAATTGGTTAATTGAATTCGGAAGGGATATCCTTTTAACAAGACCTTATGTAGCCTTGTGGACTAGGATATAGCCAAATGTCTCTACGACCATAATATAAAGGGAAGTTACAAGAGGACAACCTTGCTTGATGGATTGGAATTGTCCAAAATTATCTGGATTTCTACCATTAATGAGGAGACAAGTAGATACATCGACAAAAAGGGCCAAAATAGTAGAGGATAAATTCTTTGAACCCTAAAGGATGGCCAAAATGAAGGTCACTTAATGTAGTCATGGGCATGTTTAAAGTCAAGTTTAATAAATATAATGCATTGCTAAGAATCCCTCACCCATTCCTTGCCTTCCTAGAGTAATGTGTACACTAGGTGTTGCTTGTTTGACATATTTAAGAGTAGATGAGTGTTTTTTCCTCCAATAGTGGTACACCCCTCTTCCTTAGTGACTTAGGAGTGGTTGTCCCATAAGAGGTGAATATCTTATGATCTAGGGCTTGATGCTTGAAATGTGTTGAATATGTTTTCATGTAAGTCACCTTTTATGAATTTCATGAAAAGTAAAGGGAACCCACTTGAATATCCAACAATTCCTTTAGGATAGTGGTGAGGTCCACTTCAATGCAAATGCATTTGTGGGGATGGACATGAAAAATAGTTTAGTTAATGACATATATAATGTGGTAGTGGTTGGACAATTTGCTCAAGGAAAGCCCAAATGTGAATGGGGAAAAATCAATAGCTCAACTAGATGAGGATTTTATGTGATGCTTGCTTTGAATCCTAAAAGTCATTAGTTAAATGTGATAATGCCAAAAGGGAGTTTTCATAAGCCAACGACTAGAATAGTTCAAGCACACATAAAGCTTGATATTAGGGGGTTCCCAAACATGCTTAGGTAGTAAGGGTATACAACCAACATAGGTAGTAATTAGACAATAATTTTCATATCATTGACATACATAATTAATAACGTCAATAGATAGATAGACATCTACATTCCAAACAAAGTTATCATGGCGATTATTTCATTGCAAACATTGTGGATGAGTTTCCACACTCTTTTGGATGCCTTTCACAACCAATGTTGTAGGAGTTTGGGTAATATCCATATTTAAAGACTTAATTCTCCCTAAGGGAAAGATTAATGGTAAAATTAGTACGGGAAACCTTAAATGTCTTCCTAAGGTAGTATGATGAGACAAATAAGGCTTACTTGTTACCTTGAACTAGACCATTAGGTTAGCACTAGCTAGACCAATGCTTTCCATGCTTGAATTGAATCTTTATTATTAAGGTTTGGAAAGTGAATGGTAGATGATGTTGCCATTTTTATTTTTTGCTAGGATTTGGGAAATGACATGTACACATTTGTTAGATTATATTACAATTTTTTGTTGATTAAATCAAGGATCAAGAGGTGTCCATTCTACCAAATTTCGCACATAAACTTGACCTCATTTCTTATGGTGTCAGATCAAGGTGGAATAAGACATTCAACATGACACCATAGTTGGAGGGCTCTTTGTGAGCCAAACAACTTTGCAAGTATATTAACAACTACTTGCCATTATATTAAAAATAAACAACTTCACTAATGGATCATCGGTATATCAACTTGACATCATATTGCAAATTTATGAATGATGACAATGTAAAAAGAAAAACACATTGGTATGTCTATTATGCCACTTACATTATATTACAAATAGAAGAATGATAATGATATAAAATGAAAATCACGGTGGTATATCATTCTTGATATTATATTACAAATTCCACTTGATATTATATTGCAAATTAATGAACAATAATGATGTAAAATAAAAAAACATATCAATATTATCCATTTCACCACTCGACACATTTTTGCAAATTAAAAAATGATGATGCTATAAAAGGAAAATTAGACTATTGTACCCATTCTACTTCTTGACATTATATTGCAATTAAAGAATGGTAATGATATAAAAGGAAAAACACATTTATATATCTATTTCACTCCTTGATTACAATATCAAACCAATGAATTCTACAAGAATGGGTTTAATGTTTACCTTGATGGTGGTTGTGGCGAGGGTTCTATTGATGGGGGGGGGGGGGGGTTCGCCATGGATAGGATATGAATTCCCTCTCATCCTCCTCTACTTGCCAAAGATTGACCCTTATCTTGTGTTCAAGCCCCTCCAATGGTGGCTTGTGGACAAGACATGTTGGATAATGAAACTAGTTATTATGTTTGTTGAGGCTTGATTGGAAGGTTTACAAAGCTATGGCCTTCTCTTCTGGATCTATATTGGTTAGTATTTGAGTAGTGGAAGCCTATTGCTAAGGATTATATTGACCTATATCCCTACACTAGGGGGTTTATTTTAAGCTTTCAATATTTTGAAGATAGGGAGGTGATGATGGAGGGTAGGCTTTAGATGTGAGGTGATCATTCCCTCTTCTCAAGTTGTTGTTTTATTCTTTCAACTCTCGTGTAGAATCATTAAATAATTTGCCTGTTTGGGTCATATTGCCGAACATTCCCCTTCAATTCTAGGAAGAATCATGCTTTGAGGGAATTGGCAACATTATTGGCCAATTTTTGAAGGTGGATTCTATTAAGACTACCAACATTAAAGACACATCTTTTTCCCATCTTGGGGATATTGTCCTTATTGACACATGTGCTTGATTATGAGGGTATCCCTTTTCATTTTAGATGATGTTTCACTATTGGACATCTTGCGCTTGATTATTCTCATGCTCAATATAGGAATAAGGGCTTGAAAATATGGTGGTTGAATAGTCTTCTTGAACATTTGATAGTTGTTTCTAAAGATGTTGATACTTCTAGTACTATAGAGGCAAATCTTGGTGTGGACTAGGTAGCTCCTCTAGAGGTGCCCCCCTTGGGGTCAATGATGATGCTTTATCCCTTGTTCTTGCTAGGAATCCTTCTTCTAACTAGGTTCAGTCAACTTCCTTGTTAGATCCCTTTTCCCTCTTGGTGGATTGTCTGCAAGCCCTTGATCATTATTTGCCTACAAATTCAATGCAATTTCATACTTCTTTGGTTAGTCTTTCTTCCTCATTGAGAGAGGTGACTCAAGTGGTGGTGATGGTAGAGGAGTCCCCTCTTCTTTCTCCACTATTTGATGATTTTGACAATGGTGTGCCTTAGATGATTGTTCAAAGAAGCAAGCAATGTCTTCCTAAACAAATTGTGGATTCCCATACTTGGGCTAAGGGTGTGCAAATTGCTAGGATGGGTTCAAGAGTCATGTAGGATGTGGACCTCTAGTTGTTGTACCATCAATGTAGTATGTCTACAACTATTTTTGTGGTTTGAATTTTTTGGTGGTTGTTGCTTTGTCTTTGTTTTGGTGGATGCTCTTCTGACGATGTGCTACTCTAGTATTATCTTTGTCTTTTGTTGCTATTACTATATCATTTTGATATTTTTCCCTTTTTTGTAAAGGGCTTGGGACCCTACTTTCCTTTCAATATATCAAAAACAATATGATCCATAGGGATGTGTATGTGAGTTAACCAAATTCATTCAAAAAGCACGAATCACTTGATATTATATTGTAAATTAGAGAATTATAATTATGTATAAAGAAAGAAAATTGTGTTTTGTTCTTCAATTATAACTTTAATGATTAATTAATAAATAAATATATTTCGTGTTCATCTCGATCGACCATCACAATACATCTATATAGTTGGTGTTTTCTTTTTGGTTATATTTATGCTAGACATTGTCACAATAAATGTGAAAAATGATTCTTTTAATGCATGGTATTATTGTAAAGAAACAAATGTCACTTTACATAAATAATCTAGGCTTATAAACAAATGAAAATAATTAAGCACAATTAACCTAGGTCAATTTTAGAGTTGGGTTGATAAATTGGAATGCTATTTTAGAAAATAAATGTAATTGAGAAGTGTACTTAGCTATGGGAATAATGATGAAAAATCTATTCTAATCCATTCACCAAGGTACACAAATTTAATTCTTTTGATATAGTTTTTGTCTTGTACTTTGTGTAGATCCAAAAAAATGTATGGTTCAATCCTAAGTGTCATGAGTTTAGTCCCAATCATTGTGGAATCGACCTCTAACATGTGGAGCTAAAATGTCTACAAAAGACTACTCAATCTTGCTAATTTTTATTTCTACTATCTAATGCACTAGTAAGAGTTGTGATGCTTCTAATCATATTAGGGGAATACATTTGATTATTACTCCTAGGTTAGACCCCTATTTTGACTAGTTTTATGACCTTTTATGAATACTCAGAAACATACACAACTATGCAAATGACCTATATGCAGATGATGCATATGGGACACTGTGCGCTAATAATTTCTTCTTGTCTAGCCATATGAATTAATTGCATATTGAATATCTTTAGATATCAGCATAGCAACATGTTGCACAAACATGTACTAGTTGACTCATAATGGATAATGGAAATAGGAAAGTTTAGAGTTGAATTTTAATGTTTAAATTTGGGGTTCATTCTTGTGTGCTATGGGATTGATCTTGTGTAGTATTGAAATAAATATGGGTTGTGAAATGGCAATCTCGAGGCAATGATTGAATGTGTGTGGAAAAGCATTAATTTGAATGTATTGAGTTTAGTGTGAATGGGGATGAGATAAGGTCAAATGTATGGTAATATGTACAAAAGGATATGGATAAGGGATTAGGATGTGAACCAAAACTAGCAAAAGAGTGTCACTTGTTGATATATAATTATATTAAAGGCACTTGATTAAGGTGTTCACAAAACTAAATGTGAGTTAGTATAGATGTGTTAATTTCACCATTATATTTTTCATTCACTTTGATGTGCATCAAATCTATCTTAAGTATGCATTTCAAAGTATATGGATATTCCCAATCAACATGAAAAAATATTCAAACACCCAAAGAAAGAGATATAGGATTCATGTAAAGTAACAAAACATTTGTGGATTCTCTATGTGTTCTCCTTGGTGTGAGTGCTCTATAGAAACCCACAAAATAAAATAAACAGATATTCCATGAAGATCTTTTGTCAGACAACTAAAATAGGCATAAAATATGAATTAATTCATTTTTTATAAAAGTAAGAATTAGAGAGAAATAATGGTCAGTTTTTTTCATGTATAGAACGTGATAATAATTTTCTCAATGTGGCAATGTGATATAGCATGTTTAATACAACCATGTAATGTAACTCAATTGTGGAAAATGTGATATGGAACATTTGATATGACCATGCAATTTGACTCTAATGTGGACAATTTGAAATATGTTTGGTACAACCATGTAATCCAACTACAATATGGAAAATATAATATGACATCTTTGATATGACTATGTAATGTGATTTCAATGTGTAAATTATAAAGCTATTGAATGTGGGCATCTAATGTGATCAAGATTCATCTATGTATAATGACAAGGATCTATATAGTACAAGCCACTATCTAAAATATCAACAATAAGAGCATTAGTGAAAATTTATGCCCCTCAATAATCGGTTGTATTCAATGAATGCAAGGAATTAAAGGAGAGGGAAAATGATACATGATATAGTAGTAAAGTAATCAAATTAGGTGTGAGCATGTAAACACACATAACATTGGAAAAAATGAAGAAATTTATAATAATATTTTCATAATAAGCATCATGTGACAATCTAAAAATAGGTTGAAATAAATAAGAATGTAAGTACAATAAGCATGTGGAAAGCGAATAATAATCATGTGAACATAAATTGATAATAAGCCTCTTAGCATTGTGTTGCACCCAATATAGGCAAGTCGTGAGTTAAAGTAACCTTAAGTGACATCCAAGGATCATGTAAGTGTATCAAGTGTGTAATTGAATTGATAGAAAAATGTGTAAACATGCCAAACTAAGGGATGTAAATATGCCCCAAAAGCAACAAATGTGTCCTATAATAAATGTTGTAGTGAATAACAAATGGCATAAGGTGAAACATGTGAGAATCAACATGTGTAATAAATGGATGTCTCATAAGTGGTAAATAGTCATTATAGATCAATTGTATCTCAATAAGTGTCATGAGATCATTTGTGTCACGAATTATGCCAATATAAAATTATTATGATAATAAATGTGTCACAACACAAATATCTCAAAAAATATGATTAGGCCACTTGTCATAGCCAAAAAAATGTGTCATCATTAATATGATTAGTGGCTTTTGAAAACAAGGAATTTTAGAGTTAATAGTATGGTAGAGGTAGAAGATCTTGTAATTACAAATAGTGAGATGAATAGAGGAAGGTTACTTTCATTTTACCATTGGAATTGTAGGAATTGTCCATACCCATAGGTTTGATTCAAAGGAATGATCAAACGTACGAGATTAAACCTATACTTTGGATTTGAGATTTTGTCATATCCCCCCCTCCCCCAAGATTAAAATAAGATAATAACCATCATACTTTAGTATTAGAATACGAAATAATAAATATACAAATAAATAAAATATCAAAAATAAAATAATGGATATAATCTAAGATATCTTTATAATCATAAATATCAAATGATCTTTATACTTATAATTATCCAATGATAATATTGTTATTAAAATAATAATCATAATTATAAACATTATATTAATTCCAATCAAGACTATGTCATAATTATAAATGCCATTAATTATCAAATATAAATGACATTAAATAAACCTAGTCCATTTCATAGATAAAATATAAAATAAGCAAATAACAAATTAAATTAAATAAATAAATGTCAAATAGAAAAATACCGATTCATGAATCGGCCCCTAACATAGCAGCAACTAATGCTAATGGACCGATTCAAAAAGACAACTTCATAAGTCATGTCTGGTCAAAGGGATAGGATCGGCTATAAAGGAAGAGACTGTGTGCAAGTGATTTTTCCTATCCTAAGATGCAAAAAGGAAAACACTAACAAACACTCAAGATTGGCTTAAGTTGAATCCAAACAAAATACAAAGAAAAAGAAACATTTTACCTTGCTTGAATTGATGAGTTTGGTTGGCCCTTTTTATGCTTGATTGTGTGCTCCTTCAACGGAAAATGATGCAAAAATGGATGCAAAATGATGTAGAGGTGATGAGGAATGCAATGGTGCAAATGGGTATTGTGATAAGTGTGGTAAGTGGATGCAATGAAGGTTGCAACAATGGAGGATGAATGCTTGAGAGTGCTAAGTGCTAAGTTGATTGAATGTGAATGAGAGTCAATAATGAAAAAGTGTTGTGAAAATGAGACCAAATCTTCCATTTTAAGGGAAGAGTCTCTAGAGAATTCAATGGCTAGGATTTAGCCAACATGGGCAAGATGGAGGGTTGTGGTGAGTTGAAGATTCATAAGTCCTCACATCTTGCCATGTGGAATGATGAGATGTGAAAAGAATGGGTGATGTAGAAAAATGACATGTGAGGTGGAGGTACTTGCAAGTACCTTGGGATTAGGGGAGGATTTCCTCAAAAATGAAGTTCTTGTCCCCATATGAGGATGATGGTGACAAGTGAGGAATTTTAAAAAGTCTTCTTTTATTATCATAGGGATGAGAGAAGTTGTTTGGGAAATAAATGCGAATTTTAAATTCACATGATTTGGGAGTACCTTGGGGATAAGACAAGGTCCTCATAAAGGAGGTCCTTGTCCCATGTGACTAATGCGACCTGTCATATGCGGAAGAGGACATGGGGTTTGTAAATGAAATTAAAAATTTCATTATGGTTGTTAGGAGAATAAGTGGGAAGAGTTGACTAAAGGATTGATTAGACTAGTTAATGAAGGATTAGAAGAGAGTCAGGTGGCTAATGATGATTAGGAGACAACTTGCAAAATTTGGAGGATGTTACACATCCTAATCATGGATTAGGGATGTGTCACATCCCTAATGATAGGATTAGGAGATGGATTGAGATTAAGTGTGGATGGGGCATAAAAGGAATTAAATAAGTGTGTTATTTATTTAATTCCTTGGGAGAAAGGGATAAAGGGGTAAGGTATTTAATTATTTAACTAAATACTTTAGGTATTTAGAAGACTTTAGGAGTATTAATTCAATACTAGTAACATTATTTAATGAATGTGGATAAAAGGATATTTAGACGAAAAGGGTAAATTTGGCCAAATATAAGTAGTCTAATTTAGATGTGTACATTTTTCCACTCTTTGAGATGGTGTTACGAAGTAGCATCATTTCAAAGAAAATTAAAACATAGCACCTAGAAGAAGACGGTTAGATTAAGGAATATGCCCCAATCATTCAAGGAGTGACTAGGAGGGAAGATGATGGGAGTGGAGATGAAGATTACGGATTGAGGATGCCCCCTCGAGAGGACATGCGGGTTGAAGAGAACACGGGTGTGCTCTCGAAATGGATGAGATGATGTAAGGGTAGATGGGGAAGATGATGCAAAATGATGGATGGAATAGAGGACGGTAAGATGAAGAGATAAAGGCAAGCACAAATAGATTCAAGGACAAATATGGTGTTGCCCCATTCAAGCTACAAGCCAGGATGGACTGATGGTCGATGGACTATTGTTGATGAGGGTATGATATATCCCAAAACAACACAAGGATAAGGGAAGGATAGATTCGACTGATGATGATGATGATAGTGTTGTTGATGAGGGAATGATACGTCCCAAAACAAAACAAAAGGATAGGGAAGGATATATCCTGAGGATGATGATGATGATGATTGGGTCAAGGCTTGTAGCAAGGCTAGGAACAAGACCAAAGATGCAATTAGATGATTTGTGTTGGATTGAATGGATTAGTATTGGATGGAGATGTGAGATGGTTAAAATGAATGAAGATGATGGAGGTAAAGATGCAATGCAATAGAAGAGAAAATGAAATGCAATCCTAATGCAATTTGATATTTTTGTAGCACTAATTTTTGTTATAGCATAAGACACTAGGTACCATGGTATGTGAAACCAAGGCGGATTAGTGTCTAATGCATAAAACAAACACAATAGACAAGAAGGCTATCCCAACACCCCAAATTCGCAAGGACTTTGTTCAGGCTAGGTATTAGGATAACCACAAGCATAAAGGATGCCCCAGCGTAACACAAGACCACAAGGATCTTGGTGGGTACTACGTGGGACAACCAAGAACATAGAAGCAGACAAAAAGATCAAGATATGCCCCTATGTTGACTAGTCAAAGCACACCATGATATGATGGATCATGGCAACCTTGACGAGGTATAATAGGAAGCTCAAATGATAAACAAAATGTCAAAAACATCAAAAGATCACAATCAAAGTTCAAACATCCTTTGCCACAGAATCAAAAGTGTGGATGGGATTGATGCAGTTTGTTAGGAAGGATGCATCCCGTTGAGACCGAAGATGGAGACTAGGCTAAAATATCAACATGACATAGGATATTTGAAACCGATTGAACCTCATGATACGAGTGACCTTTGTTTGTGAATACCAGCTAGGATAGGGACGTACTTGATGACACGACAAGACGAATAGATGACTAGACGACAAGACAACAAAACGATGACACAAGACCCTAAAGACCTAGGGGACGCAAGAGTGACACACCCTAAAGACCTAGGGGCTCAGGGTTTGATCAAAGATCAACCTTGTCTATGTGAAAGCGCAGAGCCCTCGTAGTTCAACAAAAGGCCATGGATAAAAGCGGAAAGAGGACAATGGAGACCTCGATGGATGGTGCAGATTGGATGGACAAATACCCTAGGGGTGGATCAAATGATTGACCTTTCCTACGTGAACGTAGGGTCCACGTAGTTCGACACAAGGACAAAGACAGACAATGGAAGACAACAGGACAGACAAAAGGTAGAGCCCTAGGGGTGGATCAAATGATCAACCTTGCCTACGTGAAAGCGCAGGGGAAACATAGTTCGACAAAAGGCCAAAGACAGAGAGTGGATAAAGAACAATGAGATGACCATAATAAGGGGATACGATGATGGAGCCAATATGATGTGCCAAGATAGGCCGTGCAAATAGGATGGTTGATATGTTGGATGCGAATTACGTGAAGCTCAGGGATGGGATAGTTATCCAAATCATCAAAAGACGAATGGTGAGGGTGGCATGATGGAAAGATAAGGGATGAAGAGTGATAGGTAGGAGTGATGATAGTGAGATGAATGACATTGGATTGCATGGGCGTAGCCTATAGCTAGATACCAATGACAAGGGATTATGAGATGGAACGAAAAATAGAGATAGAGGGATGGATAGATAAAGATGGGGAGATAGAAAGATGTTAGGGTGGTTGGATAAAGGGATAAGGATTTGGAAAGATGTAATGGATTATCGGATGGATAAATGGATGGGGGGATAAGGATGAAAATATAGAAAAGGACTAGTGGATGGGTGGATAGGGAGATAAGGATTTGGAATATGGAAGGGAGTACATGGAGGGATGGTGTCGCCAAGGAATACATCACAAAGAAGGAGATGTCCCACTCTAGATCTGTCATGTGTGATGAGGCAAGAGGGATGGTAGATAGTAGGATGGATGAATAAGGGAGTGATACGGACATCGATAGGAGATACAAATGAGGAATGGAGATGGGTGTTGGCATGATTGGATGGATGATGAAGGTAAATGGGTGCAGATAAGATGCATGGGTAAGGAAGGTAGATGGGGAGGATAAGGAATATGAATAGCATAGTGTATAGATGAGGGGAATGTATGCCAAGAGGTGTCCAAAGCATGTATATATGTTTACCCCTATCTAGGTCAAGATCGCAAGGAATATAGAGGGATTAGATACAAATGGGATAATGATGGGTAGGATGTGAAAGATAGGTAGATGTAGGAGATGGAGGAAGGGGAGGCATAAATGGAAGTTGCCCCCAATTGTGGAAGTAAATTGGATGGGGGATTTATGCATGACGCCTATTTTCTAGGTTTTCATCATGGTACTTATCCAAGGTGCTTGTTTACCATTTTTTCACCATTGGACAAATTATTTCTCTTTACTATTTTTTTTTTATTTTTTTAACTTTTTTTGTTTTTTGACTTTTTGGAAAGAAATGCGGATGGAGATGGATAAGGATAGGGATGCAGATATGTGGATTGAGAAGATAGGTGATAAGAATATGGATGAAGGACTCAAACATCAAGTTATATATGAGGTAAAAAGAGCCCATGTGTAAAGCAACTATTCGGATGTTGGTACAACCTTATTAGAATGGATGGATTATGCAAGAGGATGGATTAAAGGTGTTTGATGGGGTAGATATGTGGGATAATGGATGGGATGTTGGAAAGCGTATAGATGGAATGGTAGAGTGGATGTGTGATGGGGGAAGGTGTTCAGGACCAACATTGGCACAAGTGGTGGATGTGAAATGATAGAAGGGTTGATGGATGGAGAATGTGGCGATAATGGAGGAGTTGAGATAGTGAATTTTGGGACATAAGGACCCAAAATAGATTTAGGAGATGGAGGATGTGAATGATTTTTTGGTGGATTAGCAATTTTGGATGTCGTTATGGAATTTTCATTTGAAGGTATTGTATCTTTCTTCATGGGAATCCACATGGTTTTGATTTTTTCTTTGGTGGGCCTTTTGGATGGATTTGGATTTTGGATTGTAGTTTTATTTTCTTCAACATATCTTTTGAAGGGGACATGAGGAGCTTTAGATTCATGTGGACATTTGGATTTATACATTGTTATTTTTCCATCCAAAGTGCTTTTAATAGCGATGGGATGGGTATGAGGCAATGGATGATATGGAGAAGACGTGGATGGAGTGATAGAGGTAGGCTTTTGACGATGATGTGTGGATGGAGGATGTGAGATAGCATGCATAGAGGGGTGCCTTTGTTGATCCTGATCAGGGATTGTGAATTTAGGATCCTTATGGTGCGTGCTAGGGACAAGTGATGGATGGATGAGAGGATGAAGAGGATAAGATGGAGGAAATGATTTTGGGATATAAGGACCCAAAATGGATGTTGTATATGGAGGATGTATTATGGTGGATGGAGGGACATAAGGACCCAAAATAGATGCAGTAGATGGAGGATGGGAGATGGTGGATGGAGGGATATAAGGACCCAAATGGACTTGGAGGAGGAAGGAGGAAGATGGATGGTTTTTTTGAGGTGATATGACGGAGGAGGGGCGATGGTGACAAATGATTTGGTAGAGCGATGGGAAGTGCCTCTCATTCCTTTGGAAGAGGCTCGCTTAGGGTGTATGGAGGTTGTACCAACATTTTTGGAGTGTGAGTCGTGGGAGATATATCCAAGACCTTGTGCACCTAGATGTTATTTGACCTAAATGGGCTCTAAAATACCTTGCTCATGAAGGCCTAAACCTTTTCCTTAACAGTTCATGTTCTTGAGCATGTGATCTATGGTAGGATGCTTATTCTTTTGGAAGCATGATGTGAGTTCATTAGCAGGTGGAAGAGGTAGGGTGGTGCATATGCTTTGTTTTTCTTCTGCAAGAAGACCACCATGGATAAGTGTAATGTTTACCAAGGTGATATAACAGTGGTGTTGGGATGGTAGGGCTAGGCGGCGATGAAGGATCATGAGACGGAGATGATGGGATGAGAGGATCTTGATTTGGAGGAGGAGGTGATAAGGGATCAAGAGAGGGATTAGGTGGTATGACATGATCTATATTTTTGATAGTGGGTGATAAGGGATTGTGAGATGGGGTGATTGGATCTTGAGTTCAAAGGGGATCATGGGATGGAGTGGACGAGCTAGTGTGATCTTGAGATGGAGTAGATAGGATGGTAGGATCAAGATTCGGTTGAGGAAAGGAATCATGAGACGGGATGGTTGGGGGACTATGATCTTGGGATGGAGTAGATAGGGTGGTAGAATCTTGATTTGGAGGAGGGGATATGCTTGTATGCTTTGGATCACGCTCTTGGCATGACTCATCTTGTGCGGGAGGCATGACGAGGGAGGAGTGTTAAAGGGACTCCTCAAGTGGGGGAGATGGAAGGATGGAGGATTCATGAAGGTCATGGGGTTGGAGTTTGGTGATACTAGGACTAGGAGGAGTGGATTGGATTTTGGTGTCTTCATTGGTTTTTGCAGTTCTAGGAGTAGAAGATGGGGATTCAGTGGATTCGACAGTTTGGATGGTGCTAGGAGCAATAATAGGGGTGATAGACATAGGATGGGGAAGATTCTCATCACTAATGGTTGTACATTATAGAGTGGGATGGCATGGTTCCACAACATCAGGATGTGGATTTGGGGATGTCTCTTCTATCATGAGTCCTTGGATGACATTTGGAAGGAGATCTTTGGGAATTGTAGGTTCAGGTGGGGAGATGGAAATGGATGGAGGATTATGGATGGGTGGAGGACTAGGATTAGGGATTGGTGGATTAGGATTAGATACGTGGATGGAATTGGATGTAGGACTAAGAGGAGATGGAGGATTAGGACTAGAGATTGGTGGATTAGGATTAGATAAGGGGATGGGATTAGATGTAGGACTAAGAGGAGATGGAGGATTAGGATTAGAGACTAGTGGATTAGGATTGGATGGAGGACTAAGAGGAGATGGAGGATTAGGATTAGAGACTGGTAGATTAGGATTGGATAGAGGATTAAGGTATGATGGAGAATTAAGCTTGGCAGGTGGATCGTGATTAGATGGAGGATTGAGGTAGGGTGAATTGGTAGGAGGATTAAAATATAATGGAATGGAGGGGGGAGTGATACAAGAGGATGTGGATGGTGGATTTGCATAGGAGGATGTGGATGTTGAATTATGATAGGAATATGTGGATGTTGGATTAGGATGGGAAGATTAAGATGATGGATTAGGATAAGAGGACATGTATGACATATTCACTTAAGAGGACATGGATGGAGGATTAGGATAATGATATGTGGAGGCTAGATTGAGGTGGGTAGACGTAGATGTGGAATTAAGGTAGGGATATTGGGATGGTGGATTATGATAGGAAGGTGTGGATGTTGGATTAGGATGGGAAGATTGAGGTGGTGGATTAGCATAGGAGGACATGGATGGTGGATATGCATAGGAGGACATGGGTGATGTACATGCGTAGGAGGATATAGGTGATGTATTTGCGTAGGAGGATATGGGTGGAGGATTAGGATAAGAAGATTGAGATGGTAGATTGGGATGGTGGATTAGGATAAGAGGAATATTGGGATGGTGGATTATGATAGGAAGACGTGGGTGTTGGATTAGGATGGGAAGATTGGGATGTGGGATTAAGGTAGAGGTATTGGGATAGTTGATGATGATAAGGATAGGAGTATGGGGATGGTGGATTACTATAGGGGGATGTGGATTTTGGATAGGATAGAGATGGAGAGGGAGGACATGATGAATATGTGGATGGTGAGGATACTAGATATCCCTTGTCAAGGGTAGCATAAGGGCCATTATTAGATGCAGATAGAGGCATGGGGGGATAGTTAAGAGGAATCGATGGACTTGGAGAGGGGATCAAAAGAAGTTTTCTAGCAACAACAACATCAAGGGGATCTATATTATACTCATCTTGATCAACAAGACTTTTGTTATCATCATCAACATAGTTGGGATTCCCCTTGACTACTATTATTGGTTATGCGAGAGGAGGATAAGGATTCATGATATTAGATGTAATGGATGCGGATGGAAAAGATGGGAATAGATAATTACAAGGGAAGAATAGATTATGAAGAGATAAATAGGGTGGACTGGAAGAAGATGGAAGAAGATATAGGTGGACAAAAGCTTAAGTTGGGATTTAGATTAAGCTTAGGTTGGGATTGGATTAAAGCTCAGATTAGGATGATCGAAGAATGTGATGGGATGTGATAAGATTGGTGAGACAAGGTTGGATGATTGATTAGATAGGAATATGGGAATGGATTCTAGGCCTAGTTCAGAGATTTGACTTAGATGACGCAAGGTGTCGATGATCAGATTGGTTGTGAAGGGGATAGTTACGAGACCAAACCTACCTCAGGATAGAAGTAGGTTGATTGGACCGTAATGATTACTGACTTAGAACGGATAATGATCCTAAGTGTGATTAATGACAATGATCGGGATTAGACACCTAAGCCAACTTGGATAAAAACCTTGGAAACAAAGTCTAGGGGATTCAAATTGACAAACCGATGATGGATATGCAATCTGAAGATGACTTGATTGATGGAACGATGATATGTGGAAAGTGCACATGGACAAGAATGATGATGACAGAAAGACTAATGATGATAATCTGCAAGTTTTCCCAAATAGTTGACAAGTTCGCCTAAACAGCTGAAGACACTAAAGGACGGGTAAATACGATCGAAGAGCAGACAAGGGTGGTTGAAGAATAGGAAAGTGTGACTTTGAATATTTTCCTAATGGGATGAAAATTTAGCCTAAATGGATTCGAACAGGGACTTGAACTAAGCTCGGGATGGGAAACGACCAAATGGACACTGAAACAGACCCAAACGGGGCCCCGAATAGCAAACGAGGCAATAGACAAAAATGAACGGGTTCACCTAAACGGATATGGATAGAGACTCAAACAAGGGATAGGACCATCAAAAGGTAATCAGAATCACCTAAATGAATCTGAATGAAGAACGAGACAGAAAACAACTAAACGGACACCAAAAGGGGCCCGAACGGGGCCTCGAACAACAAACAGGATAATAGACAGAAAGAATGGATTCGCCTAGACGGATCCAGATGGAGACTCAAATGAATGATAAGACCACCTATGGACAATCAAATATGTTGAAAGGGATCGAAACGTGGACTCGAATGAAGAATGGGTTCGAAAAATGGTCGAACAAACACCAAAATGAACCCGAATGGGGTCCCAGATGAAGCAGAAAAGGAACATTCACCTCTATTGAGGGCTAGGTCACCCAACTTAGGGCCAGTTCACCCAAATCAAGGGCTAGGTCACCCAAGTCAAGGGTCAGGTCGCCCAAGTCAAGGGTAAGGTCGCCCAAGTTAGAACATACCTGAATAGGGTCTTGAACAAGGAACGGGATGACAAAACAAATGAATGGAATCAACTAAAGGAACCTAGATGGAGATTCATAGGGAGGATAGGACCACTAATGGATAAATGGATATGCCTAAAGTGATCAGAACGAGGACTCAGACGAAGAATGGGACAAAAAATGGTCGAACGAACATTAAAACAGACTTGAACAGGGTCCCGGATGAAGCAGAAAAAGGCAGATTCACCCCTATTGAGGGTCAGGTTGCCCAACTTAGGGCCAAGTTGTCCAAGTTAAGGTCCAGGTCACCCAATTTAAGGGCCAGGTCACCCAATTCAAGGGAAAGGTCACCCAAGTTAGAACAGACCTGAACGGGGAACAGGATGACAAAATGGATGAACGAACCCGGATGGAGATTTGCATGGAGTATAGGACTACCAATGGTTAAATAGATATGCCTAAAGTGATTGAAATGAAGACTCTGACAAAGAACGGGACAAAAATCAGTCGAATGGATACCAAAACGGACCCAAACGAGGTCCCAAATGAAGTAGAAAAAGGTAGATTCACCCCTGTTGAGGGCCAAGTCACCCAACTTAGGGCCAAGTCACCCAAGCTAAGGGTCAAGTCACCCAATTCAAGGGCCAAATTTCCCAAGTCAAGTTCAAGGTCACCCAAGTCAGAATAGACATTGAACAGGGTCCCGAACAGGGAACAAGATGACAAAACGAATGAATGGACTTGACTAAACAGACCCGGATGGAGATTCAAATAGAGGATAGGACCACCAATGGACAAATGGATATGCCTAAAGTGATCGAAATGAGGACTCAGATGAAGAACGGGACAAAAAATGACCGAACAGACACCAAAATGGATCCGAATGAGTCCCAGATGAAGCAGAAAGAGGCAGATTCGCCCTTGTGGAGGGACAGGTCACCCCTATTAGGGCCAGGTCACTTCTATTAGGGCCAAGTCACCCCTATCAGGCCAGGTCATCTGTTCTATGAAAAATGGACAATTTTGACAAGAATAGACTAGGAAACGACTTAGACAGAAGGTAGGGTCACCTTGTTTAGGGCTAGGTCACCCCTGTTAGGGCCAGGCTACCTCTGTGAAGTTGACTTGGACTTGAATTAGACAAAAAAATCTATGGTAAAGGATAGAAAACACAACAAACAACAAGCAGAAGACCAAGAGTGACTTGTCTAAATAGACACGCACTGGTTTTGCACAAAGAAGACAGTTCAAACAATACAATCCTAAGATTAGTGTAAAAGGTATGGCCAACACGGCCCTCTAACTAGGCTAAACAAGGAAACTAGGGAGTCCCTGATATATGCACAGTACATGGGGCACAACTGTGAACACCAAACTGTCACAAGCGTGAGTCGAGAACTTCCAGCGAGGTACTGGAAGCTCATACCAACTCTTCACGTCTTATCTAGGTATCACCCTAGCTTCGACGCTCTACCAGACACGACATGAATGGATTGAGGTATAGCTTTCACTCTCCCTCCTTTATATACCCCGTCGATAACATGTGGTTGGGATCGTCCCTTGGGGTGATGAAATCCCTAAGCAGGTCCCTCTAGAAAGAAAGGTGAACATAAAAGACTAAGTGGACTATGATTTCTCTTCACCCAGAATCGTCAAATGGCATAAGGGGATTTGATATGTCAATAGTCCACCTTTCAAGCACAACAAACATTTTCATTGACTCTTCCTAATTAGATCTATGTGCCTAACTAATATGAAAGCAAAAAACAAACAATCTAACCAATGAAAATGGTTCTCTCCTCCTGCAGCAAACATGTTAGAAGTTTAAGCGTTGACATTCAACACATGTGAAGCAGCTGCACAAACGTTAGTAAAAACAAGCACACTCACCAACAAAGCAGGTTAGAGGGTTAGCACTAAGAAAAACAACAATAAATAAACTTTGGAAATGAACTTTAAGTCTCTATTTTTTACCTCAGTTGCCTCTATCCAGGGCCAAGTCGCCTATGTGTTAGGGCTAGGTCGCCCCTGTCAGGGCTAAGCCACCTCTGTTAGGACCAAGTCACCCCTGTTAGGGCCAATTCACTTATCTTAGGGCCAGGTCGCCCCTGTCTTTTGGGCAAGGACACCTTTGTGTAACCTGAACTTGCAAAATGTCAAAAAATAGCAAATGTGAAAGAAAACAGACTCGTTTGTGGGTCCCACCGGGTGTGCCAAAAATGTGTGCAAGTGATTTTTCCTATCCTAAGATGCAAAACAAAATGAAAAGCAAAAAGGAAAACACTAACAAACACTCAAGATTGGCTAAGTTGAATCCAAACAAAATACAAAGAAAATGAAACTTTTTACCTTGCTTGAATTGATGAGTTTGGTTGGCCCTTTTTTATGCTTAATTATGTGCTCCTTCAATAGAAAATGATGCAAAAATGGATGCAAAATGATGTAGAGGTGATGAGGAATGCAATGGTGCAAATGGGTATTGTGACAAGTGTGGTAGGTGGATGCAATGAAGGCTTGAAGGCTGCAATAATGGAGGATGAATGCTTGAGAGTGTTAAGTGCTAAGTTGTTTGAATGTGAATGAGAGTGAATAATGAAAAAGTGTTATGAAAATGAGACCAAATCTTCTATTTTAAGGGAAGAGTCTAAAATAGAAGAGTCTCTAGAGAATTCAATGGCTAGGATTTAGCCAACATGGGCAAGATGGAGGGTTGTGGTGAGTTGAGGACTCACAAGTCCTCACATCTTGCCATGTGGAATGATGAGATGTGAAAAGGACAGGTGATGTGGAAAGAGGACATGTGAGGTGGAGAGAGAACATGTGATGTGGAGGTACTTGCATGTACCTTGGGATTAGAGGAGGATTTCCTTAAAAATGAAGTTATTGTCCCCATATGAGGATGATGGTGATAAGTGAGGAATTTTAGAAAGTCCTCTCTTATTATCATGGGGATGAGAGAAGTTGTTGGGGGAATAAATGTGAATTTTAAATTCACATGATTGGGGAGTACCTTGGGGATAAGACAAGGTCCTCATAAAGGAGGTCTTTGTCCCATGTGACTGATGTGACCTATCACATGGGGAAGAGGATACAGGGATTGTAATTGGAATTAAAAATTTCATTAAGGTTGTTGGGAGAATAAGTGGGAAGAGTTGTCTAAAGGACTTATTAGACTAGTTAATGAAGGATTAGAAGAGAGTTAGGTGGCTAATGATGATTAGGAGCCAATTTGCAAAAGTTGGAGGATGTGACACATCCTAACCATGGATTATGGATGTGTCACATCCCTAATGATGGGATTAGGAGATGAATTAGGATTAAGTGTGGATGGGACATAAAAGAGAATTAAATAAGTGGGTTATTTATTTAATTCCTTGGGAGAAAGTGATAAAGGGGTAAGGTATTTAGAATAATTTAAGGGTATTAATTAAATAATAGTAACATTATTTATCTAATGTGGATAAAAGGATATTTAGACGAAAAGGGTAAATTTGGCCAAATATAAGTGGTCAAATTTAGATGTCTACAGAGACCAAGCAAAAAAAATGGGGGATGGAAGAAGAAAAGAAAGAATATATTCTGTTAGAGAGCAGCAGACTAAGGGAATTATATTCTCTGGAATTTGATCATGAATAAAGAGCAACAGACTAAGGTAAGTATTATCATAAGTTTACATTAAACAAGTTGATAACTAATTATGTAGGAAATAAGAACTATTAAATACAGTTATGAATTTAGTTATTAATGAGGGTCAAATATAGTAGTAATTTAAATAACAGTTGATGCTTTATAAGCATATTTAAATATATTATGATTGACATATATATTTAAATATATTAGGATTGATGAATAAATAATTGATGGTTGATAAATATATCTAAATAAGGATATTTGATACGTACATTAGGCATGTGGATAACAAACATTAATATGTATTTATACATTATGTTCAATTATCCAATAATGATGCTTGCAACAATTATTGAGCCTAAAAGCAATTATGATTCTTTAATATAAGAATGGATTTTTTAGCATACTCACTTTCGCTAATACCCATTTGAGGATAGGGAGTTTGTGGAGGGAGAGGTAGAGTAATTTGATCACTTTATGGATGGTCCCAAGATAGGTAGGAAACCTTGAGGGAGTCCACTTGGAGACTATTTCACACACCCTTGGCACAATAATTCTACCATCCTTCGTTGGGGTTAGGAAAGAGGGAAGAACAAAAATCTATTCAATACATACTAATAGGATTATATAAATGTGATGTTTTCATTTTAAATACACTATGATAAGATTTAGGGTAATCTCCAAAAGGGGACATTACAAGTGGTATCAAAGCATGTTCTTGCCATCTTGTGTATGCTACATGTGCCTTACATGTATTCAAGTGTATACTCTATGATTTTATTTGTATTTGTATTTGTATTTGAGTGTATACTCTATGACCTTGTATTGATATTTGAGTGCATACTCTATAACTTATATTTGAATTCGAGATGTATTTGTATTCGAGTGTATACTCTATGACTTTGTATTTGTATACTTTGTAACTTCATGTATACCTTGTATTCAAGTGTATTCAAATGTATACTTTGTGGCTCATGTGTATTCAAGTGTATACTTTGTGTCTTATGTATTATATTATATTCCAGTGTATACCATGTGACTTATGTGTATTTGAGTGTATTCAAGTGTCTACCTTGCGACTTGTGTGTATTCAAGTGCATGCTTTGTGGCTTATGTGTATTCCCATATATTCAAGTGTATACTATGTGACTTACATGTATTCAATTTTATTCTTTGCAAAATACATGCTTTATGACTCGTGTGTATACATGTATTCATGTGACTTACGTATTTAAGTGTATACTTTATATGTATTCATATAAATGTTTTGTGACTGCATGTACCCATGTTTATACTTCATGTATTATTCGCATATGTGCTTCATGCTTCTTGTGTATACTCTTTGTATTACATGTATTCATGCCTCATATTTATACTTTATGTATGACCTCAATCTATGTGTTACTTCATGTGTCTTCAACAAGATGTGTTCTTATAATTTCTTTATGCTTAAAGACTATGAAAAAAAATGTTGGTTGTCAAGTTGCTTAAGCTACTTGGTTGTGTGCTTGAGCTACTTGGTTGTGTTCTTGAGCTAATTTCTTGCATGCTTGAGCTACTTGCTTGCCTACTTGAGTTGGTTGCCTACTTGCTTGAGTTGGTTGCTTCATGTTTGAGCTACCTGCTTGCCTACTTGAGTTGGTTGCCTACTTGCTTGAGCTGGTTGCTTCCGTACTTGAGCTACCTGCTTGTCTACTTGAGTTGGTTTCTTATGTGCTTGAGCTACTTGCATGTGTGCTTGAGCTACTTGCTTGTGTTCTTGAGCTAGTTGCTTGCCTGCTTGAGCTACTCGCTTGTGTGCTTGAGCTACTCACTTGCTTGCTTGAGCTATTTGTTTGCTTAATTGAGTTACTTGCTTGCTTGGTTGAGCTACCTGGTTGTCTTCTTTGACTTCCGATTCATGTGGAGGTCATCATTGTGTTTACTTCATGCTTAAACTATAAAAATTATAATGTTGTCTGTCAAAATTCTTATGGGGTCGGGAGGCACTAACAAATTAACTTATTTAAAAACAAAATTATGCAATAATAAAAAGTTGTGACTATTAAAGTAAAAAGGTGTGGCTCCCTCAAATTTGTGATACAAAAGAGAGCATTTCAATAGTAGAATCCAATTAAGAATAGAACCTTAGTTAGCCTTGCAAGAGACTTAAACTAGGTTCTCAAGAATATGGAGGAGGTGTGAAAGGATGTGACTCCTAAGGCGAAAAGATGTTTGGAATTGTAATTGCTTGAGGACAAGAAAATTTGGGAGGGGAGGACTATCATATCCCCCCCCCGCCCAAGATTGAAATAAGATAATAATCATCATACTTTAGTATTAGAATACAAAATAATAAATATACAAATAAATAAAATATCAAAAATAAAATGGATATAATCTAAGATATATTTATAATCATAAATATCAAATGATCTTTATACTTATAATCATCCAATGATAATATTGTTATTAAAATAATAATCATAATTATAAACACTATATTAATTCCAACCAAGACTATGTCATAATTATAAATGCCATTAATTATCAAATATAAATGACATTAAATAAACCTAGTCCATTTCATAGATAAAATAAAATAAATAAATGTCAGATAGGAAAATATTGATTCATTAATTAGCCCCTAACATAGAGTAGCGACTAATGCTAATGAGCCGATTCAAAAAGACAACTTTATAAGTCACGTCTCGTCAAAGGGATGGGATCGGCTATAAAGGAAGAGACCAAGCAAAACAAATGGGGGATGGAAGAAGAAAAGAAAGAATATATTCTATCAGAGAGCAGTAGACTAAGGGAATTATATTCTCTGAAATCTGATCATGAATAAAGAGCAACAGACTAAGGTAAGTATTATCATAAGTTTGCATTAAACAGGTTGATAACTAATTATGTAGGAAATAAGAACTATTAAATACAATTATGAATTTAGTTATTAATGAGGGTCAAATATAGTAGTAATTTAAATAACAGTTGATGCTTTATAAACATATTTAAATATATTATGATTGACATATATATTTAAATATATTAGGATTGATGAATATATAATTGATGGTTGATAAATATATCTAAATAAGGATATTTGATACGTACATTAGGCATGTGGATAACGAACATTAATATGTATATATATATATACATTATGTTTGATTATCCAATAATGATGCTTGTAGTAATTATTGAGCCTAAAAGCAATTATGATTCTTTAATATAAGAATGGATGTTTTAACATACTCACTTTCGCTAATACCCATTTGAGGATAGGGAGTTTGTGGAGGGAGAGGTGGAGTAATTTGGTCACTTGATGGATGGTCCCAAGATAGGTAGGAAACCTTGAGGGATTCCACTTGGAAACTATTTCACATGCCCTTGGCATAGTAATTCTACCATCCTTCGCTGGGGTTAGGAAAGAGGGAAGAACAAAAATCTATTCAATACATAGTAATAGGATTATATAAATGTGTTGTTTTCATTTAAATACACTATGATAAGATTTAGGGTAATCTCCAAAAGGGGACTTTACAAGTGGTATCAAAGCACTGTCATATCCCCCCCCCCCCCAAGATTGAAATAAGATAATAACCATCATACTTTAGTATTAGAATACGAAATAATAAATATACAAATAAATAAAATATCAAAAATAAAATAATCGATATAATCTAAGATATCTTTATAATCATAAATATCGAATGATCTTTATACTTATAATTATCCAATGATAATATTGTTATTAAAATAATAATCATAATTATAAACACTATATTAATTCCAACCAAGACTATGTCATAATTATAAATGCCATTAATTATCAAATATAAATGACATTAAATAAACCTAGTCCATTTCATAGATAAAATATAAAATAAATAAATGTCAAATAGGAAAATATTGATTCATTAATTAGCCCCTAACATAGCAGTGACTAATGCTAATGGGCCAATTCAAAAAGACAACTTCATAAGTCACATCTTGTCAAAGGGATAGGATCAGCTATAAAGGAAGAGACCAAGCAAAACAAATGGGGGATGGAAGAAGAAAAGAAAGAATATATTCTATCAGAGAGCAGCAGACTAAGGGAATTATATTCTCTAAAATTTGATCACAAATAAAGAGCAATAGACTAAGGTAAGTATTATCATAAGTTTACATTAAACAGGTTGATAACTAATTATGTAGGAAATAAGAACTATTAAATACAATTATGAATTTAGTTATTAATAAGGGTCAAATATAGTATTAATTTAAATAATAGTTGATGCTTTATAAACATATTTAAATATATTATGATTGACATATATATTTAAATACATTAGGATTGATGAATATATAATTGATGGTTGATAAATATATCTAAATAAGGATATTTGATACGTATATTAGGCATGTGGATAACAAACATTAATATGTATATATATATATATACATTATGTTTGATTATCCAATAATGATGCTTGTAGTAATTATTGAGCCTAAAAGCAATTATGATTCTTTAATATAAGAATGGATTTTTTAACATACTCACTTTCGCTAATACCCATTTGAGGATAGGGAGTTTGTGGAGGGAGAGGTGGATTAATTCGGTCACTTGATGGATGGTCCCAAGATAGGTAGGAAACCTTGAGGGAGTCCACTTAGAAACTATTTCACGCGCCCTTGGCACAATAATTCTACCATCCTTCGTTGGGGTTAGGAAAGAGGGAAGAACGAAAATCTATTCAATACATAGTAATATGATTATATAAATGTGTTGTTTTCATTTAAATACACTATGATAAGATTTAGGGTAATCTCCAAAAGGGGACATTACAAATTTCAATGTTTATTTTAGTCATTTTTAATCATATTTATGCTTGGGTATTGAGTAATTATTTTTTATTAATTTTTTTCTCATATAATGGGGTCGAAGTCCATGAAAGACCACAACACTATATGCATCAAAATGGGTACAACATGAACTCCCAACAAAACCCTATATTGGCATGCATGGCTTCTTGGTATCATGCTAGAGAAGGCTAATGAGTTTTACTAGATATAAAGGACAAATGTCCTATTGCAGACACCAATTACTAGGATGAGCTCAAAGAGGCTTTGCACAAGTAATTCTGACATGGGAATTCAACATGGCTTGTTCGCACTCGAGTGATGAAAATCAAGCATTCTGGTAAGATATGAAATTATATCAAATTTGTATCTACTCTTATGATCGAGATCAAAGATATGTTTGAAATGGATATGTTATTTTTGTTCCTGAAGGGCCTAGAGTCATGGGCTCAAGATGACTTGAGAAGGAAAAATGTGCAAACCTTGGCCACAACCATAGCTATAGCAGATCAACTCCTTTATGTCAAGGGGGAAACAGTAAAGTCACATGAATGGAATTTTGGGGCCCCTCATAAAAATAAGTTGTATTCCATGGAAGAGAAGAGGACTAAAGGTGCATCACAACCCTCTTCTAAGAAATTGAGCAACAAGAGATATGGGCAGTCCTCACAAAAGGATGCAAAATCAACAACATTGAGATAGACAAAGAATTACTTTGTATGTGGGAAGCCAAACCATTGGCCATGAGAATGTCTTGAAAAGAAAATGATCAATACAGCCAAAGCCAAGTCTTCAAAGGAGATTGTCCATGAGATGGGATTCATGTAGTTGCTCATCGTTGTGTAAAATTTGAAGGAGGCTTGTGTTGCGATAATGAGTCTTGAATAGGAGAATAAGTTGTGCTTCATTGATTTGTTCTTTGGAAGTAAGAAAGTGGTGGCCATGATTAACTCTAGGGCCATGCATAATTATATCTCGAACAAGAAAGCAAAGAGTTTGCATATGAAAGTGATTGAGGAAAGCACTTCCTTTAAAGCAGCGAACTTGACAGTCCAAAGGTGCATTGGAAATGTTACAAAAGTCTAGTTGTGGATTGGAGGATGGCAGGGTTCTTTGAACCTTGTGGCCAATGAAATGGAGGACGTTGAATTCATTATGGGTCAAGATTTCTTGCGAAGGGGTCAGGTGGCAACCATGCGACACTCAACTTGTATCATATCCTTGAACCCATGCCAAGTCTTCTTGGTAAAGATGGTCAAATCCCTAGTGGCTATGAGAGCTTTTTCAATCTAAGTCTTAGTAGATTTGTTCACAAGAATAGATATTTAGTATATATCATTACCCTCATTGGAGATTAGGACGAGGGAAATCTCTTGAAGCCGTAGTATCTTGAGGTTGTGGAAAAATCTATAAAAGTGTACTCTGATGTTATGTCAGACAAGATGTTAGGCACACTGCCTCCTTGTTGATTCATAGATCATCAGATCAAGTTACAAATCGGAGCCTGTCCCAATATTCATTCACCTTATAGACTCATTATCAAGCCTCAAAGGGTACACATGAGAAATCCTAAAATTGGGCACTCAATGAATGGATGGGCCAATTTGATGCATCAAAGATAATAATTTAACAATTTGTGCAATGTTGGTGGTTAAGAGTTGATTAGCATGCTTGATATATTTACATTAGATAACTCGTTTAAATGTTATAGAATGTTCCTACATTAATTTTAATGATGTCTAGTGTTTTCTTGATGCTTTTGACGTGTTTATGTAATATTTTCCAGCATATTGAAGGTCATCATAGTATGTTTTTATATGCAAATTTGCTGGATCACCATATAGAAAGCTTAAAAAAATATAGACCTTAGAAGAATGTAATTTAACTACGGTGAATTACAAATATTTATAATATGTTATAGCATATTGGTTTAGTGATTTTCAAGAGTGTTCGATCACCAATATGTCAAAAAATGAAATATTATTTATAAGGTTGAACATATATTGTACTCTAGACACCTAATTCTAACTAAATGATTAAATTAATGATCATTTTCACTTCATCCCGATAGTTAAATAATTTCATATTGTTTGATTAAATTCACATTATCTATTCCTCTATATGAAGTAAATAATTAAGGTTATTTAATTAATCTATTAATTATTCCTCTATTCATCTATATTAATTAAATAATTAATGTCATTTAATTAATTGACTAATTATTCTTCTTTTCCAAAGTTTAAGTAAATAATTTATTATTATTTAATTAATTATCTATTTCCCATCTCCAAAATTAAATAATAATTAATTCTCACTCCCTAAATTAAATAATTGTTTTAATTATTTAATTAATCCATTTAATTTTCCAACATTTATCTTCTTCTAAAATAAATAAAATCACTTATTTTATTTATTAAATTCCATCTTACACATGTAAATAATAATTAAATTTATTTAACTATTAAATACTCATGCAAATTCTACCTCACTTGCGACTTACTCTCAGTTCACTAATCAATCCACTCATTAATCAAATCCATTTCACTCCCACTCACTTCAAGTCCTCTAAGCAATCAATTCAGTCCACTAATCATCAGTCTAAGTTAACACTCCAATCAATCCTCTTAACTGAATCATGCAATAAATTAACTAAAATCATGTAACCATTTAACTAACCCTCAAGTCCTCTTATCAATTCTCAACCATTGATCTTCTTAGTCTTTCTTCTTATCTCGACCATTAATCAGTGTCATTGAAAATCTATAAATTGAACCATCCTCTCCTTTTCATCTCAGATTGCACAGGAAAACTATACTTGTATTTTGCAGGTGATTTTGTGTTATTATGTTAAATACAAATATGAGAGCAAAGATAATCAATACCATTTCTCCCAAGGTGAAATAGAGGAGAGCAATGGAGCTACACGTAGGGTAAATTGTGTTTGTTTCAATGATTGCATCTTTGCATTTCCTTTTGAATCAATTTACCTTACTTGATTTATTGTTGTGATCTTGTTATTGTAATTCTTGTTTATTTCATACTTATGTTTCAATTTTATAATCTCCCATTTTAAGGTCATACATTTTGGCATGCTTGGTGGGACCCAACGTCCCTAATTTGATATTTTCTTTAATTTTTTGAAGCTTGCAGGGTTACAACGATGCTTTTGGAGTAGGTCAATGCATTTGACTGACTTATATCGATGCTTCTTGAATATTGTGATGTGTTTGTTTTTGCATAGCGATGCCTTTGCCATAACTCAACATGTATGAAAATTACAATGTCGCTTTTTCTTTTCTATGGCGTGTTTGCTTGACCTATTTCTCTATTTCTATTTATAGGTTTTTATAGTAACGCTTTTGACTATCGTTCGATGCATTTTTTAGAACTCGATGCTTCTATCTTCTGTTGCAATGGTGCTTTTGTAGAATCTCAACATGTTTGTCAGGTATAAATCATGTAATTTCTTTGTTTAAGGTTTTGCAAAATATTTTGAATTCTTTCATTTTCTAATCCTAACAAGGACCTATTTTTCTTGAGCTAACATATATGCAGCATGTGGCATTAACTGGAAAAATATTATTTCAAAAACTACTAACACTTGGTTTTGTAGGGTTTTGATCAATTTAGGCTCACATTTCAATTTGGTGCATTAAAAAGAACCTACAACTTGATCATTTTGATTTGGGCTTAAAATGAACAACTTGAACTTTTTGATTTGGGTTTAAAATTGAATAATACAAACTATATATTTAAATTTAGGCTAAAATTAAACTCATATTTGAATTTGGGTACCTTAAAGTTAATTCTATCTCATGTCTGGTAAATTAGTGGTTGTGTATGCTCTTTCCTTGTGCCTCGTGTGATCTTGAAAATCAAAAGCATCATTAGTTTGCAATATTTATTTGTTCACTTGAGGTGTGACTGGTCTGCATATGCTCTCCCCTCGCAACTCTTAAGAATGATCTTGGGGATAAAAATCAACGTTATTACCGTTTACTTCAAGTAAGAGACCTACTTGTGGATTTCATCACCTTAGTGTTCAATCTCGTCCACGTGTTCAGACATCTTATAATAAAGGGGGAGAATGAAATTTGTACCCCAAGGTGTGGCCAACATCCTTTAAGCCAAGCCTCATGACCCTCGGTTCGTTGAGACATGTATAGGTGAAGAGAACGGAGGAGACCCCTAAAATCTCAGGCATCCCCAAATCGGCTCACTATTCATCAATTTCCACTATAAACCTTGTTAAATAGTAGCCTTTAATATCTTTCGGTCATCAGCTTATAGTGGTACAATGTACAGTTATCATGCGTGAAGTTAATCACTGTGTATTATTCTTGTTGAGGTGATCAATATTCCTTGATTAGGACTTTGTCCTTTTTAAGGTGAGAGGTGTGAAGGTGGTACATGACCTTCGTATACTCTAGTCACCCATTCATTGAATTGATATAACTTTGGTAGGTAGGCCCACTATAAGTTGATACACCCGTTCTACTATTAGCTAGGTTGTGTATTCTTGGTATTGTTTCATTGATCAATTACTAGTGACACCAAATAGCGAGCTCTTGGCTTGCGAACTTATCCTACAAAATCCTTGAAGTTAGTCCTATATGTTGTTCTTTTTCTTTTTTTATTACTTGTTAGATCAAAAAAACACAAAATCAATCTTCAAATAATCACAACATATCAAACCCTAGGTTGATTTAGGTACAAACTTGCAAAGTTTTGTCTTTGTGTCACAATGACATATTTTACTATCATCTTACATTTCTTTTGTTTGCATCTCAATGCATCTATTTTCATATCAACATATATGATTTTTCATCTTAGTTCTTTTATCCACAAATTGACGTGTCTGTGCAACTCGACATGTTTTCCCCAGAGAAGTTCTTTGTCAAAACTTGAAGCATAGTTATAGCAATGTGTTTTTTTGTCACACAGTGATGTGTTTGTCCTTAAAATGATGCTTTTTCTAAAACTCAACACTTTTATTTAGGGAAATGCCACACTTTTGACTGTGTATCGATACATTTGTAAAATGAAGTATTTGGCTATCAGTTAAAATTTCTAGAACAATCAAAACTCGGTTTCTAAAAAAATCCATCAAACAGTCATCATAAGATCAAAGACTTGTACTAGATAAATCTACAAGCATAATCAATCCTCCTAAAACTAAAAAAAAAAACATCCCACATCATCCTTTTATCTTGGGCTTTCTTAGAAACACATTCCATTAGTTTTGAACCAAGTAGCAACTTCATCCATAACAGCAAGAACAACTCATCCATTATCAAACCAAAATTAAACATCGTCTTTTAAATCTATCAATATCCCCTAGTTTAGTTGTTTTCTTGGAAAGCTATCATTCTCAAGTAAGTTGTTAAATTAGCATCAATATCTATGAGCAAGATTTCTTAGTAGTTGAAAGCGTCATATTTCTCTCTATCTCCAAAGATTTATTAAATCCAGATTGCTCTCAGATTATGTAAGCAAATAAGACTATTAAAATGACTATCTGAAGAACGAGATGATGATAATGTAATACTAAATGATAAATCAATTAAACTAGCATGATATTGATGTGAAACAGCTAATTGCAGCTACAGGAGGCAGCCATGGTTGAAAACTTGTTTGCTTGATGCTTGATGTGTGAATGCTTGATGCTTGAAGTCTGGATTCCTGCAGAGTAAGAGTACAAAAGCCAGATTATCTGGATCCTTTCTTGGTTCAATGAGGCTTTATTTATAGATTTCCTGGCTGTAGAAAAGCACAGGGAAAGCTTTGAGAGGCTTGGATTCAATTTGGAGAATTGAATGGTTTCTATTTATTCGATAGTAGAGGAAATTAGGATAATTAATCAAATAATTTGTATTTAATTAATCAAAATTCTCCAGACTAATTTTAGGTGTATACAGTAGTCATTATCCTACTCCTAAGTTTATAAGTTCCCTATCATCTTCCTTCATTTGGACTCATTAGTCTAGGACAAGAAAGGATTATCATCAAAACCAAATAAAAAATGAGATCTAGTTAACTATTGTCTTCTTTAGGTTTCATATCCTACACATACATCCATCAAACATCCATGTCAAAAACTTTGGTTTAGAAATATACTTAGTGTGTCTATTTACAAATACAATTTGAAAACAAAACATTCATCTACAACATCTCACCCAAAATTAGGAGGTCATAGTATCTCTTATATGCAAGAACAAATGAGGTCTCAAGTCAAAAATAAAATGCAAAATCCTAATCCAAACATGTCAAACACAGACACAAATACATTTCAGGAAACCAACATTGAAAACCCAAACATGTATGAACCAAGGGTTGTCGAATTTCCACCCCCACTGAGTTCTAAAAATAGTCCAACCATCGATGGGTTTGTATAGGATGTGATGCTCGACGAATTGGTTGAAGCACAATAAAACACTCATGTAATGAAACTAATTGAAAAAATTCTAGTAGCCAACCCATATCAATATTTCTTGATGCTTTCCCAACAAGGGACTATATTACCCTCCACTTTCGACATAACACGTATCCAAAATGTCACTAATAACAATTCATCCCTAAACTTGGGGGAAATCAATTCTGATAACGACATACCACCTTCACTACGATCAAACCCCAAACTCACTATTCAACCCCCAACAATCCATATGTTAATTCTTCACAAATTATTGCAAGCATTCCAAAAATCACCATCCCTACGAATTCCACACCAGTAATAGTACCATTGATCCACACTCATGCTCCTACATTATCCAAACACATCACCAACCCTACATTTGGTCAATATATTGCCTCTACATCAACAAATAATCCACACTCATATCGTCCTTCACAAAAACCACCATGTCAACCTTCACCTAACAATCCTAACATCTCCCATCCAATAACGAGCATTCATGTAAACCCATCAAATATACCACCTACTCAATACATCACAAACTCCATAACACTTCCTCCACAAGCTCCCAACTTTAACCCTAATTACAACATGCACCTACATAATCAAAATACTTACTCCACTCAAAATACCATCACATCACAACAATATACCAATCCCCCTAACTACATACATCCATAATAAAACACCCCCTACAATACCAAAACCATTTACAACAATATGCTTATCCTAATCCACAAATCCCTCCATATGGACATCAAAACCTATCATCATGTAACCACCTCCTAGGTCAACAATCATCACATCTTGCATCTTCTTACAATGCAATATCCCAACAATCTAACTCTTTAGATCCAAAAATTGTTACAATAAATGGAAAACATCCACCTAGGGCCACTGAAAAAGAGCTATGTAGTAGAAGACATATGCCCCTACCCATTCAACAAGACTTTATATATGCCACCTTTTCCACATCACTTTGAAATACCTAAATTCGATAAATACATAGGAAAAGGATACCCTTGTGATTATATGAGTGTTTGATGTAGCTTGTTTAGAGGTAATACATAATGATACTTATCTCATGCACTTCTTCCCAGGAATCCTAGGAGGGAAAGCCATGGAGTGGTATTCTAGACTCCATGATGGAATAAGAACCTTTAAAAAAAGCAGTTGATAAGTTTGTCTCACATTTCTCCTAGAACATGGACCATGAAATGACAATGACTGACTTATGCACCACTAAACAGAATGATGGAGAAATATTTGCCTCCTTCTTACAAAGGTGGTAAAACTTAGCCAATAAAATTCCATGTCACATCTCAGAAAAACAATTGGTTGATATGTTCATTCAAAACATGAAAACTAAAGTATGGTTCCATTTGAAAATACTATGTTAAATTATTTTGATGAAGTCATTGAGAAGGGGCTTACTATTGAGAAAGCCCTAATTGCCAAAGAACTTGTTAAAATCTTCAAAGAAAACAAAAAACTATTCAAACTCTTCAAATGACAAGTCCCACTATTGGAATAAGAATAAAAATATTGTTAATGATGGTGTGGTGGATGCAAAAATGGCTCAAACTGTTCAACCCACCTTATGTATCCAAGCACCAAACAATGTTCAAACATCAACAAATATACATGATATTACACAACAAGCACCTCCTAGACTCAATGACAACCCACGATGAAAATTTACTCCTTTAGGAGAACCTATCAAGTCTGTGCTTTAAAAACTAATCCAAGGGAATATAGTCACTCTTCTAGAAATCAAACAATTTGAACCACGAATCAAACCAACATGGTCGAAAGACACCGATTTTTGTGATTACCATAGGGTAAAAGGACACAAAACTCACAATTGTTTCAAATTGAAGCACCTTTTTCAGGACTTAATAAACAAAGAGGATATCTGTGTTGAAAACTGACAAAAAATCCTCAAACAATGACCATGTGATCTTCAATGATCCCTTACAAAATCATGGAAAAAGGAATACCTCTAACGAAGGTAGTACCTTAAGAAAAAATACCAATTATACAGGTATCAACTATGATTATACAGTTAACCATATTGAGGAAGTTCACAACCATGTATCGACTATCACTATAAACAATGCAAATCCAAAATGTAATGGTACAACACATAGAGGCAAAATCACTCTACAAGGAGCCACATCTAGAAACACCATTGCCCCTCAATACAATTTAATGGATCAACTAAATAAAACATCATCCCAAATATCCATTCTTGAGCTTTTGCACATATCACTGATTTATAAAGATATATTAGATAAAGCTCTCAATACCAACAAATATCAATGCAAACTAGTTTCAAGCTATGGCTGGTCATATCACCTCTTCACATCATCTGACCTTTTTTGATAAAGACATGACATCCCATTCACCTACTCACAATGATTCCCTTCACTTGGAAATATTTGTCCAAAAGCACTACATAAAATGTGTTCCAATAGATGATGGTGTCAGTTTGAACATTTGCACCTTAAAATTGGTAAAAACACTAGGATACTCTGAGGAAGTTATAGATTCAACTAAGAAGATATTGATTAGAGCTTATGATGAGGCTAAATGTCCCTCCAAATGGACCATTACTATTCCAATCAGAATGGGACCAACAATCAAAGACACAGTTTTCCAAGTACTCGATTTAGAACCACCATACAATGTGCTTCTTGGTCACCCATGGATTCATGCCACCCTCTACTTTTCATAAGTGTCTCAAGTTATATCATGAAGGAAACAAATTAACCATTCTGATAGATCCATATACTTTCCCACACTGTAGCAACTTGAGAGGATACACCACACTTCGTGTTCCTAACAACACTAAAGCATCCTCCTCCAAATCCTACATAGACCCTTTAGAACTAACTCAAACATCTACTCAGTCCACGGTTACTCCTAAAGTTAATATTAAAGTTGAAGACAAGGGGTGTGGGGAATATGATGTGACATCATCTTTCTATGTAGGTCAAATTTTGTCATCACCTAGATCATATGGAAAATAGGTAAATCCCAAGCAGTATCAACTACAATAATCAAATGCAGTCCGACTAATTTTCCCAAATGGGGGGAGTTGGATAAAGAATTTGTACATGACGACATATCCAAGTGGATTTACAATGACAAAGAAGATACTGGCACATTACCAGTATAAAAATACACTAAAGGTTACTCCTAATAATGGAACACATGGGAATATGATGGCCATAGTGGACTTGGAATACATAAGCAAGGGATGATGGAACCTATCATAATACGTGTCAAACCATGTTATATAGAACTTGGATTTGGGAAACTAGATATTGTGTCTTAAAATATCAAAGGTACACTTGTAGGTGCAGATAAAACTCCTTATGTGGATAAGTCATCTAATGAGGATACCAACAATGACTCTTTCGAGTGTATCACTAACCTATTCCATGAAAACAACCTTTACACCATATCCTATATGTATTTCGAGCCTTCAACTTCCAACAACAAACTTCTACTTATATACCCCCAACTTATTGATTGGGACCAACGAGATCCACTTAGTATAGACACATTCCAGAATGATGAAGCTATAGTTGAGTTTTTGGGACTTCAAGATGAGATACCCCTAGGGGATCATAGAGTTGGATTCATCATAGAACTCAACACAATGAAATACTTCAAGGAGGATTCCAAACATTTCAGTCGCAAAAACATAAAATGTATAAATAGGTCCCCTAGTGAAAACTGCCATGTGGCACTTTCAAACCAAAGAATAGTAAAAATAAAGGATGTATATGAGGGTGAAAACCTTTCTGAGGCACCCAAGGATGAAATCTTTGAAAATATCCCTATGGATCAAGAGAGATCTCCAGTTCTTATTGAGAAATCTAAGGAGGCAAACATCAGTACTATAAACAATGTCAGGATAACATACTTTGTAGCTTCTTTATCTGAGCAAAGGATCAATTTCATGGAAATTTTCAAGAGCAGACAAATAAAATTTACATGGTCCTCTGCAAACATGCCTGAATTGGATCCTAATTTGGTACTACATCATCTAACAATAACATTGGGGGTAAAACCAATGAAATAAAAGCTACACAAAATTCACCCTCATATAGCATTGTTGGTCAAAGATGAACTTCAAAAGTTGTTAGATGTGGGATATATTTGGCCAATTGATTATGTTGAATGGATATCAAACTCGGACCCAGTCACTAAACCCACTGGGGGAATCCACATATGCACATACTCCAGAGATCTAAACAAGGCATGCTTGAAAGATGACTTCCCTTTACCTAACATTGATATGGTTGTAGATTTAACTGCAGTGCACATAATGCTATCCTTAATGGATGGTTTCTCAAGTTACAATCAGATTCACATTACCAATGAAGACCAACATAAAACAACATTCACCTGTCCATGGGGGACCTTTTATGGGAATTTCATGCCTTTTTGATCTTAAAAACGCCAGAGCTACCTATCAATGGGCTATGACAACTATCTTCCATGACATGATGCATCTTTATGGAAGACTATGTTGATGACCTACTGGCAAAATCAATCACTAGGGAAATCCATCTTGACATACTGGAAAATATTTTTGATAGACTAGAGCAATACAACATTCGACTAAATCCTAAGAAATATGTTTTTGGGGTGACATCTAGAATATTATTGGAATACATTGTATCTAGAACAGGAGAAAAAATATTTATAATAATTTTGGATTGGTGTAGGGTTCATATCTTATTCCAAAATAAATATGTAGTAATCTTTTCAAAATCATTCATCAATTTATGATTTGAAAGACACAAAAAAATATTACTTCTAGTCTTCTTATCCAATATATTATATTCTACACCACCCACCCACCCTGAGGTGGTGGCTTTTTCTTAAACATGCTGTATTTTTTATTGAATAAAATACCCATTTCCATTGATATCTCTTTGCCATAATTATTCTACAGGTTCAACTTTAATAACTCAAAAATTTGATCATTAAAATCTTCGGTATTGGTCCTTGATGTGCTCGCCATGAATTTAACAACACATGTACTCTAAATTATTATAATATCCTCAAGAGGATCCTAATAAAATAATTTATACATGTATTATAATAAACATTCATGCCAAGGTTTCAAAATATAATTTTATAAAAATTTAATCACTAACACATATGGCTTTGTAGTGACCCACTTAGTCATCATTTAAAAACTCATAACTTAACATATAATTATAGTTTAAATAGGCATACTTTTTTCACACCAATTGAGTATGATTACTTTATTATTGTTAGTTGGATACTAAGGTGAGAGATAAAAAAGGGCTCTTATGTCTAAATGGATAAGCATTAAGATTAGGCAAATGGGTTCATCTATCCAAACAAGATAGACATGGACTTTTGGCAAGAGAATTTTTAGTCAAAGACCAAATGGATCCAAGATCAAAATGGATCTAGTGATTCTCATTGAGACATTGGAGCTCCATATTTGAAGTGCACTAAGGTATTTGTTAATCATGAGAAAATAACGATAGTTATCTTATTGATAGCCTTGGAATTTTGCCTAAAGCCTCAGAGAGACAAGAAAAGTCCATGTAATATTTATTTTTAGATCCAGGTTTGTTGATTAATTTTTTTTCCACTATTATTGTCAAACTTATGGTTCATAAGTAATGAATTGATGCAGGAGCATCCCAAGTGAATATGCAATTTTGTGTCAACCAAAAAAAAAATTGATGTTGATTTTGCATTTTGGAAATAAACCATGACTTTTGGTTTCACAGAAGAAAAAGAAAAATTGAAGGGGCAACATATATATACATAATTTAAGAAGGTGATACTAAATATTGCAAACCATGAAGTTTTGTGGCCTAGAATAATTATGCAAAGTTTTTCAAAGAAGAAAATAATATAAGAAGAGATTACGAAGGGTCACAACTTGTATGAGGAGTAGAGGAGTAGAGGAAAATGAAACACCAGGTAAGATGAAAGACTAAGACAAAAAAATTACCACGCTGGAAGAATGTGAGGAGTAAATGACATTTTTTTTTCAAAGAATAAAATTTTTAGATGGAAAATTTTCCAAGAAGGAAAGGGGGCGAGAGAAGTAAATGGTTTTTGTTAGAGTAGATGGATGTACTCCCATAGGTCCAAGAATCACCTGCAATGATAAACCTATCACACTATAAAGAAATAAGCAAGATATTATTGCTCAACAACTTAGATCTGATAAAACATCAAATATGCATTATGTGAACAATTGCCACATTGAATATGTTGTCGTAGAGAATAATTAATTACAATGAGATCAATCCTTATAAAAGGAGATTGAGAAATCCTAAAGATAAACCCTAGTGTGCATACTTAATAATTAATAAATAATTAATTATTAATGTGCCTAAGTTTAGCTTAAGTAAATCTAAAGTGATAAGTGACTTAATTAATTAACCAATATGATTAAATTAATTAAGTAAAATAACTTATTACTCTAACGCATCCCCTTAAGATGAACTTAGGGAGTAGCTAAAACACTAAGGAAAAGATGCATGAAAGCAAAGATGGGTCCTGACAACAAGGCCTGATCAGGTACCCAAGCACAACCAAATCTCTATAAAGTGGAGTAAAGGAGAAAACCCAATGGGAAAAACTCCTCTCCAAAAAGAGATGGAAATAAAAGAGTGAAAGAAGAAGAAAGATAGAAGGAGGACTCAACATGACCCCAAAAGAACTGCTTCTATCACACAAGTAAAAAATATGTTCCCCCCATAGGAGAGAGAAAAAGAGGATATGAATCCCCCCCACAAAGAAATAGCTCATGTATCACTGGCTAACATCTGAAGACAGAATATGATCCACTGCTTGCAAACAACATTTCTCCCCTTAGGAAGAAATAGGCCAACTGATGAATTGTGAATCCAATCCAAAAACATGGGTGAATTTGGAATCCAAATCCAAATGGCATGTGTCTCTGAAAACTGCTCAAGCGTCCTCAAGTCGGAAAGAGAAAATGCCAATCCTAAAACCTGTGAAGACTGATGAAGCACATGCTGCAAAGATGATGAACATGATGGGCCAATAGTGGTGATGTGGTTGTCAACAAAGAGGAGATTAATGTCCTCAAAATAATCCTTCAAATCTGCAATATAGGACTCCACAAACAAGAAAGATATGTCTGCAACATAAGAGTCCAAAGTAGCTATGTCTGGAAGATGAATGATGCCCTACTGCACTAAATCAGGAACAACAAGAGATGCTGATGAAGTCTCAATCTGAAGAGTGGGAACATGAATACAAGTCTCTGAACCATCGACACATACAAGACTTGTGATATACACAAGCTCCTCTAGAGTACGACTATCATAGGGTATGAAATCTACATCTGCAAGAGGGATGAGACAATCTATAGCGAGATCCTCTAGGAATGGAGAGATACTAGAGTCTCCAAAAATCTCCCAAAGACATTGCCAAATTGTGCGAGGACAACAAATGTCAGATAAAGCACACAAAGTGTTAAAATCAACACTACAACCAATAACCCCTACAATATGATCTTGAATAATAACCCATGTTGATAAACTCCTTGATGTGTCTGGTGTAGGTATGAGTCCATACAAATGAGGCAAAATACCAAGCCACCTCAGATGTGTTAGGATGCCATGATGCCAAGACTCATAGTTGTCCTTATCTAGCTTGACCACATAAGGGTGAGTAGAAAAACCCATGATACTCACTCAAATAAAAAAATCAAATACTGAAACTCACAAATCTGAATAAAATGTACTTGGTAAATTATCTAATCAAACCATTTGCATATCTAGAAAGAGCACATAACCACCTTTCCAACGCCTATTCATTTTCGAAAAGTAGAGTCCAGACGCAAACGTTATACCCTCCGGAGTGCAAAAATCATGTTTTGTCTTCTAGTGGAGAAAAAGGCATCAAAACTGAAAAATCAAAACATTAGACCTCCACCATCGGATCGAGCTCAGAACTAGCTTTCCGACGATATTTCGTTTTCTAAAAATTGAGTTCGTATGCAAAAGTTATGGCCAAAATACCAAAACTTCTCCAAGAGGGTTTGGGGGGAAAGCCTAGCGGTTAGACTAACCACTAGCATTAACTGCAAGCAGTTTACTAACGGCGGCGCCCATTTAACACTGTTTTTTTTTTTAAATCTCGGATTGTGTGTCGTACCAGAACGTACGACCCAGAAATGAATTTTTTTTTGCCTCACGGTATCACTGTGTCCGATTTCAATGATTTGATAGTCGAATTAGGGGTTTTTGGGTGCTCTGAACACGATGGTGAGGTCCGTTGGGGCTGAAAATGCTCCAAAATTTTAGGTACGCTCTAGATCTGGAAACCCTCACAGATCTAACAAATGAAGGCCTTTTTTGACGAAATGAAAGGTCTGTTCTGACAGCTCTAGATTCAATGGAATGCTCAAAATCTGACCACGGATCATGAATATTAATGCATGAGTTGATTTCTTCAAAAAAAGTGGATAAGGCAGCTACAGATCTGGTGCTCTGATACCATGTTAGAGTAGATGGATGTACTCCCACAGCTCCAAGAATCACCTGCAACGATAAACCTATCACACTATAAAGAAATAAGAAAGATATTATTGCTCAACAACTCAGATCTGATAAAACATCAAAATGCATTATGTGAACAATTGTCACATTGAATATGTTATCGTAGAGAATAATTAATTACAATGAGATCAATCCTTATAAAAGGAGATCGAGAAACCCTAGTGTGTACACTTAATAATTAATAAATAAATAATTATTAATATGCCTAAGTTTAGCTTAAGTAAATCTAAAGTGATAAGTGACTTAATTAATTAACCAATATGATTAAATTAATTAAGTAAAATAACTTATTACTCTAACATTTTTGGTGGGGCTATTGTTGCACCCATGTTCATTATTTTAATTTCAAAAGATTGCAAACAACAAGGGAGAGTTAGAGTTAGAAAGACAAGCATGTTGGACCAGAACAAAAGGGGCTACATGGAGATTTTAAAAGGGGTTGGGCCATGTTAATGGTCATTTAAAATTTCAAACAATAGATAGAAAAAGGAAGGGGAGGCTACACAGAGGTAGATTAGAGAGGAGACAACAAAATTAAGGAATACAATGCCAACGTAGGAAGTGAGGGGAATTGAGGGTCACATAGGGTAGCCAAAGGCAAGTGTAGAGGGGGTGTACCATTTAATTGATAGTTGAAACTAAATTTTAATACCATTGCACGGGTAAATTGAGATGAGGTTGTGGCATATGAAAAAGAACAAGAAGAGTGTAGCATTATAATGGCATGGGATGGAGTAGGTGTGTAGAAGAGTGAGGAGAATGAATACATAGATAAATTAAATTTAACATTTATAGGTAGGTCGATGAAGCAAGTTGTTATAGAGGAAGGAAATTTATAGATTATATTGTAATTTGACAAATGTATTTTTCCAATAGTTTGGGAGAAATAAAATGCAATTGAAATTTGGGATTAATGAATTTTGATAGAAGTGAGGTGTTTGTAGAATTTTTTTACTTGTTTTGAAATAAGTTGGATTGATTATATTTGACAAGTATAATTGTTAAATTAATTTCAAATTCCCTACAAAGTTGAATGGAGATTTGTATCTGTGAATTTTTGCAAATTTGGTTGAGACAGTGAAAGAGGTTTTATTTTGTTTGCGTCATGAATAAAGAGAGCTCACGAACCACACACATAAAAACCTAAGTTGGTAACCTCCTCAATTTTCCAATTTCCTATATATTGGTATCCAAAAAACAAGGGGTGATATATGTAGTTGTGACTTTCATAATAGGTTAGATGATTATAAGTGGGTAAGTAGCCCTTTCCTAGGCCCTTATTTTTTGGATAGTTTCCAATTGATTACTACCCACTTGGATAAATCAATAGCAAATAAAGAATTTTGGTTCACTCACAATACTAGGTTAAGGTTATGTACTTTCGAAATATTTGCATTACGTTGTGATATTATCTCCTATAGAGGTTTAGGCTAATAAGAAATCTTTCAAATCATAAATGGATTGATTTATATCAAAGATACATGATTACCATAATGGTATTAAACCATAACATTCTCAATATAGAATACAATCAATTCCATCAATTAAAAATTATGTCCATTCCAATAATAAAAAAATCACATGGTCATCAACACTATAACCCCTAACTGATAAATATTAATTATAATTCACTAACCATTTTACACAATAGATTAAAATAAATAACCTTTTATTGTCAAAATTTTGTCATTTATATGATAGAGAAAGCTTATAATGATTTTCCCTAGCTTTATTATTATACAAGTTTCCTTATATAACAAAGATATATATTAATTACTTCCTAAAAAGTAGATTATAAATTTGTTCCATTTTAGATATTGTCATTATTAACTATATTTATACTATATTAATGTCTAGTTTGATGGTTAAAACTAAAATCAATGTTATTTGAGACCCTACAATCAATAATTATATATCTTCATAACCCAAAGTCTAACTCTTCCATAACAAAGAATTTTATCACATTTAAATTTACTAGTAAGGTTAACTAAAACATGTACTCTCAATAGTTACTTCTAAACTCTTGATCTACCTCTCTTAGTAGGTATTTGTTACAATCATAAGGTTATAATTCAATTGACATGAAAATTGTTAGTTTCAATTTTTAATAAACAAATTTGTTTTCAATTCAACCCCTAGCTAAACTACCTAAGAGAGGGGAAAGATTTGAATCTAATATTATATTGTGATTAGAATGAATCCCTTCAACCAAATTGAATGTTTAAGATATATTTTAACTCCATTATAATATATTTGTGCTACATAATGTAGTATAGAAAAACATATCCCTTTTCCTCACTTAATTTGGGAATGATTAATATTAAAATGAGCCTAATTTTGCCTTGATTTAGTGTTGTAATGTGTTTTATACATTCACATTAAGTTTAGGGTCCTTTTAAACTGAATGGACTTGATTGTGCCTTATTTAGGGTGTTGTAAAGTGTATCTTTACACTTTCACACTAATCTAGGGCTTTATTAATTAATTGGAGTTATTTGTGTCTTATTTGGTCCTATTTTGCATCCACAAGCCTAATTAAATGTATTTTTTCAAAGGACAATCCTGACATTTAACAAATGACCAATCATAATTAAATGTTTGAGGTTGTGTGTCCCAGATCTGGTGAAAATGTATGGGTCCCACCTAGGACTTGGGACTTTATTTCAAATTTCACATTAAACAAGACACTCCTAGAAGTTTGTCCCGTGTTGGAGCCATTGGGACTCATATGCACCCTTGGGCGTATGAGTCCCCCTCTAATCAAGACCTATTTTGAATTCAATTCTTGGCGAGATTTTAATCTCCTAGATCTGATGTCAACTTGTAGTGTTGTAATTTCAAGAAATTTGGCATAAACAAGTATAAATACAAGCTTATTTCACATAATTTCACCCAGGCTTTCAAGTATTCAAGCATTATAACAAAATTATGATCAAGATAGCACTGGAGAGCATTCAAGAGAATTTCAAGAGCATCCAAAGGCAAATTTGAAGAAGATTATTGCAGCAATTCAAGATCTATTATCATGTCAAAGGCTTGATGCATCATGCATGTGGTTTTGAGCTAATATTATGATGTATTGTTCAAGATCAATTCAAGTATTCAAAGGCATTATCTTTCATCAAGAATCATGATCAAGATTTACATCCATTGAGGCCACTTCATTCTTGTTTGCAAATCTACAAGGTTTCAAACAAGGTTCTATTGTTTCATCTTGTGTTTCATGTTTCATTTCATTCATGCTTCATTTCTCATTAAGGTTTGATTACCAAAATAGGGTTTGACCAAGGCAAATCCCTATCCACTAACAAAACAACATTTTTTCTTTCTCTACATGTGTGATTGCAGATCTAGGTGATTTGGAGTTCGAAGATCCTTTGAAGACAAAGTTGCAAGATTGAAGAAAGTTGTCAAGATTATCAAGAAGTTGTCATCTTCATGGAAAGTCACCTACAGGCCAGAATTCAAACTTTCAGACCCAGAGATCAGATGGGAGAGATGCTACAGAAGATCACTAGAGGATATTAGAGTTTCAGTAAAACCTTGATAACGGGACTAAATCACCACCTTGGGCGTATGAGTCTCGATATAGGCATTTTTCTAGATTTTAGTAGATTCTGACTTGTCATTGTGAGATTCTTGTTTCTGTCCAAAAACCCTAGATTGGGACTAAATCGCCCATTCTGGCGTATGAATCCCAATACACCTTAAAATTAGAATTTCAAGGTTTTAGACCCTGTTTTGACTACATCACTCTTCCAGGTACTTTTATGTTTCATTCTCCTTTATCAATCTAATTTTGTGTTCTTAATTTTCTAGGTTTTATAGTTAGATTTTCATATTGCTTTCATTTCCTTCTTTCTAAGCATTTGCTTAGTGGTGAACCCCCTTTTAATCACACCTAAGGAAACCCCTTAAACCCTAGCAAAGGTCCTTTCCCTCAATTGAGTCACTTAGCTGAGGTCTCTAGGGTTTCCTTTAATGAACTAAGAGTGAAATAGGTTCCCTAGTTCCATCTCCCAAAAGGTGGAACCCTATTTCCTTGTGTTCACATAAGCATTAAGAATTCAAATTTGACTAATATTCAAAACAAGTCGATTCTTGCATATTCCTAAAAAATATGGTCAACATAAATTTCTAGTGTACATTCATTTTATCCACACTCAATACTCTACCAAAATCATTCTTTGAAATTTATTACCATATATCAACTATATAATATTAACTACCCTTACTAAAAAATAAATGCAAAGAGCCTCTAATTCAAGATATGATCTTTTATTATCCTTTAAATTTGGAAATGCTCATAAAACATTTAAATAGAATATTATTCCTTTAAAATATTAAATTATATGTATTATATAATTACAATTTAATAATTAATATTCATCAATGAATAGCTACTTCTAAACTCACATTGAATTTGTTAAAATTAAAAAGGTTTAAATTTTTTTCAAGCAAATACAATTAGCGAGTGAAATATTGAACTCCACAACATTTACCAACCTCCTCCCTATACCAACCAAAATAACAAGTGCATCAACCTAGTGTGTGTTGATAAATTGAACATATAAAAACTATAATAATTGTACGAAAACGTATGGAGTATTATCTACTTCCACCATTTATTTATGGATTTATAAATCGTTACTTCACTCAAGCATAGATAGCATGTGATGTAAAAATTAATAGGAATATTGTTAGAAAAAATATGTGATCCTAAGCTATTGGGTTGCAAACATTTGAAAATTAATCAACATTAATTATAAAATTATTAAAGTTATTTAGATTGTGAATAATAAAAGTATAAGATAATTTGAATAAATAATTTTGTAAATGAATTTATTCAACGTTTCAACATTTTATTTTAATTATATTAATTTATAATTTACAAGAGAGATTATATATTTTAGAAATTAATAAAAAAAAAATTCTAATAGATAATATAGATTATTAAAATAAATCTATAAAACAATCTCTTATAAAATTCAATCAAAAATTATCTCAACAATTAACTAGTATTTTGTCTTGTTGATGTTAATTTTACCTATTTTTTAGTGCACCTTTTTAATCTTTTTTCACTTATTCCTTGAATATAATGAAATAAATATCCTAGCAAACCCAAAGTTATATTACAAAACTTTTCTTTTTCTTAAATTGCATGTATTATCTAGAAAAAAAATCCTAATAACTTCTCTCTTCCTAAAATCATGTTTTCAAAAACTCTTTTTTTTTTTTCTTAATTTAATTTTTTCAAATAATTGAAATTTATTTCTTTGAAGATGATATTTTTTAATATGTAGATCTCAATTACTAGTTAGTTTTATTTTAAATGTTATTTATTTTTGTCATGTAATTAGAGAAGTGATAGCTTTTATATTTAAAAGCTTACACATTTATTTTTTAAATTCTATTGTTTGAAGAATTTTTCTTTTGGTTTAGATCAATAAAAATTTAATAATAAAACGATTAATTTTATTTATTTTTATAATTTTACGTCTTGCACAAATAAAATTCAAGTTTATTACTTCAAGATCTAAGATTAGTGGGAGAAATAATCCCTAAATATAAATCTAGTGCTTTAAATATCCTTATAGGTAGTTAAACCACCTTAGAAAGAGTGAATGGTACATGGCTCAATGAATGCTACCTTCTATAATTACATAGGCCATCACTAGATAGGTGAATTGTTAAGGATGGTGCAAAGAGAGGTAATTGGGAATGAATATAACACAATACCTATAGTCTAAAATTTGAAATGAGTGAGATAACACTCTCGTTTATGCATACCTTAACATAATTTCTTCAAATACTAAGAAGAGGTTTTGGACATCAAAATGGAGATTTTTGGCACTATCTTAGTTGAGAAACACCAATAAATAGTTTCACACCCCATGAATCATCGAATGGAATTCATTGTGGAAAACTCAAGAAATTCAAGATACTACTTGGTAAATGTTTTTACCTTTTCAATTAAACTCTTGAGAGTATGCCATATGACACCTATTAAGGAACCGTGTGTGTAAAAAACTAATAAAATTGGAGGTGGGTACTACCGCTAATAAAAGATACTTGGTGCAAAAAGGAAACAAGTGCACCAAATGATGTGGATCAATAGTAGGGATCCATACCAAAAGATCAATTTATGGATTAAAATACCTATGCATCATCATATAAGGTTAAATTGGCAAGATGGAATGATGCACTCTTATTGAAACTACAATACTTAACAACCTCATCCATGCCATAAAAATACAAGAAACAAAGGGGAGCACAATCAATTGAAGATGCAAATCACGAAGAGAATTAATCAAACAAGGCAAAAGGAATAACTGCCCTTTATAGTGAAGAATTCACTATAATTTTGGTAACTTACAGAGGTTATTTCATCAAGAAATATAAATGAAACTATAAAATATATCCATTAGACACAAGATTTAATTTGAGTTTTTCAAAATTGATGAAACCACTTGCCACTTATAGGTTCTTTATAGAAACAAGGTTTCTCACATTTGTTATTGAAAGGTGTATAGCTTCCACATGATCTTGAAGTGATACTTTATCTTGTGAATGAAATCATACGAAACATATTATTTTATCCATAGCCCCTTGCACAAGTGCCTTCAACTCTACTAATGGTTTGATCACTACTTGTACCTCTTTTATGGAAGGAGTTGGGGATAAATTATCTAACTTTGATTCATTCTAGCTCCTTTGCTTAACTAAGTTTGTAAATTTATCATGTAGGAGCATCTTCTAATTTTTATCAATTAGTGTGGGAAATTCATGTCACAAAAATCAATGCATTAATTTTTAATACTTTAAATTATATATGTTGTAACATCCAACCACATCTTGCATTCTTGGTTAGCTTTATCCTTGTCTAGTATATTATTAATTTTGTGTTGCTTTTGTTCTCTTCATAATTATTTTCATACCTAATTTGTATATGGTAGAACTATAGAGCTTACTGACTCTAGAAAAAAACATCATCAATAATTGGAGAATGGGTTGGATCTACATTATCAATATCCTTCTTCACCATTATACTCAACATATATACCATCTCTAGAGATTATAATATTAACATAAAGGGTGGTGTATTCTCTTCAATCATTCTCTAGTAAGATCTTTTTAGGGCATTAATGAGCTCAGGGGAACTTGTACACATTTTAAGATCTTCTACTTTGGCCTTTAGGGATTTGACCTCTTCCTTTGTTTCAAGTCTTTTTCTAGGTCAATTTAGTTTCTCATACCTTTTATTTTTTGGGCTTGGGTGTCTACCTATTTTTTTAATTTTTTAGTTCAAAGTCTTGATGTGATGACTTTTATTTCAATGATCCAATCTTTATAGATTTAACACCTACATTTTCCTTTTCTTGGCTTATTTTTGCTTTCAGATCTTCCACTTTTTTAGATAATGCATTTGTAGTAGTTTTCTTACTTGCCATTTGGATTTTTAGAGTGGTCATCTTTGTTCTCTTTTCACTAAACTTTGTTTAAAAATCCTCAAATTATCTTCAACTTCAATGGAATGATTTGAAACTATAAACACTTAGCCTTTGAATGCCTTGATTTTAATGCATGTGTAGAGGAGGAAATTCAACACCCTGAAATGACGTGATCTGAAAGGGCGAATATTCCTCAACTACCTCAAGGATCAAAGCATAGGTGACGAGATGAGAAGACAAAGGATTTTTCTTATATTTTATGTAGAATAAAAATAAGAGAGTTTCATAAATTGAAAGAGCAGGTTGCAAAAGTTATTTGGACAAAACAACAAGCTCTTGGCCAAGGATGACAACACAACACACAAACGTCCTTGTGGTGCACTGTAGTCTCATATGAACGAAAAGCAAGTTTATCACATAAAAACTACAAAAAACCTACTAATTGTTCGATGACTAAAATCTTGTAAATGTACTAAAACAAAAATGAACAAAAATAACGAGAATGAACATAAACTAAATGAAATGAAAAGGAAATGATATGACAGAGAAGAAGAAAGGAGACACACACAAGAGGTCCACGAATGAAGCCTCTTGCAAATCTTCAACTTCAACACTTGCATACATAGAAACGAGAAAATGGTTAGGGCTATTTTAGGGACTTGCCCTAGTCAAACCCCCACGTAGGTGTTCCCACCTCCATGGATAGCTAGATAGATAGATCAATCAAAAGATAAATAGACGAGATAGAAAATGCATAGACAAGGGATGTGAAATCCCAAGATGCTCAAAGACATAAGACAAATAGATATTACCTGCAAGGCTTGAGAGAGAGAGAGAGAGAGAGAGCCAAGAGAGTTGTAAAGACGGTTGTAAGAGCTTGAGACTGCTGCAACAAGTTGTAGAGAGTTGTGCAAGCTTGAGAGAAAGAGACCAAGAGATATATGCTCAAGAGAGATCATTTGGAGTGAAAATGTAGATTTAAAAGAGAGAAGAGGAGGGAAAAGGAGGCTTTTGAGCTATTACAAATCATCCCAAGTTGTTTCCATCAACCAAGGTAGGGTGACAGGTGGCAAAACACTCGGGAATGACCTTGACCTTTTGAGTGTTGAAATGTTGTTGGACACTAGTGTGGCACATGGACGTCCCTACGACGTGCTAGTGTCTAGACAAATCATGCTAAAAAATAGTGGGAGATAAGGAAAACATAAGGTTAACTTAAAACAGATGCATGAAGGTAGCTGTTGAAAAGGGGTCTTGAGCATCCTAAGGGGGAAAAGGCCGATGTAAGGGCTAAAATGAGCCTACACACATACTAAGGGAGTGGATACAAAAATATAGGTGAAATTGCAAGGGTATGCAATTTTTGACACTACATCATGATGCATTAATTTTTAACTTGTTCTATTTTATCTCAAAATGCTTCTTGAATTTTCACTCTATTGATATCAATTGACCCCTCTATATAATACAACAATGAATGGATTGGAAGCCTCAGAGGTTTTGTTTCAGTTGTGTTTGGATCCTTCTAAGTGGATGCATAATTGATTTGAAGCTATCACTTCTCCATTTAAATCTTTGTTGCACAAACATCATTTTTTCTAAATAACCTACTAATTGACCACATGTACTACACAAATATATACAACTAATAGACCAAAAATTTTCCTAATTGACCTTCCACACTTCTTGGACGTACCCATTGCACACCAAGGTGCCATTGCTGATCTATAATAACCATTGCTAGTTTTATAATGACCATTAGGATCAAGGTACCCAAATAAACGGTCTCCCAAAGAGTGAAAGATCACAATGCAAACTTCGACTTGCTGTTCTAAATTTCAAAGAACACGCGGAGAGATCATAGTATTGAGCCACGTGGCAATAACCAAAGGACACGATCTTGCGATGGCGAAGTCGAAGTTCGCGCTCTGTTTGCCCTAATTTGCTTGATGTTTACTTTACGCCCTAAACTGGTTGGTGTTTCCTTTGTGCCGTAATCTGCTAATTTCGCCCGGCCTTTAACCAGAGCAGTCTACACAACTCAAGCCTTTCTTCGCACTATAACTCATCGGAAATGGTAAGCGTTTTTTCTCTTTTTCTCTTTTTCTCTTCTAAGCTTTGCGCTTGGCTATTGCTTTTGTTATACTGTAAAAACCTTCCACAGACAGCAATTTCTTCAACTTAATTTTCTAAAAACAACTAAAGTAAAAAAGAATTTTTTTTTGAAAGAAACTGCAAGGCTATGGTATCCAGGAATTTATTATTTAGGGTTTTCAGGTTTTGGGGTTTAGGGTTTAATAAGCTTATAGCGAACAGCAGCTAGTGATTCTTGTTGGGAGTTACCACTTCTTCGTGCACGTGATTTTAATAAAGAAAGATGGTTCTCATATGCTGGGGAGGCGTGCTGGCTAGACTGGGACTCAAAAAACCACCTTTGCATTCAATTTACTGATATTGAGTTGTCATTTATTTGAGGTTGAACTGAGCTTGAAGTCTTAACATAGGCACTTCTACAACAAAGTATTTGTATCCCAACATTGGAAACAAGATAGGAGCTTTAAGTTGAACCCGTGATGAATTCCTATACCTTAATCCCAGAATTTTTAAAATCATATTATATTCTGTAGATAGAAATTCATGTTGCTAGAATTAACAGTGATGCCGATAGCTTTTAGTGGGAAATTGATGAGTATTACTAGCTATCGTTGCTGCAATCTGTAGAAGTATTGTTCAAGATGATGTCTCCTAGAATGAGACAAGGTTTATCTTTGTTTGATGGGGCTAGGAAAGCAGTTTTTCTTTCTTGATCTCGTAACAATTACTAATTGCCTTGTTTGACAAATCTCTCGAATTTTGCATGTGCAAATGTTATGATTTTAACCGTTTTTGTAACCTATCTATTTGAAAATGTTATGTGTTGCGTCCTTGAATGGCAGTTCTTCCTTTTTATCATGTTACTTAATAATTGGTAACTGAGATCTATATGAAATAATGTCAGATGTATGCAACGAGAATCTAGTTGTTTGTTCAACTTATGGAAACTGCAATGGAATTCTACATTGATCATTTTGAGAAGAGTGGGTATAAGCACGGCTTGATATGATTTACCTTAGAGAACTGTTCATATGAGTTGCATGTAGAGGACCATTTAAATCTGTGCATTGGCTCTACAATGCCACATAAAGTATAAGAATGTCAAAAATCATAATGGATAAAAAACAAAGTGCAAGGTCAATGCCAGTATTCAATCTCATTCTTCTAGACAACAATGTTCCACCAAGGTCTTTTTAGTAGGGGATGGGGAAAAGTTTAAAAGCATAAAGGGAATGCCTAGAAGTAGTCCCAATATATAGAAATGACCCGTGATTAGTAAAATCAGAAGAGTCTCAGCACATGGATGAGGAAATGGAATGCATCCTTATGGGACATAGCTGCTAGATAAGCTGTAGGGCACATTCTTATTAGGGTTTAATTAATAATATCACAGGTTAGGGAAGAGACCTACATAGAATTCAAGAAGGAAAACGGTTTTCAGCTGTTCAATGCGTTTTTCCTTGTAGCATACTGTCCATTAATAATTGTCTTCCTGACTAACTACTCACCTACTTGCACTTGGTATAAATAATATTAGATGATATTGAGTGAAAACCCTTCAGAGAGGTACCATTACCAGTGTTTGTAGTTGTCATAATTGATAGTTTGTTTACATATCCAATTTTTTTAATTTGCTTCATTTTAAGAAAATTTTTGTTGATGGACACTTTAATGTTAGGCTCTACAAAGGTAGAGATATTCCCCATCATATACAAACAAGAGAAGCAAAGTTATTGTTAAAGATTTTAGATTTTCACAGTCAGACATAATATCATGAATCTGGATACCACTGCTTAATGTTTTTAATCCCTAGAGAAGCAAGTTAGTGTGCCTAGCAATACAGTTAATGCAATTAAGGCATCAACAATTGATAAATGAATGGCATTCCAAGAGTGACCAGGGAAGGGCATTTTTTATATTGCATAAACTTAGATGAGCTAGAAGCAGGAAGCAAATTGTAATAACAATAATTCAAGGATAATTGTGAAACTGAGTGATGAATGAGAGCAATATAATTCAACATGGTACACAAAAGCTAATAGCAATTAACATAAATCATAAATGTAAGAGAGTATATTTAACACAAACTTCCTACACAAGTAGAGTACATAGTGTGTCTTCTGTATGCTGCTTTTGGAATGCTGAGACAATGTGCTATATAGGAGTCTGCAGGTGCCTAGGGATGTGCATGGACTCCCTCACTCCAGTGTCAAGGTCTGGGTTCGAAATTTTCATCCCTAAATTTTGCAAACTTCCTGACCTCTGAAAAACCCTAAACAATATACTTTACTCCTGAAAATAAAAAACTATAAACATAACCTCAGTCTGCAAAGAATTAAAACCTCATTTTGATTCAGACGAAAATTACGAATCGAAAAATAATAAAAATTCAGTTCATCCTTCCATTGCCTCACGAGTAAAGAGATGGTTACCCACACAAGGTAAACGCCAGATGCAGGCTGTGCTGCTAAAGTATAGCGGAGCAGATAAATACACTTAGACTAAGCTGAAAAGTGTTTCATTGCATTTTTTTAATATTATTTATCAAAAACTATGAATCAAATACTCTGACAGGAAAGAGAACAAACATGGGAAAAGTTTAATTTATATTTATTATATATTAAATATATAATTTAAAATAATTTAATAATTAATATTATAAAATAATTTTAAAATTTCAACTATTATATATTTTATTATTATATTATTCATTAAACTATATATTAATAATTATATAACAAAATGAAAAATTGTATAAATATACAGCATAATTAAATATAAATATATTTATTTTTAATTTACCATGTATATATTTAATTTTTAAAATATATAATTAATATATTTAATTTTTAATATATAATTAATCCCAACGTACCCAGCCCTCCAATTTTTTTTGCGGTACCGATGTACCATACCCATGTACCCGATTCCGATTCTGATTTCGATTCGGCAACTTAGGTATTAGCTTTATATTAATATACTATTGTTTTTAGTCTTGCATGTATATATATATTTATGACTTTTATATTTTCTTTTAAGGATGTACCCAGAACAATTGCCATACTGGCATATCATATCCACATACCTGAACCCAATTCTGACTCCAAATTGGTAACTTAGGAATATGTTGTGTAAGGATCATATGACTATTGCCAGAGCAGAACCAATTTGTATAACAAGAGAATGTTTAGCTGTAGGTATTACAATTCAGTAGACAATGTTGCATTTATGAGCAGCCGTCGATCCCACTTCACCCAGACTGCAATGTAAGCCTCAAGTAAACCTGTTATTATATCCTATGGTAGTTTTTTTTTGTTTTAGTTTTTGTTTTTCTTAGACTGCAGGAATCGGGTTGCCCCCTATAAACTGCAGTGTGCCTGTTAAACTTTTTTCACATGACTGGTGACACTGGCGCGACACACCCTCGGATACCACGGGGACGGAGGGGAGACTAGACCTCGTGACCTCTTGCTTGCAGCAGGATGCTTTAGCCAATCGAGCTAGGCCCCCCACCCCATATATTATTATTAGAGGGGTAAATGCTTTTTGACCCAGAGCTATGAACCGGTGAGGTGTGACAAACGGGGGACCTCATCCCCAATTTAAATTCTCAACAATTACACCCCAATGGGGTTTGAACCTTGATGGTAAGAATAACAACACAACAACTCAACCATCACACCATGCCACTATTGTATCCTATGGTAGTTTTAAGACAGTGTCCTGAAGTTTAATTATATAAAAAGGTGGCTTTTATAATTAAATCTTTAATTGAGATGCATAAGCTTAGCTTTTAGAGGAGAGAAACTTCACGAAGGAAAGATAGATGTTAAGTAATTCCTGTACAGGCAGTTAAGAGACATTAAGTCTGGAGCCATATAGAGAAACAGGTTCTGTTTAAGAGGGCAGAGGTTTATGGACCAGAGAGTTCATTTTCCATACAAAAAGTACTATTGTTATTGAGAAAGTCTAGATTTAAAATATTTTTGGAAGCCCTTTTCGTTGGTCCCATTAGATAGAGACAAATGATCGGTGGGTTTTGTCTTTATCCTAAAGAATATTTGGTTTGTTAGTGATTTTGACTAGCCCAAGGGAGCACCACTAATGGACATATTGAGGGGCAGCTAATAATAGACTTATATGCAAACAAAATCAATTTGATATACATGGATCATTGGTATAATTGGTATAAGTATAACTATACACGTTCTTCCGCAACTGAGAACATTAATGCCTAGTGCCTAATGAGCGAGGGCTTCTACTGCTAACATTTATCCTAAGTCTTGTATATGTAGCCTTATAGTTTATCTATATTAATAAATAATAAAATTAAAAATATTGATAATGCATGGTTTCTAATCACTTTCTTGGGATGTTTCAGGCAAAACGAACAAAGAAGGTTGGCATTGTTGGCAAATATGGTGAGTATGCTTTTTTTTTGTGTGTATGTATGTACATATTTGTGTGTGTGTATGCATATACATATGGCCATTTGTGGTGATGGTCTTTGTTTTTTGGTGGACAATGAATGAGAAGTGGGCTCTTGTGTTGCTTAATTCAGGTACCAGGTATGGTGCCAGTCTAAGAAAGCAGATTAAGAAGATGGAAGTGAGCCAGCATTCTAAGTATTTCTGTGAATTCTGTGGCAAGGTTAAAAAGTTTTCAAATCTATGATTTCTCCTGTTACTTGCTATGTGATATTAAAGTTATTAACTTGTACTAAGCTATAAATGGGATTTTCAATTTTGTAGACTGAATGGATTGAGAAATTTATTTTTTGTTTATTTTAGTTGAATGGGTTACTGTTGTACAGTTACATTTGGATAAGAGATTTCTTTCTTAAACATGTGTACACTCTACAGTTTGCAGTGAAGAGGAAAGCAGTTGGGATCTGGGGATGTAAGGATTGTGGGAAAGTAAAGGCAGGTGGTGCATACACATTGAAGTAAGTTATCTTCAAGTCAGCCATTTTACATAGTACATTAAGGTTCACCAATTTTTGCGCATAGAGACTAGTCAAAATGCTTCCAAATAATTTGATATTTACATGGAGTACTGAGCAATTATAGTTTAGATGATTTGTTGTGCAGTCTTCCTCACGTTTTCTACGTCCTTTTTGTTGGTAATGTTTTTGCAGCACTCCTAGTGCTGTCACAGTTCGCAGCACTATTAGAAGGTTGAGGGAGCAGACAGAAAACTGATTCTTCTCTATTATTTTCCTGCAGTTTTTAATAAGTAAGAAGGAATGCACTTGAACCAAATGTTGTTTTGAAGAGCCAAAATTCTTTTTTATGAAATTTGCCTCCAATTTTTTGTCCTTTTAGAATCGTACAAGTTATTTTATTGTTTGAGTTTGTGTTTCGGTCTGTTAATTGTGGCAATTGTGTTTTACCTTTCTAAATGCTCAAAATGGAAATGTTATATTGGAAAACTAAATACGAGTTCAAGAAAAATGAGATTTTTTTTATGTTTACAGTCATTTTTAAGTCTTGTTGTTGAATGGCTTATATGTCATTTTTAGCTAGTACTAAAGGTTAATTTGAGGACATTAAGAAGACCTCGTATGCTTCATTTCAAAGACTGAAAAATATTACAATTTGAACAGAACCTTTTAAACATAGTTTATAAATATTTATTTTTTTGTATATTCTAATTTTTTGGTGTACCACAGTTCCTGAGATTTATACAAGCAAACTTCATTGTAAATGTTGTTATTGGTCATTTTTTAAGTTAGTAGATTTGAAAATGCTAACCAAAGCCCCTGTGCGGCTTAATTCAATCCTGAAAGGTATAGCTCAGGAAGCAAGCACGGAAAGTCTTAAATGCAAACATAGCTCCAAAATATTTTGAATGTCTGTACTTCAAAAATTGTGTACTAATTATATGGTTCTCAAATTTATCTAAATGCCGTTTCATATGAATCTGATGAGGAACAGAGGAACACACCTTAATTGATGTCAACTATGTAGTAAATGTCAGGGTAGACAAGCAAAATATTATGCTATATAGGACAAAAAATATCACATTGGACTGAATATTTAGTACATCTGAAGTCAAAAACAATATTTGATAATCATTATTACAGAGCGTCTAGAAAATTTCTCAAAGGTAAAGCATCTGTAGGAGATGGGAATTAACTATAACTTTCTGACGTGCATATTGTAGGGTCTGGCAATCAAATAATACCAGTTTGATTACTATATAGATTGGTAGTCAATGGGAAATGGTCTTACCCATTTATTTTGTAGGTTTTTGGATGCTTTGTTGTTGGGTTCTCAGGAAACAATGATGCAGGAATTAGAAAAACATTGGTTAAAATGAAAACAAAAATTGTGCTGGTATCTCTTGCAGACTTGATGTTCAGCAATTGTTCACATATTTGTGAAAACATTCACTTTGATGTAGTGATGTTGTTTGTGTCATATAATGCCCTTTCCATGTTTACATTATATGTCAGTATTTGGTGGACTTCATGTTTGTGTTAAGTTGTTAACAGTAACATAGGGGTATCAATGACCGGGGCATCTGGATGTGTGGTCTTATCTCTCCATTTTAAATTTAATCTTAAATGTGGCTCTTGCAATGGATAAGGGGCCCCGAGTCTTGTGAAATATAAGATGGTGAAGTGCTCCATGTGCGGGGGCTGTGTCTAGAAAGCAGATAATTATTTTTACTCTGATTGTGAACTTTCATATGTAATTAATTGTGCATTGGATTTCAACCCATTCGATGATCTGTAATCACCTGGATGTTCAATTGCAACATTTATCAATATGAGACTCAAATTCAACACCTTGTGTGTTACAAGTATTTGAACAACATAAAAGATTGCAAATTATGATGCCATCACTCTGTCTGGCCGATTTCCAGGAATGATACATTAAATAACGAGTGATAGACGCTCACACCTACTTATGTTCTACAAATGTTTGCAATTAAACCAAGCCTTGGTAAATGAATCAAGAATAACAACGAAATAAAATATGACACAATGTTTACCCTTAAGAAACGTAATATGTTAGGAGACCATCAAGAATCCACCATCAAAATATGTTGCAAAAGTTCCTTTCACTTGTGACTATACCTATGTAGGGCAAGCACAACATTTTTACAAGGCTTTTTCAAATAGTTATCAGATGGTGTGATGAGTTATCCATTTTTAAGATTTATGATATCTTGGCATATGATGGGAGAGGATTCACACTTACTTGATTGCCTTTAAATGTTTGAGATAAATCATTTAACACTAAAAGATCTATGAATATTTTCCTAATAAAGTCATGTTTTGAGCTCCACGTTTGCTTCATACACACATGCATGCATGATGGGATGAAATTCACACTTTGTTGATTGCTCAATACATTTTGGAGCCAATCTATTTAACAATTATCTCATCTAGAATATTTTCTATTTGAGATTCATGCCTTCCAAAGTTTGAGAACCATATTTTGCCCACATGCATGGGTGGGCATATGACCATGTGTGTGTTATGGCAACATGGAGTGATCGCCATTGAGAGGACAAGGTTCAAGCCATGAAGAGCTTGCTTCTAATGTGAATCTAACTAGTGATGGTGTGTTTTGCCTTACAATTTGTACCATGGAAACTAAACTTATTGAACTACCTTCCAATTTTTTTATATAAGTTTTAGATTTAGAGCAAAAATTAATTTGAATTTACATCAAAGACTAGATCACCACTAGTGTCCTTGCTTTGGATTGATTGAAATTATGCAAAGCACATGCCATAAGCACTCTCAACATGTAAGGATGGGAATGTCATTAAGAGACCTATAGGCCAAACGACTTGCTTGAGGTTTTTTAAGTCAAAGAATCCTAAATGAAGAAAAAACCACTATTAGGAAAATGTATCACACTAAAAGGTTAACTTGATAGATTTAAGGAACCAATATCTCAAGTTTGGTACCACCCTAATCTTGTTGATAATTAACATGGGAGATTTGTGGCTAAGGATTTTGTATGCACCATTTCTCATTAGCTGAATTTTAAAAAGTAATGGATGATTTTTCTCATGTTATGTAGTAAGTGACAAACACATATTTTACATTAAGGCTTACTATACCATTACCATGTAATGCTATAAATATCATTACAATTTCTATGTTAGGGTTAAAATCAATAGAGGTTTCTCTATTGTAGTGTCAATGAAATGTGATAGTAACACGATTATGGTTTAGAATGCCTTTGATGTGAATTTATCATGTGCAAATTCAAAGGATGTTCATTTCAATCACCTTGATTTTTGTGGGAGTGAAGTTAAATTCTAACTCCATATTCTTGAACAATTTGTAAAATTGAAGTATGTGATAAAAAATCATATCTTGTTATAAAATATGTTGTTACAACAACAATTAGCTATTGGCTATGGTTTGCACTTCTAAGGTCAAGACATTTTTATTTTTGGTGTCTACTAAATTTTGATAATAAACATAACATGCAAAGGAATCTAAATTAAGGTAAGTTTCTCAATATCACTTGAAGATCATATATATTGTGTTAGGTCTCCATTTAGCTTTATCTCTAAGAGTAATGACATTGGAAGTTTTTAAGCAAATGCTAGTTCTTCTTGAAGTGTAAGAAATTTGATTTGACGAAGAGAAAACTAATTTACTTCTTCAAATGATCTCATCGAACACTACACTAGGGTCAACTTGTTCTTTTTGAGGAAGAAGGAAATATACAACTAATTTAATAGAAAGAGCAGATTATTCTAGCTAATCATAATGTGTTTACCCTTGAGAAATCGTAGTTTTCTAACAAGGTCAAACATTATGAGAAAGGGAACTACCTTGATTTACAAAATATTAATTCACAAATTGAGTTGAAAATGGAACTATAAATGCAAACTAGAGAAATAAACAAATTTGGAGGCTTTTGTGAGGGATGTCAACTCATAGTGTGGACGTTTCCTTTTCATTTTGTAGTTTGTATGTTTGGGGTTACCAAATTTGTTTATTTCCCTCAAGAAATGTGCCTAGTTTCAACACAAATGAAATGATCACTACTAGGTAGATTGTCAATTGATAATGGAAATCAAAATGATAAGTTTAACTAATCTATTCAAATAAAAACAATGACATAATAAGCAAAGGAAGATATTGGCAAACTCTCATGTGATTGAATATATTATCTAAGAACTTGTAGCTAAACGAAACAAAGAAAATGTTTGGGGTTTGTTTAGAGGCTTGCCAAGAATGGTCAAGCCCCAATGTTGGCCTTTCAACTTCCTCAAATAATCAATATATAGGAAATGGTAAAATAGAGTGTGCTCTTATCTTAAATGTCTAGAAATTAAGAGCAATGACAAATGTAGGTAGAGTGAACAAAAAATAAATATGAGTGTTTATAAGTAAGAATGAGATCTCAGGTGTTAAAGGTAATAACAACTAGGATTCTATAGTAACAGAATGACAAATACAAGAAGTTAGAGCAAAGCCATAATACAAATCACCTCCCAAGCTTGATGAGAATAATGGAGGCAATAAAATTATTGTAGGATGGTACAAAAACTTCCAAGTACTCACTGGAGTGCGAGAGACTTCGCATACACTTCAAGAATGTTGGAAAATTGCTTAATAAGCTTGTAACAGTGGTGAAGAATGTTCAAAGAGTGAAAATTTACAAGTAATGAAACTAGCTATGGCACCTTCTGCAATGGGTACGCCAAAGAGGTGTGAAAGGTCAATTAGGAAAAAAATGGTTTTTTTTGCACATATTTGTGTAGTGTATGAGATAAAGAGAGAAAAATATAGAGGTAGAGATAGACAAACAGATATGGAGAGAGGAATAGGGGAGATAGAGTGAGTGAGAGAGGAGGGAGAGATAGATATATATGTGGAGAGAGAGGGAGGGGGGGCAGAAGGGGAGGAGTGAGAGGGAGGGAGAGAAAGGGAGAGGGAAGGAGATAGGTAGAGAGGGGTGATATAAAGAGATAGAGAGGGATAGGGAAATAGCTAGAAAATTAGGGAGAGAGGTAGAGAGATAGGGAGGTAGAAGTAAGTTAGAAAATGTTTGTTGGTTGTACTCCCTTTCTCTTGTTTACACTTGTTTATCACCTTTGAGAATTTTAAATTACATTATTTCATTGTTTTCCTTATACCCATACTTGCTATGCTTTAGTTTCACAATGATTGTGTAGTTACTGTTTGAGAATGTGTTCTTGAATATTAAAACATTATGAGGTCAAATTGTCACAAGGCCCATACAATTGTGCACCCTTCTAATGACTTTTAGTAAAGTTGGGGTTGATTGACCATCTCAAAGCGTTTTGGTCACACCTTGTGGAGTTGAATCATTGGATTTCAAAGACATAACATCCTATTTTTGAGGGAGAGAGGCTTCTTTGTAGTGGTTTTTGATAATGTTAAGGATAGGAACTCAATCCTCTACGACTACCAATGGAGCTAGGAGGAGTGGCATTTACTAATGTTGAAACCATGGTATCCTGCCTTCAATCTTATCTTCGAATCCTTTGACGTGGCATTGTTCCTTTGCAATTTTGGTTTGAGTCCTGCTTTGAGGCCAATGGCAAGTCATTGGGGAATTTTTTGGGGGTGGATGAGGGTTCTTTGAACTTTTTAGCATACCACCTATGCTCACATTCTGGTGGAAATGGATACTTCAAAAGATCTTTTGCACGAATATCCTCTTGAAATTTGCAGGTGGGGATTGGAAACAAGTGCTTGATTATGAGGGGCTTCCATTTCGTTGTCGTAGATGTTTTAACATTGTTCATACTACTCCACATTGTTCAAAGCATAAATTTGTTTGCAAGATACTTGGTGCAAAGATGCTTCAACCCACCTTATTCAATGAAGAAAGAGTGCCAAGAGGGGAATATTGCATAAGCCACCTACAAGGCTCCACCAAGTAAATCTTAGGCCACTTTGAAGGATATGGTTGGATTGTCTTCTATGGTAATGGACAACGTTAAAGTTGTTGATGGTCCTTCTCCAAAAGATGAGTTGGGTGGTCAGTCAAAGAGCCTGAACATTGCATCCCCTGTAGGAAGGTGCACTCTAATTGAGGAATCTAGGGAGTTGTCAAGGACAGATGAACAGGAGGAAAACTGGTAAGTGGTTCAAAGGAAGAAGTGTGGGGCTGCTTTCAACATGCATCTTTGCTCCCATGATAAGTGTGGAGCAAATGATTAGTGTTGATCTTTGTTTCTTATTGAGGGGACCCTTTGCATGGGTTGTAAGGGGAGTTGTTTTGGGGGAAGAGGTCCCTCGTTGTGCCATCTCCTAGTCTGGGTGAAGCTAAAAATCCCACATTTAATTGATAAAAAAACTAAAATAGAGTAAACAAAAATGTAAAGACAAAATATATAAAATCTAGATTTTAATAAAAATAATAATTAAAAATAAGTTAAATTAATAATAATTAATAGTAACCATAGTATATAAGAAACATATTAAGTTAATTAATAATTAAATACAAGTAATAATAGTTTTCATGGTGGGTTTTTTTTTTTTAAATGGTGTATTTATATATTTCAATACAATAGGGTGTGTTTATATATTTTTAGTAGAATATTATATTATAAAAATTATATAATTAAATTAAAAATATCTAATGTTTAATCTTTATATATGTACTATACAATTATGTTTATTTTATAAATAAAATATACAATATATAAAATCTAGATGTTAATAATAAATATAATAATCAATAATAAATAATAGTAACCATAGTATATAATAAACTTATTAAGTGAATTAATAATTAAATAAAAGTGATAATAGTTTTCTATTTTACTAAAAAAATTAAATATAAATAAAATATGTATAAAGAATATTAATATTAATAGAAACATAAACTCATATAATTTAATATGTTGTGTTTATATATTTTAATAGAATATTATATTATAAAAGTATATAGTTAAATTAAAAATGTCAATGTTTAATATTTATATATGTATTATGCAATTATGTTTTTTTTCTATTAGTAATAATAGTCTATTTTATTAATAATATGGCAAAGTTACATTGTCTTTTGAAAACTACCCCTACCAACTACCATCATAACTTATCTACTGAGCAACCATTTTCTCCAAAAAATCCATCCCCCTACCACATCTAATAACATAATGATTCTCAAAATTCTCTAGATTTTCACATTTACCCTTCACATCTACTACCCATACCCAAATTGTTCTCAATTTCCTACAAAAAGCTTGGGCTTAACCCCAAAAATTCTTTCTCGGAGAACAAGACAAAAAAGGAACAGATAAAAAACAAATTTTTAAAGCTTGTAGTTTATTGCGCAGAGATACTAGGCGTGCTACCTAGATACATTGGGCTTTTTGTCTTCATAAACTTTTGCCGCTTCCTTGTATGTAGCCCTTTCTTCTCCAACATTTATGCTTTGGCTTCGGCTTTTAACTGCGCAATTATCTCCTCAACCTCCATCAATTCCACATAGAGCTTTAATGCTTTCCACCCACAATTTTCCCTTCCCTCCACTGAGCTTTGACCCTTCCTTCTGGCCATCGAATGAAAGGTCAATACTTCTCAGCTTCTTTAGAGTCTTCATCATCCATTCCTTCGTTCAAGTCCAATCCTTCGCTCAGTATGGCCCATTCAAGGATGCTTTCCAGGTTCTCCAAAAAATCCTTGTGCACCAGAGCTTTCATCACTCTCCTCACCTCCTCCACCTACTCACCTAAGTCTAATCCCCATGCCATTATTATGGAGTAGACATCCATATTCGTTCGGTATCGATGCTTCAAGTCTCTAAAGCCTTTGCCCAAAATTAACTGGACCAATTGCAACACTTTCTCATCATTGAAGAGGAACATTCCTCTTAACCTTTTCTCTATTGCATCGCCGAAAAAAGGATATAATTTCCTCCTTGACTGCAGTGAGAAATTCGCCTCCATTTCTTCTCTGTCACTCTGGTTTCACAGTCGCCTATCACCATTTGTCTGTCAACTTTTTTGCCACCAAAAACATGAAGCACTGAGAAAGCCGAGATGTGTATCTTTAATACACATCCCATTGCCAACCTGCACCATTAATGTTGAACGTACGTCCAACACCGACAATCAACTCCACACGAATTCTCAACTTGCTTCGTAATTTTGAACCTATGCCTTTATTCTTAACATTAACTTCCTCCTGCATTTAATGTTTCAATAGAATCTTCCTCCAAATTTAAACGACTTAAATCCTCAATTCTTATTTCAACAACCTCTACAAACGTCAAAGCCCACTTTGAAAGGGTATCTGCTTCCATATTTCCAGCTCGCCTTATATGGCTTACTTTAAACTCATCAAAGAATTTCAATTCTTCATTTATTTTACTAATCACCCCCTGTAGATGCCAAACATCAATGCACCCTTTTATCACTGCATGTATGATTACCAAAGAATCACCCTCCAGATGAACCCTTGTTGCCCCTAACTTCCTGACAAGCCTGATTGCCATTAGGGTTGTCGTAGCTTCAACCACATTGTTAGTCCCTTCCTCCAACTTCATTGCTCCTAAAGCCAAAACATTTTGATTCCAATCTCGAATAATAATCCCTACCCCTGAGGGTCCAGGGTTTCCTTTTGAAGCCCCATCAAAGTTTACCTTCCACCATCCCTCCATTTGGTTTTTCCCATTTTACCACTTCTTAAACCTTTGAAGTCGGATTAACCCAACCTGGCCCCTTAACGAGCATTATGCAATTATCTTTATTTTATAAATAAAATATACAATATATTTTTCATTACTTATTATATAATATTTAATATAATGTAAATTAATAAAATAAATTTTAATAAATTATTGTATTGTAAAATTATGTATTTAATATTTATGTATATGTATGTTTCATATTTTTATACTTATTACTCAACTATTTTTATTTTATAAATATAACATATAATATATTTATATTTATTATTATATAATATTTTGTATAATGCAAACTAACAACTATATTTTAATAATTTAATATTTTATAAAATTATTTATTTGATATTTATTATTTAATTATATATTTATTTATAAAGATACATTTTATATTATATTAAATATTATATATAATAATAATGTAATTATATTATATATAATTTAATTTTAGTATATAAAAATATAATAGAATATATAATAATAAATATAATTATACTATTATTTTATGTAATATTTTAACTTTTGCTTAAATTTTTAAATATAAATCCCTGCTTTATTACTTCCGAAAAAAAGAGCATTGTATTTTTTATAAGTTAGTGAAATCTATGTCCATGCCCCTTGGTAAAAATAGATTTTTTGTCTAGGGGCTCGATTTCCTATTTTTCTTTCGACCACTTTTATCCTCTTGACTTTGCATGGCCACCACAAAAGTCTCGAAGCGTGTCGTGAAATAGATGTGGAAGCCGATACTCTAAAACCCTTTTCGAAACCTTATTTTCAGGCTGCAGCTCGCTAAAAATACCAACAAGGAAGTGTTTGGAGGAGCGAAAACCAATAGCAGTGGGGAAAGCAGAAAAAAAACAACGAAAAATAGCCAAGAAAATGGTGAAAAGCAACTGAAAAATGGCAAAAAATGATGGACGACTGAGATTCGTTTTTGTCAACTAGGGTCTCTCGTTGCTTTTCAACCGTCTGTAGGCAAAATGAGCTCGTGAAGCTCAAATAAGGAAACGCCTTCGACGTAAAAATATTGCAAGAGAGAATAAGATCAATCCAAAATAAATGAAATGAAGGGAGAAATGGGAGTTGGGTAGACGGTTAGATTCACTCTAGAGTGGGTATCTATAAATCGAGTAAGTGGCAGGTAAAGGAACACTTGAAAACAACCATAGACTCATGTACTATTGTGGGTCTCTAGTGCATCGTGTGGACATGTGCATCATGCTAGTGTTTGGACAATTCTAGCTTAGAAAAGGCTCAAACATTAGGAAACAACATAAACATGACATCTATAAAATTAGCTTTGGGAAAAGTGACTACGGTAATTTAAGCCTTGGAACCGTGGGGGGAAAATGACTAAGGCAATGATTGAAATGACCCATAAACATCCTAAGATAAAAACCAAAAAGAACTCAAAACATAATGCAAAATTGTAAGGATATGCAATTTCCATCATTGTATTTTGCCCCTATTTTAGCAAGCTTATGAGACTACGTGAATATGCAATGCTAAAGTACAAAAAATAAAGTATTGAAAGGAAATAACATCATAACACCTAAAAAGGATATTGTAGAGGAAGTAGAGGGTTCTTCAAGTAGAATTATGATGCCCCCAAGTTGAGAACCCACAAAATAAATGCACTAGATAGTAAAAACATGCACATGAAGTAGAGTAAAAACAACATATAAAAGTTGCACAAAAGAAGGATTAGATAAATATAACCCACAAAATAAAGGTGTTAGAAAATTACATAGCCTAAAGATATATACAATTATGAAAGAAAAGACAACACTAATGAAAACAAACAAATAGAAGACAAAAATGCAAGAAAAGAGAATGACGAAGAGAGACGAAGAGACATTTTCCAACAATGTGTTGTTAGAAAATATGCCAAGCATGGTTCAAGGGATAAAACACTATGAGGGTTAGGAATCATACAATATTTTCATAAATCATAGGTGCTACAAAGTTGTAGGGTGACCATGAATCGTATGCTAAAATGTAGGTCCTATGAAGCACACAGGCTAGCAAGGATTGTTGTTAGGCGACTCATATGCTTCTAAAGTAGGCCATGTGAAGTGCATGAACTAGAAAGTTATGTTGCTAGGTGACTCATGTGTTACCAAAAAGTAAGTGATATAAAGCACACAAGCTAGAAAATGTTACTCTTAATTGGCTCATAAATTACCAAGATAGGACATATGCTAGCACACATGCTAGCAAGTTGTGTTGCTAGGTGGTTCATATACTACTATTGCTACATGAAGCATATCAATGATGTGAGGTGTATGCACAAATAAATACCACCCTTAAAATAATTGTATGAATGTACACAATACAATTGATTTTAAGGTGGAAGAGCACAAGAAGGATGCTTGCAAGGAAGAGGCATGAAAGAGGATGTTGCAAGTATGAAACACACATAATTGTGTTCATTGGATGGAATCATGCTACATAGGAATGTTACATAGAAATGAGGAACATCACATGAACCACACAAAGGGATCTATAGGCTTGGAGTCAATATGCAACATATAGGAATAATTGTTATCATAATGAAGGGAATGAAACATCATCATCCCTCAAGCCTATAGAACTATGAATATAAAGGAAGAATGATACATAGAAAATGAATAAAAATTATGGGTAGAGAGTTAAATTTCTCAACACTTGCATCATGGCCAAAATGTCATAAAAGAAATAAACGACATATAGATGGAAGAATGATACATCATTTTTGGCCTCCTTGTATCTATGTATCTCCAAGGGTAACATGGGTACTCCAAGAGGGGCTAACAAATAGAAATTAAGAAACAATTTGGCAATGACAAGACAACCAACCAAACACATATCTACAGATGGAACAAAGACACTACTCCTAAGGGTCATTTTCCATCAAATAATCCTCTTCCCAATTGTGATAGGAGGAAAGAGGATAGGCTAATAGAGGGACCACAACAAGAGTGGTACTAGGAGAATCACCTCCAACAAGATGAAAAGGACTACCTACAAGAGCAACATCCTACACATTAAAAGGATTCAACATCAATGATCATGTGAAGATTGAAGATAGTGAGGGAATCTTTGTGAAGGATCCAAACATGCACTCCTTTGAAGAAGAGTCATGTGAGTCCTTATTAAAATTAGGAAACAAATTATTGTTCATTACTGTAAATAGGAATGTGAGTAGTGAAAGCTATAGGTGGAGGGGTCTCAACTTTAGGTAGAATAAATGAATAAGGGCTTAATGGGGGTGAGGAATGATTGTGCTTAGGTTTGTAGAAAGATGGTGTTGGGCAATGTTTTGACTTGCATTTTGGTGGAGGGAAGGGGATATCGATATCAATGGTTGTTGGGTGTAGGACATCAAGAAATATTTGGTGGTGGGTGCACTAAAATGGTACTAGGGAAGCAAAGGTGGTACTATATATGACATTGTAATTCAAGAGGCTCAAAAAAGGGTGTTAGGTTTGGAATTGAATGGATGATGGGAGTGCTAGTGAATGAATCCAAGATGGCTTGCACCCTTTTGGGGTTTTGTGCATTCATATCCAAGGGAGGGGTAAGGAAAATTTTAGTCTCAAAATGGGGAGGTTATTAAGGAGGTTTTAGGTAAGGAGGTGGCTAAATTGGAGGGCGCTCAAGATTAGAATCAATTAGGTAGCTCACTCTCTAGTTGTGGCACATTGAAAATGCTTGCAATCTTGTACAAGATGGTTCCATCAAGCTCTATAGTTTGTTGAGTGAATAGGAGGGTTTTTTTCATGTGGGTTTCTTTTCTTCCCTAGTCAAAAAAATAGGAGGAATAAAGAAACTATCAAAGGCTGAGAAAATATGGGTGAGCAAGGACGTTCATGTACCATGAGTTGGTTTCATCTAGTTATCAAAGAAGGAGGATGAACATGAGCAAACATTGAAGGATGTGAGACTAGAGGGGGAGATTTACTCAGTATGAGTGGATTTCCTCTAGTAGCTAAAGAGGTGGGGAGATGAAAAAAAGTGGTCATTGAAGACTTTGAAACCAATTGAGGAGTGAGAGAGTGTCTTAGCAAGGGTTTCTTTCCTCAAGTTGTTGAAGAGGTGAGAGGAGGAACAAAATTAACCATTGAAAGGAAAGATATCAAGAGGGGAAAAATCACATAAGAGGAAGGACCACCTAACAAAAAAGATTTATGGATTGCCTCAACTTTTGATATGATTTGAATAAAAAAATAGTAAGGTCAAAGAGGTTCATTGGGGGTCAACCAAAAGTAATCTAAGGATAATTTTCCACACAAAGAGAGACTAGAATCTACTATGGTGGATTGTGTGCAATGCTCCATTATGTGGGAATTTTAGACATTTATGGACAATAGAGGGGACCGCTCTCATTGTAGTGAGCCATGGCTGGCCCAAATTTAAACAAAATTGATTAAAGGAACGTTCAAGGTTTTCAATCCCACTTAAATGAGAAGGGCGAGTGAACCTAGAGTATGTAATAAGAGGCTAACATGAATGTGTATGCAAAATTCAATTTATCGTGCTAGTCTCCATACAACTCATGAACATATAAGAACTTTGTGACTACATTCACCATGCTATTGAGGGCAATGAGAATAGTATGAGTATTTTTTCTATTGTCCTAGAAAATAATGTAGAGAGGCCTATCATATATGTCCGTGGGCATGTTAGCGAGAGAAAAGAGATGAGGGGTTTAGGGATACACCACTCTTGTGGTACTCAAGGTCGGGTGTCCATTTTCATCATGTTTATGAAAGGAGAGGAAAATTGATCAGTTCCAATTTCTAATGCAAGTTGGGAGGAAGTAAGGTCAACATAGTTGAATGAATGTTGTGGCAAGGGGTTTGTGTAGATTTATAAATTTTAGTTTGGTTTAGCAATGGACTTGTTCCTTTGTCATTCTTAGTATAGGCCTAGATTGCGTTAGAGTAAATGAGATCTTAAATAATATGTTTAAAACCCAAACATCGATTTGTATTGTGTCTAAAATCCCTATGGAATTGGTAGAAGGCATTCGAGTGATAAGGTGGGAGTGCTTGGTTGGGATTGATGGGTCTAATTAGTGGTAGATAAATCAAGTTATTATTTAGGAGTTGATACAAAATAGAGTAAAGAGATATAGACAACATTGTAAATTGTGAATTTCTTAATGGTTTGGAAGAAAAGAGGGCCAAGGCAGCAGAAGGTGTCATGGATAAAGTGGTGTCTACTATTTTAGATATGTTATTTTTAAATAAATTTGTGTTCTTACAATATTAAATGAAGGAGGCCTAGATGATGCAATAGGAGCCTATAATGTTGGTACCTCAAATTGACATACCATCAGTTGGTAATTGAATAAGGCCATGCATAAATGAGACAATTATGGGTATCACATACAAATTATTTTATCCCCAATATATGCCTAAATTTTCTAATAAAATCCCTATGCACACCTAATTTAGATAGTGCATATGTAATTTGTGAGAATAAAGACTAATATTAAAAAAAAATTGAGCACCTTGCTTACAATGCACCAAGTCATTAAATGTGACTTGGGGACTAGTGTTAGCCTAGATTTTCTAAAGGAATTGGTTAGTCAACTGATCAAAATAATTAATAGAGTGGTCTAGTAGTGAGCAAAACTAATATAATACAGTGCATTTCAATGACTGCGAGAAGAGTTTTGCTAACTAGTCTTGAAAGATAGTCACTACAAAATGTTGTGAAAGTTGATACATGTGTATGTGGGTCACCCTTGCCACTATATTTTTTGAATTGAGGAACTTCATGTCCTATGGGTAGTGGGTTAGCAATAATATGGAGAGATAGTGGATTGTGACAATAATAATATCGATATCAATGACTATGAGAAGTGGATAGTGAAGCAAGTTGTTGTTGGAGGTTACCTACATTCTATATGAGTTGATTAATGCTAAGATCTATGTTGTGTAAGGATGGAAAAACACTAATACATGCAAAAGTGCCAAAAAATGAAAAGAGGTCATAGCTTGTGAAGTGAGAAGCTATGAACCTAAGGGTAGCAAGATTCCAAGGTGTCCAATAGAAATTCTGAAGGATAAAGTTTTTGAAGGGGGAAAAAACCATAAAAATGGATTGGGTTCCTCTCCATTCTAGAAGATGAAGGATCCACTATGCTAGATTGTACAATGTTGGTGGCCATATTCATGTTAAGTGACATGGACACTAGGAGTGGGCATAGATAGAAATTTATTTACTATTTTTCAATTGGGAGTCTTGATTGCCCTCATGAGAAGCTACTAAGGAATAAACATTGTTATACACAATGTGAGAAATTCCTCAAAGGAAATCAAGATCATCAAGATGACTTGTAAATACAGTATGGAGGGTTTCAATGAGAGGTGCAACAACATTGGATATGTTATCATGTATCTAATAATCATCAAGGTTTTGATTTAATTCACACACTTGAGAGTGAGAAGCAATATGCAATGTGGCCTTACGATCAAATCCCACATTGGTACCATGAAAGGTTTGAATAGGTGAAGTAGGTTAAAAAGAAATAGAAGTAATAAGGGGAGAGTTTTTATTTGATCATAAGAAAAACTTGTGAAGTCAAGTCCTAACTTGATTGGGGTAGTATTATTTCAAGAGTAACACATTTTTATGTTTCTATAACTTAAATGTACAACATTATCATAATAAAGAGACTGGGTCATGAATGCACAATCTAGAAGGATTAATAAGTAGTATTAAATTTTGTTTCAACTTTTTGAATTTTCTTGTTGTATTTAAGAAGGTTTTAAGTGTAAGAGTTTAGAATTCACCAAAATTTAGAGTATGAAATCCAATTTGACAAAGAGAAAACTAGTCATCTTCATCAAACAATCTCACTGAACTTACATAATATAAATTCACAGATTTATTAAGCTGAAAGAACTATAAATACATAGAGAAAAACTTGGACACAAGACCTAGAGGCCTTTTTGAGGGACACTAGCATGTAGCATAGATGTCTACATGTCGTATTGTTGTCTATACAAAAGGAGATACCAAATTTTCTTATTTCCCTCATGAAATGTACCTAATTTATACAAAGATGAAACTAGCACTATTGGGTATATTACTAGTTGACAACAAAAACTAAATGACAAGATTACACTAATCTATAAATGAGAACAACAAGATAAAAAGTAAAAGGATATATTTGCAAACTCTCATGTGATTGAATATATTCTTGAAGAACTTGTAGCTACAAGAAACAAATAAAATGTTGGGGGTTGTTTAGGAGCTTGCCAAGAATAGTCAAACCCCTACATTGGTCTTTCAATATCCATAGACAACCAATACATAGAAAATGGTAAAATATAGTGTATGTTTGTATCTTAAGTGTGTCTATAAAGAGCGGTGAGAAATGCAGTAGAGTGAACAAAAAACAAATGTGAGAGTGTTGATAAGAAGGAAATGAGATACCAAATACCAAAGATAATAATAATTAGGATTCTATAGCAAAATGAAATGAAGAATACAAGGAGAAATTAGAGTAAAATCACAATGCAAATCACCTCCCAAGATTTATGAGAATAATCGAGGCAAGAATATTGTTGTAGGATGTTGCTAAACTTTCCAAGTACTCACAAGAATTATGGAGTTTTTACATACACTTCAAGAATGCTAGAAAAATATTCAATAAGCTAGTAACAATGATGGAGAATGCTTAAAGAGTGAAAATTTTCAATAGAGAATAAAAAAACATTACAAGAGAGAATAATATTGATTCAAAATAGATGGAATGGAGGGAGAAATATAAGTTGAGTAGCTATTTGAATTCTCTCTAGAGTGGTTACCTATAAATTAGGTAAGTGATAGGTAAATAAATGCTCATAAACAACCACAAGATCACAAACTATCATGGAAATCTATTATGTCATGCAAATGTCTACATGTTGCATTAGAGTCTAGACAATTATAGCTCATAAAATTCTCAAACACTATGAAACAACATAAGCATGACATATGTAACATTACCTTTGGGAAAGAATAAAATGGGAAGTTAAGCCCTAGCACCATGAGGAGAAAAAGGATAAGGAAAAGGCTAAAATGAACTATAAACATACTAAGGGAGATAGACACTAAAGTTAGCTCAAAAAATAATACAAAGTTGTAAGGGTATGCAATTTTCATCATTACACTTCTTGACACGACTTGTCTTAAAATTATATTCATTTTGATGTTCAAAATCAATGATTGTAGAATAATGTTGTCATGTTGTCATGTTTATTTTTACTACCCTATTAGGACATGTCAATTAGAAATGCAAATGATGTTTGTTGGAAATAAGAAAAGATTGACATGATTGAAATATGTAGTTACATTATTGTTATGTACCTCATTCTACTTTATGTTAAAGCTAGTATTAGTTGGGAGCATATGCTTTGTAAGTTTCCCTTAGGTAGCATTGATGAAAGCATGCACATGCTTTGTAACCCATTCCACTTGTTAGTAGGATAAATTATTTATCCCACATGCATGGGATGGTAATAGTTGCCTTTGGAAAAATCCAATATATTGTAATGACATTTCAAATAGAAGGCATTTTAGAATATTTGTAATTGCAGTGTATACTCTATTTGGAGCTCGTCTCCTTGATTGTGAAGATAACAAAAATGTTTTTCATCCTCTTAAATTCTATACATTTATGTGTTAAAATTATTTTATCTTACAGGTTCATTACAAATTATATTAGAGCTATTTCTAAGGCCATTATTGTAAATAATTTTACCAATTTTGGGTCATTTATAATTGTCTATTGTATGCTCTCCACTCATCCTAGAGGAATCTTGGTGATTATAAAGTTGTTATAATTGTAATTGCACTAAATTTTTTATCCTTGTAAATAGTTTTTATTTTATTTTAGGCTAGAAACCATGTGTTGGGGGGTTTTCAAATATCCTCAAAAAAGCTATGGTTCTTAGCTAAGTTGGATTCCCTATAAAGGGTCCATTGAAGTGAGGAATATTTTGTCTCCAATGGCCTCAAACAATCTTTGCATATAGCCAAAATATTTCCCATACCTACTATAGAGGAGGAGATTCGACACCCTCAAGACGATGAGGTCTGAAGGGGCAAATGGTCCACAACTACCTTAGGGATCAATGCTCAGGTGACAAGATAAAATTATGAAGGGGACTTATTTATATTTTATACAAAATTAAAATGGGAGAGTTTCAAAAATTGAAAGACCAAGTCACAGAGGTCTCGTGGACAAGCTGGCGAGCTCCTGACCAAGGATGACACTGGGGCGTGGATGTCCTCGTGGTGTGCAAACGTCTCATATGAACCAAAAATTGAAATTATCACAAAAAACTAATAAAGACCTGCTAAAATTCTAATAACCAAACTCTGAAGATTTGGGAAATAAATAGAGAATAACAAAAATAAAGATAAACTAAACTAAATGATAAAAAGGAATGATAAAATGAGAAGGGAGTAAGAAAATACTCACAAGAAGTACAAGGATGAAGCCTCTAACAATGTTAAACCTTCAATTCTTGTACACATAAGATAGATAAAAGTGTTGGGGTTGTTTAGGGGCTTGCCTTAGTCAAACCCCCGCTTTGGTGTTTCCACCTCCAGGGACAACTAGATAGATAAATAGATCGAAAGATAAATAGACAAGATGATAAATGCATAGACAAGGGATGTGATAAGTCCCAAGATTCTCAAAGACATAAGACAAAGAGATATTACCAACAAGGCTTGAGGAAGCCCAACAAAAGGAGAGAGAAAGAGAGAGTTGTGAGAGTCAAGAGAGTTGTAGAGAACATTGTGAGAAATTTGAAATTGTTGTAGCAAGCTGTAAAGAGTTGTGCAAGCTTGAGAGAGAGAAATACTTCCAAATAGAAAGGAAAAAGAGAGAATTTCCAAGAGAGATCATGTGGAGTGAAAAATATGGATTTAAAAGAGAAAAGAGGATGGAAAGGAGGTTGTCAAGCCATTACAAATTGTCCTAAGCCGTTTTCACTGACCAATGTAGGGTGATAAGTGGAAAGACACTCATAAATTACCTTTGAATGTTAAAATATCATGGAACGCTAGTGCGACACATGGACATTCACGCAATGCGCTAGTGTCTAGACAAATTATGCTAAAAAACGACGAGAAACGGGGAAACACAAGGTTAATGCAAAACTGACGCACAAAGGTAGTTGTTGAAAAGGGGTCTTGAGCATCTTGAGAGGAAAAAGGTTGATGCAAGGGCTAATATGAGCCTACAAAAATACTAAGGGGGTAGAAACTAAAGTGAATACAAAAGTGTAGGTGAAATTGCAAGGGTATGCAATTTTTGGCACTACACCTACACGTATATTAAAAGACTAGAATTATTCATAACCGAACCCTAGGAAACCTTCAATTGTCTAAATTATGTGATGTATCATTAAGCGGTTAGCCTTAGGAAGTTACTCATATACTTTGGAGACAAGATAGTGGGCTACAACTATAGTCTTAATGCTTAATAATTAGCACTTTGAAGCATTGGGCCAACACTATTTATAAATGGAATAAGTATATTAGTGAGCTCATAGACTAGACACATAGTATAACACCTTATCTTTTATCCCTACTTGTGTGTTGTCTACCCTCAATACAATCACATTATATTTTTTGGTAGTTAGGTATTTGGTATTTGTTTAATAGTTATTAGTGTTCTCTATGCAAAACAACCCATCTTTAGTTTCTAGAGTATTCTTCTATATCTATAGTTTTCTCATCACTAGTCCCAAATAATTTTGCTAATAGATTTAGAACTGTTGGTGTGAATATGGTAGTTTACCTATCTAGTCCACTAGTAGGTCCTATACACATGTTAAGTTTACTTAGGTCCTAAGAATATTTCTAGAAGTTGTAGTTTTCATTTACATCTTATCTTATCTTTTGGCATTTCATTATTAAATTCTAGGTCATTTAATATTAGTTGAGTTGGTTGTCTCATGTTATAGGATTAAGACACAGGTCATGATCTTGTCTAATCCTATCCCTCACCTTGCCTTTATAAGCAAGTCCATTATACACTTTGTAACATATCATATCAAGCAAGCTATTATCTTTCCATAATCTCTTTTAGAAGGTTATCTTTTGTTTTGCAGGTGATTTTGGGGTGTGAGCTAATTTTTAGCTCCTGCAAAAAATTCCACGTTAAATTTCTTAATTCAAGAAAAAAATCTTAGTTTTGATGGAAAATCCAACCCAAAAGATCTATTTAAATAGTAAAAAATGCATGGCTCAAATTTTCCCCCTTTTGGTGAATTGTCCCATTAGACTTGCTTCTTTAAGCTAGTCAATTTGTTATATAACTCTAACTACCCATTTTTTGGGTCAAGGTAAACTTTTACCTCTTTCAATGGATTGTCCCACTATGCTTATTCTTTGAGTTGGTTATTTTTTCATTTAACTTTGGTTATCCTTTTTGGGTCGTACTTTTATCCATGGAAATAGGTCATTGTTCTTTGAACCAATAGGATCCATAGGAGCCCTCTATGTAATCTCCCAATGATTACCTTGATTAAATATAGAGAGAAACCTGAGAAAATTTCAATAGCCTTGATGGCTCACTATCCCACCAAATGAACAACCTAAACTTAGGTGCAAACAAAGGAAAATATTCCACTCCTATAATAATTTACCACTCCTCAAGTAAGATGGCCTTTGTCACCCCCCCTAAACTAGACTTTCCTAAATTTGATGGTGCAAATCCTACTAGTTGGTTGAGAAAAGATTAATAATTTATAGTTATTAAATTCCTAAGGATCAAAAAGATATCCCTTGCCTCTTTTCACTTGGAAAAATAATCCCTTAAGTAGTTTTAATGGTTGAATAATACTAACCCAATTCTCACCTAGTCCAACTTTTGCAATGAAGCCTTTTAATCCACTTTGGCATTAGTGCCTATGAAGAGTTTGTTGGCACCTCACTAAATTACAACAAACACATTTAGTATAGGAATATCAAAGTGAGTTTGAGAAAGTAGCAAACTAGATAGTCTTGGGAGAATCATTTTTCTATAGTTGTTTCATTAGTGGTCTCAAAGAAGATCTTCAAGTAGAGGTTCTCATGTTTAAACCAAATTCCTATTAAGATTTATATTTGTGGCAAGGCTTGTGAAGTACAAACTTTAAACCCAATATAAAGTAGCCAATTCCTCCTCTTTCAAACCAAAAAAAAAAATACATTAGATAAAGACACTAAACCTACCAAAATTCATAGGCTCTCTTGAGAAGAGATCACAAAAAAGGGCTAGCGGGCTATATTAAAATAATGATCAATCATGGGGAAAGGGTTGCAAGTTTTGAGAGAAATGCTTGTATCTCACTGACTCCACCATGGTTCCCAATGAATAAATAAGTTTTAGATGTGGAAGAATAATTGGATTCACTTAAGCAATAATCCATACCCAAAGCTCATATTTTTATTCATCCCTTGGTTGGGATTTCTTCCACCCAAACATTGAAGGTCATTAGCAGTATTAAAAGATAAAAATCTATTGGTCTTAATAGATGGTGGTAGTACTCATAATTTAGTAGCCAAGAATTGGCCAATCAACTATATTGTTGTTAGTGTACCTAGAATAGTTTACAAATTATAGTGGCCAATGGTACTACTTGCATACTTACAATAATTTATAAATATGTTTTATTTATTATGTCTTGTGGAGGAAAGTGTTGAAATGTTATGCTTAACTTGGGAGATTATTAATTGTCTACAAATATGTTTTATTTTTTCTTGGGGGTGAATATGTTGTATTGGGTTTCCAATGATTGCAAATCTTATGTGCAAACACTTGTGACTACTCCGAATTTAGCTCAAATTCCACCATTATGCTTAATAATATGCATTACAAGGATTGAAGGTAGGTTAAATTCATGTGGTTAGCTCCCATTATTTGGTAAATTATTGAAGAAAGGGTGTTTTAGTATTCTTGCCCAATTTCACTCTTTAGAGGCTCAATTTATTTATCCTTCTCCTCTACCAAATTTGCAATGCAAATCCTTAATAATTATCAACCAATAGTTGAGGAACCCAAAGTCTTACCCCTTTCAAGTTCCCATGAACATTCCATTCCCCCATCTTGAGTATTCATCCTCTTAATATTTGACCCTATTGATACTATTGTGAACAAACAAATAAAATTGAGAAAATAGTGAATGAGCTCCAAGAGGTAGGTATCATTCACCCTAGTATTTAATTCCTTACTCATCTCTAGTATTTATGGCTCCTAAGAAAGGTGGACGTTGGCGAATGCACCCTAATTTCTATGAACTTGAAAAATTAACCATCAAGAATAAATTTCCTCCCTATTATTGATTTTTGCTTGGATGAGCTCTCAAGGGATCAATTTTTTACCAAGCTAAATCTTTGTTCAAGCTAAAAAGTCAAGTCAAAGAAGTTAATATTCCTAAAACTACCTTCTAGGCTCACAAATTCCATTATGAATATTTGGCCATTCCTTTTAGCTTATCCAATGTTCCCTCTACTTTTCAAAGCCTCATAAATATAATGTTTAGTGGTTGCTTATGTAAATTCATTTTGGTCTTCTTTGATGATATTTTCATCTATAGTTTGAAGTGGATTGGTCATCTTCATCATGTGGAGATAGTTGTTACAATTTTATGGGAGTGTTATCTCTTTACCAAGTGCTCTAAGTTGGCCTTTGGATTTTGAAAGGTGATGTATTTGAGACATTTTTTTTTACAAGTGAGTGTTCAAGTTGATCTCAAGGACATTGTAGTGATACAATGGTGTACATTCTCAAAATCCCTCAAAAGAGTGTAGTTTCTTGGGCCTAACATGGTACTATCACAAATTTGTGTGTAATTATGGTAAAATTATTGGACCCTCGACCTCTTTATTAAAGAAGAACTCCTTCGTTTGGTCTAAATCAACATAGGGGCCCTCTAATCCACTCAAAATTGTCATGTGTTCCACTTTATTTTTGGCCCTACTAGATTATCACAAACCTTTCACTTTGGAATGTGATGCCTCTAGCACAAGCATGGGGGTGGTGTTTATGCAAGAGGGTTGACATTTAGCATTCACCAGTAAAAAACTTGTTGTAATCTAGCTAAATCAACATACGAAAAATAAATTTAGGCTATCCTCTATCTAGTAATGAAATCCTTACCTATTGGGTCATAAGTTCAATATAAAAAAGATCATGGTAGCTTGAAATATTTTTTCAGCAAAGGGTGTCCTCCCTCAAATAACAAAAATGGGTGGAAAAGATGCAAGGATAAGACTATGATATTGTGTACAAAAAAGGGTAAGGAAAATGTGGTAAAAAATGTCCTCTTGTGCTAATATGAAGAGGAAGGCTTTGCATTTTCTCTTTTCATATTGGTTCTAAATTGGATAGATTAGATCTAGAATACATGAGCTACTAACCCTACAAATCAATATATCACTCAACAATTAGAATAAGATCCATAGTCAGTTTCAATTTTCCATTGGTTAGGCCAAGTCCTCACCTATAATTTCCATATTTATTTACTCCCCAAATCAACACTCAATCCTTAGTTACAAATGGAATTCACTCCTCCCCTACAACAAGAAACTTAGGTTTCTTGAAGACCTATGAGTGTGTGAGAGGGATTTCTTTTGAGATGGCCTAAAGCAATATTTTAACGCCTTTGTAGTTGAATGCAATGTGTGTCAAAGGACTAAAGGGGGAACTCCCAAATCCCTAAGTTTCTTGCAGCCACTTCCTATCCTCAATCAAGATTGGATTGATAACTCTATGAATTTCATTCTTGGGCTTTCACTCTCAAGTGGTAAACAGGTCACCTTAGCGGTAATAGATCGCTTGACCAAATATGCATGTTTATGTGTGCTACCTTACCCTCACACTATTTCTATGGTTGCTCAACACTTCTTGGATTCACTCTTCAAACTTCATGGAATTCCTCACTCTATTGTCAATGGTCATGATCCATCCTTTCCCAATAAATTTTGCAAATAGTTATTTAAGTTGTAGGGAACTACCTTGAACATGAGTTCGAATTATCATCCTCAAATTGATGGTCAAATGGATATTGTCAAAAATTTAACTAAGACTAATTTGTGTTGTTCTATGTCTAAGCAACATGGATAGTGGAATAAGTGGCTACCTCTAGCTAAGTGGTGGTATAATACCACTTATTTTAGTGCTTCCAAAATGAACCCTTATGAGGTCCTCTATGGTACTCTCCTACCCTCCTTGTGTACATATATTTAAGGTTTTTTATAGCATTGCAATAGTTGATAACATTGGAATAGTTGACAACATTTTGACCAAGCATGAAGATATCTTTTGACTACTTAAGACTAGTTTGGCACTGGCCGAAAATTATATGAAACAAGAAGTAGATCCTTTTTAAATTGTTGATTAGGTATTTTTACATCTCTATTCCTATGATCAACTTTCATTATAAAAAGACAAACATGGTCATAAGTTGGGTCCCAAATATTATAGTCTCTATTTATTAAGTATTATAGTGCATAGGAGAGGTCGGATACAAGTTGGCACTTCCACCTTCTTCTCAAGTCTAACTATTTTTGCATGTCTCTTGTCTCATAAAAGTGACTGGTATTGCTAGCCAGATATTGACTACCTAAGTTGGATGAGGATGAATTGATATTTTTGGAACCTAAGGATATTTTGGAAAAACACACCAAGCACCTTCCCAACCATTTTATTGAACTTATTTGTCCATTGGAAGGACCTACAACCTAGAGAGATCTTGCCAACATCCTCTCCAAATTTCCTCATCACAAGCTTTGAGGAAAAAACTTTTCAAAGGGGGAGGAAATGCTACATACCCTATTGTACCTTATGTTAGCTAGTATTAGTTGGGCGCATATAATTTATAAGTCACCCTTAGGTAGCATTAATAAATGGATGCATATGCATTGTAAGTCATACCACTAGTTGTTAGAATAAAGTATTTATCACACAATATTGAATAGAATATATTTATTCATTTTCTTGGTTTTTAACTAGTTCATGGGAATCAAATCCTTGGTAGATTTTTTGTTTATATGAAAATTTATAATACATGGGAATTTATAAATGCATACTCAGTTTTCCCAACACTGGTAAAGATGTGGCAACATTTCTTATTAAGCATTAATTGCTTCATTATATGCATTTCATAAGGAAGTAAGTATAGTTAGAGTTTGTCTAACAAACATAAAGGTTAATGAATCCAATGCTTTGAGATAGGTTTGAATTATAGCTATATTTTTTTGTATGTGGTTTTTTATTAATATTGTGTATAACTTGTGGAAGTTACTATTAAACATGCTCTTGGTCTCATTAGGTTCTATATGAGTAACTCAAAATTGATGATATATGATTGTAGGATCAATATGTACTCTAAAATTATTAACCAATACAATTTCAAGTTGTTTCTAGTTTTTTATTGATCAATTTAGTTGGCCAAGTTACAAATCATAAGCCATGTCATCTAGAATGTAAGTAAACAATTTATCCCATATCTTAATGTAAACTTTAGGTTCTTATTATGGCATCTTTGAAAGATTGAATGTGTTCTTAATTTTCCTAATCCTACAATGTAATACTTAGGGAAAAAATTGTTAGGTTTCTTGGGTAAGTCGTCTACAAAGAGAGATAAGAACTAACCTATTTTATCATGATGTGAAATTGAACTCAATTGAGAAGGAAAATCACTTGGAAACTAGCCTTTCTTGACCAATATGCTAATAGCTAGTTTAGATGCCTAGGGGTAGTTGAATTTTAAAGAAATGTGTAGGATATTGCCATATGCATGCATAGATCAATAGCATAATCCTTTAAAAAAAAACCTTGATTTTATTTAGTATATGTTGTCATCACACTCAATTGAATTGTAAACAAAAATAAATTACATTACTCATGTTTGGAAACAAAGAAAAAATAAGATAAAAATAGGAAAAAAAGAAGTCTAAAATTACATTAAGTAAATATGTTTGCCAACCCTTAAAAGGCCTTATTGTTGATATTTCATAGATTCTTTTCTCAAAAAATGAACCCTAAACCCTAAACCACTTACTACAAATATTAAATGCAAGGTCCTAATCTAATGGCTTATATTTTATTACAACAAGAAGATTCAAAAGTCCCAAAACAAACTAAATTTAGTTCCTAAGTGTGGAAACTATTTTCCCTTTGTAGTAATGTTTTCCTTCCAATTCAAGTCTTCTTTTGAAAAGGGGCATGGGATGAGTTCCAAGATGGTTTCACCAATATTATATGCCATAAGTAAATCCCTTAGAAATTCGTCTTGCCCTTCAAATGGCAATTGGTTCAATACAAGTTCTAAGGAAACTTTTATCTCACAACATATTTATTGTGGAAACAAGTCCCTTCTTCAACATAAAATAGGGTTAAAAATGCTCTTATTAATTGGCACATATCTCAAAATTAAGTCCTTGCTTGAATTTGCAATGCCCACAAGCTTGAAGTGATGTATTATCATGTTCAAACAATATTTTCATGTGACACCATGTTGACCTAACTACATTATCTTCTTCTTGTCTAAAATGGGTCTCCTCACCTAGCAAGTAACATACATATCCCTCAACATTAATTTAAAAATGTATATTACTTTTTACTCATAGTTATCAATTTTGGGGATTAAACTTCATGTCCTTTACCTTTGATCCTACAAATATGAAAAATAAAACATTAAATTTATTTATTAATTATAAATTTTATGCCTTATATTTGAATCCAATGCTTATATACTCATTTCAATTGTACAAGAAAATACAATCTATAAATTATTTGAAAACTTCATCATTTATGTTAATTTGGAGTTTATTAATTAGTCCAATCTTATTAATGTTTCTAATGACAAATTTTCAAGGAACAAAATCACACTCATAGTTTGTAATTTGACTCTATGCTCATGTGTGGCATAAGTCCACATTGATTGCTTCTTCTTTTTTTTTACCATGCATATATTTTAGATCTATGGGGCACAAAAAGATAGATGTAATTTGTGGCTTGCACTATTATGGCCAAAGTCTGCATCGTTGACCTTTATCCTTTATTTCTCTCAAAGGTTACATTAAGGAGATTGGAAGCTAAGACACAAGTTTACAACTAGTTGAGAATACAAAATCAAGATGCTCACTTGCAATAAGTGTAAATTAGGAGATCAACCCCCCAATTGGTATATAAATAGGCTTTCAAGATGTGAGCACAATTTATATTTTACATGAAATTCATGTAAGCTTCAAATTCACTTTACAGTTTTCTTTGTATAGAGTTTAGAGGGTTATGGGACATGGGAACATTGAAGTAATTTGCAACACATAGAAATCAATGGGCTAAGTCTACCAAATGGGACCAATTCAGAGTCATGGATCAGGGAAGTAGTTGTGTAATTCAGAGTAGGTCAAATTTTCCTTTGTAGATTTTTTTTTGGAGCGGAGGTGAAATTGCATTGCCTGCAAACTACAAGTCCAATTAAACTCTATGATTCATTGTTTGTCAACTTGTGGTCTCATGGGATCGGATCAAGGATGCATTTTGTACGTAAAATGCAATGTGCATTACAAGTCCCTATTTTGAACCATTTGAATTATACTCACATTCACTTTATGGGATGCTAAAATTTGTGGGCATGCTAGCACTTTATTATTTTCGTACAAGGTGTAATGTGTAAACAAATTATGTGGCTTACTTTATATGGTTTGTTAGGGCTATGAGGCTAAAGTGTAATTTTTCACTTTGCAACCACACAGGACAAGTTTGCATATTTATTTTATCTTCATTATTACTAGTGGTGAGAATCGAATGTAAGTATTCATATTACATGCAAAAGTGAAAATAGGTTGTGACTCACCCCTTTGTGACTCACTCCTTTGTAACTCTATGTACTTGGAAGGGTGGCAAGAAATTTTTCAAAATGTAAAACTGCAAAGGTGAAATTACAATTCAAGATATCATCTGGCAATTGGAACAGGGTTGATAATTAGTGTCGACTTTCCATTGGATAGGACAAGTCCTTGCGTATAATGACCAAATTTATGTACTGCCCAACTCAATGCTCAAGCCTTGGTTGCTAATGGAATTGCACTCCATAATAATAATATGACACTTGAGGTTTCTTGAAGACATATGAGAGCGTGAAGAAGGATTTCTTTTGGGACTATGTTAAGGCCTTTGCAGCTAAATATGACATGTGTCAAATGAATAAAGGGGAAACTCTCGAAGTCCCAAATTTGTTGTGGCCACTTCCTATCCCCAATTAGGTTTGAATTGATCTATATAGATTTTATTGTTGGGCTTCCACTCTTATGGGGTAAATAGTCCATCTTGGTGGTGATGGATCACTTGACCAAATATGTGCATTACCTCACCCTTACACTGTTGTTATGGTTGCTCAATATTTCTTCGATTCACTCTTCAAACTCCATGACATGCCTCACTCTATTGTCAATGATCATGAACCATCCTTTACCAATAAATTTGGACAAAATTTGTTTAAGTTATAGGGCACTACCTTGAACATAAGTTCATCTTATCATCCTCAAACTAAATGAAATGAAGACTCTCAACAAATTCAAACTTATGTGTTAAAACTTGTCATCCTCAAACTAGATGAAATGAAGACTAGACTGTCAACAAGTACCTTCAAATTTATGTGTTATTTTATATCTAAGCAACAGGGATAGTGTGCCAAGTGGAGTTACTCCAATTAAGTGGTGGTACAATGCACTATGAGGTCCTCTATGGTACTCTCCCACCCTCCCTCCTTGTGTAGTTATATTTTAAGTTACTGTTTGGCCAAGCATGAAGATATATCTCAACTACACTAGTCCAAAATCATACAAAATAATTTGATCCTTTTAACTTACCGATTGGATTTTTTTACATCTACATTCCTACAAAAGCATCTTTCATTATGAAACAGGCACGGTCATATGTTGGGTCACAACGTCAATATATTTGAATTGTCAGCTTAGTTGGAATTTTGTGTTTTGGGCCTCCTCTAAGTATAGAGGAAGCCTCCAAAAATAGGCGTATGCCGCTTTGAGTGGCCAAGACACGGTATTCTTTAGTAAAAGGCGAAAGAATAGTTCGCTTTGTCTTGACCACGCGGCTCCGTAAATCTAACACCATTGAAATGAATTATTTATAGGACGTCTGTTCCACCATATTTTCGTACGCCAATCAATGTGGGACTAAAGGAAGAAGAACATAGAGAAGAACAAGCGCACACAGCACAGACTACAAACAAGTAGATTATAATGGACTTTTTAAGTTTCAGGGTAACGTTCTTCTCTATCTTTCTGTCGGCATGTATTTCCAAGGATTTAGTTTTAATGTTCAAATAAAATCAAGATTTACCTCCAGCAAGCAGGGGTAGCTCAGCCCACTGAAGATCTCAAGGTCCTGTTTTCACATTTGTAGTTATTTTGTTGATTTTGAACAAACCAGGTTTAAAAGTAGAAATATGGAGCAAAAATAAGTTTATTAACAAGAATAAAAGGTAGGTTGGTTTTCTTTAAGGGTCAAGTGTTGACTTCGCTTCACAGTACGTTGGTGAGGTTTGGATTCAAGCTTTTTTAAGAGTAGGGTTTTATGTTCATTTGTTATGAATTGATTGCTTGTTTCTCGGGAGACCTAGTTTAGGCTTATTTCTTTCTAAGTTTTGGTTTCATGTCGTTAGGTCTCTCTTTTGTTGTTCAAGGTTTCGAGTTCCTTTCAAAACCCTTTTCCAGTTCATAGCCCTAGTAAAAAAATGTCTATCTTATAAAAAAAAAAATCCAAAAGATTTGGGCACTTCATTTCAATCATATTGTAATATAGAAGTGTCATTGTAAAAAAAATTAGCAACGTCAATGATACTTTGTACAACAAAATCAAAAGACATGTTATTACATTATATAATTGAATGGTGCATTTCAAAATTCTTACAAATCAATGAAGTTTAAAAGACATTCAAAGTAGTTGTCATCATCATTAGAAAGTGGAAGACAAAATATTACAAAGATTATAGAAATCGTAGTTTGATTGATGACAATTATTTCCAACGTTATCAATTTATAAATAAGAATATTGTAAAAATAAGAAACAATTCTCATGATCTTTACTAGTTACTATACAAACCCAAACCATCTTGAGTTATTGAATTTGTAAAACTTGTTACACTAATAAAATTGAGTATAGCACCATTTTCTAGTCCTTCCTTCCTTATATGTTTGGACCTCTCTCTCTCTCTCTCTCTTTAATTACATATCAATCCATCCTTACCACTTGTAAGTTACAAAGTTAAAATAGTAGGTTCGACCTTGCTATGAGTACATGGAAGAAGATGCACACCGGTTCATTTCTAATGGGTTATCAATTACATATACTAATTAACTATATATATATATATATATATATGAGATATTATGAAAAGTTAATAAAAATAATTCTATAATAATGCATATTTCACACTATTCTCCTCTATTTATTTTTCACTTTAGTCAATACTTGATTTGGTACAAATAACAAATAAAGTCTATAACCATTCTTCCATTTGATTACTTTAACTTTTACCATCCACACATACCTTTATCTCACTAATTCAAATATTTGTATGTAATCACAATTACAATCATTTCCCTTGCAAGATTTCTATTACAATCATGTACCTCATTTGTCAATTTTGTTTGAATTGGGACCTCTATCATCATATTTAAATAAATTCCCTAGGACCATAGTTTCATATGAATGGAGTGCACATCCTTCAATCAAAGAGAGAAAGGACTCAAAGCATGGTAGACCATGGATCTATATAATTATTCAAATAATAGATAGTGTGGTAGTCTTCATAAAGGCATTATGAATCGTACATGTCTTTGATCTTGTGAACAAAAATATATAGGGGGTCTCACTTGGACATAAGAAAGTGAAATACTTCAATCCTAGCATAACAAACTCTTGAAGGTGTTTGTTAATACTATGCTCCCTATTTCATCTATCTTTGGTGAAAGGAAATATGCAAATAATTTCCCACTTAATCATATGAGGAGAGAAGTACAAGTTTGTTTTATCTATACAAATCTTATTAACATTTCAACATGATATTAGCACTAAAGAAATAGAAAAAGAGTAGAAGAAAGAATGAGAAGAAGAATGGAAACAACCACAAAAGGGAGTGACCCTATTATACCCTATCAAAGCCCTACAAAGAGAAACAACTATACTCCAAAGCCTCAAAACCAAAGTATTATCAACAATTATATGTTACCATGCAATAAGCTTTGAGCTTCAAAGGATGTCAACACTCTAAATCTTAGAGGAATTCTAGTAGCATAACTATGCATAAAATTAAACATTTAATCTCCATCCCAAGACTTCAATGTATAGGCCAAGGAGACCTAGGAAAACATGAATGTTTTTTGAAACCATGGACTCAAAACTACGAGGCAAAGACTACGTAAGGTGGTCCATATTCAACCCATATTCCCCACCTCCAAGTGGAACTCGTCCACAAAGAATGTAATTCTTGACTGATTGATTTGACTCCTAGGACCATGTAGGCTCAAAGTGACTCCCAATCTCCCCATGTAGGTGTAGTAATTATAAATAAGACTAAGGATCATCTCCAAAAATAAATAAAGGGGAAATGGAAGAGATAAATAAATGGAAAAAGAAACAGATGTGTAAGTCCTTCCTCATTACCAAGGAAGAAATCAATCAAGTGATAGGATTATGGAATAAGAGGAGAAACCCAAAAAGCTAGACGATAAATCAAACACCATGGTCATAGGAGAAGCATTTGACAAAAAATTCCTTGTCATTGATAAAATAATTATCCCAGAATAAGGTACACAACTAAAGGCATATCATGTAAGATTTTCCACACCAAAAGAGAAGCCTTTTATCCCATAACTTGCATCAATGTTGTCTCTAAAATGGTGAGAAGTGGAAAATAGTATTACCTTTATGAAACCCTAAGAGAACAACTCATGAATAATATGCAAAATACGAAGAAGAGTTATCACAAATTCAGGTATGTTTCAATCATTATTTTCTTAGCTCTATATTTTCTAAGCAAAGTGATTGGACTAAACAAGAGTGCATTTAGGTTAGATAAATTTATTGTAGATTAAATAAAGGAGAAAATAGATGGATTTTTAGATTAAACTATATTTAGATATGAGTTGAATCATTTCTTTAAAAAAATTAAACAATAATGTAAGACGGAGAATGGTTGAGTCATTACATGACATGAAAATTAGATAACGAGATTATTTTTGTGTTAGACAGGGATTACATCCATCTGCAAGTTGTGTAGCTACATAATTTCTTAGTGCCACCACTTTCATATGAAGCATCTAAACAATTATTAGAAAGCACAACTCAACTCCTCATGTCTTACCATAAGGACCCCACTTTTGAGAGGTTTGGTACATGATATGAATAATTGACAAAAAGACCAAGAAAGATGCCAAGGAGAAAATTGCTAAAAAGAAAGAGGAATGAAAAATAATACAATGTAAAACATGACCCTCTTCATCTAATACTTGAAGCTATTTTAAAGAAAACAAGATACTCAAACTATAGTTGAGTCAACAAAAGAACAAATAAAAAGGAGGTCTAAGAATATAGGCTTTACCAATCAAGGTACTATATTGCAAAAAGAAAAAAAATCTTAAAGGAGCAACTGCAAAAAGATAAAAATGGAAAGGAAGGAAAATAAGAAGTATTAATTACCATTGAAGAATCTCTTTCACCTAAAAAAACTCAAATAGAGGAAACCATAGAGACACTTCTCTAAATGAGTTAAAAAAAGGAGAAGGCCACAACTGAGCAACAAAAGAAGCCCATGAGGCAAAAAAAAGGTGCAAAATCAATTAATGCAATATGAGGATGCTTCAAAAGAAGAAGAACCTTCATTAACATAGCCATAGATAATAATAATAATAAAAAAAAAAAAAAAGCAACGAGTGGCACAAGAATCCTTGTTGAATGAATAAAAACTTCTAAAATCTCTTTCTAGATATGTCAAATCATTAGAACTAGCTAAGTCTTATCTTACAGTTTCCACCACAAATTTTTAAAAATCTATAAAAAAGTGGTGAACATTATCACAACAAGCCCCTATTTCATAGATTATATTACTAAAAGGTTTTTGGTAGATTAAAGACAATCCTAAAAAGTAAGATATTTTCATAAAGAGAATAAGGCTTCAAAATAGATACCACATTAAAAAGAAAATCTATGGAGGGGGTGGCTAAGGACTTGAGTTTGTCTCCCAAAATAAAAAGTTAGGTACAAAGTATTCAAGAACAAGAACTAAGGAAGGAGCACTAGGTAGACACTCTAGCCCTTAATCCCAAGAATGATAAAATATAACAAAAGATAAATGAAGAGGCTATTTTGGTACCTCAAGATGCTTACAAAATATTAATAAAAATCCAACAACCACATGATCAAGATTCAAAGGATACCACCTTACCAACATCACCATGACATATACAACAATTAGCAGTTGAACAAGATTTACCTTAGCAACCAATGCAAAAAGAGGCAAATCAATGGAAGGTTTGGTAATATGCATAAAAGAAATGTTATAAAAACAGTAGAGGAATAGCTATAATGGAAGCTTTAACATATTACTGTAAACTAGATTATGCAGTGTAAAACATATGGAGATTTAAACAACTACAACAATGAAATGCAAGAACAGAAAGCACAACATATAACATAGTGTTTACGTGGAGAAAACCTTTCGAGAAAAAACTCCACCAAAGAAGACATGAATAGTTGTATTAACAACAATGGTGTTTTACAATACAATCACTCTAACTCCTCTTCAATCCGACAGTATTTGTGTACCTATAAAACATCTCATTGTGTCTCCAACTCAGGGGGATCAAAATACCACCGTAAAACATTACCATGGGTCAAAACAAGGTTTGGAAATACCATGGTAAAAATCCATTCGACCCCTTACATGTTAAACATGGTCTCTTACATGACATTACACCTTACAAGATGCCATAAGAATCCCTATAAATAGGATATGCTCTTACACATGTCATAAACCATCAATAGCTATGCAAATATTCTCTTACGCATGGCATAGATGATTCCCACGTCCAAAATGATATCCCCCACTTTTAGCCCTTACAGTTGTCATAGAATTTGTTATAACATCCTTAAAAATAGGCTTTCCATGTTATACCACTAAGTGGGAATCTTTTGACAACTAATAACTTATTTTTCAGGGCACTGACATGTGGCAAAAGTGGCAACTCAAAATCTCACGCCCCTTTTGATGAAGCACAAATATTTAATTACATAAATGATATTTATCCATGGGAAAAACTAAAATAATAATAAATAAACAACTTAGGAATTTTCAAGGTTGGGACACCTTAATTCCCAACATTCTCCCACTTGTTGAATACCTTGTAAGAGCTAGAGGAATCACACCATCATGGAATCAACTAGGTATAAGTAGCAAGGCCCATGACCTTCCTGCACCAAGTAAATTCCTCTATGCTCACAAGTTTGGTAAGAACATCTATAATATTCTCTTATGTGTCAATCTTCTTCAACTCAATTTGACCATTAGCAATCAACTCATGAACAAAATGATATTGAATATCAACATGTCTAGTTTGAGCATGATACATCAGATTCTTAGCCAAATGAATTGCACTTTGACTATCACAATTAACCTAAACAATATTGCAATCAAAACCAATACCTGTACACAACCTTTGCAACCAAATTGCCTCCTTAGAGACATGAGTAGCAGCCATATACTCTGCGTCAGTGGTGAATAAAGCAACGGTAGCTTACCTTTTACTCATCCAACTCACTTCTCCTCCAAACAAAGTAAACACATACCCACTAGTGGACCTTCAACTATCCAAGTCACCTGCCCAATCTGCATCAACAAATCCTTGTATTTCCAATGACTTGACCACATTATCAGTACCATGATAAACCAAACAATAATCAGAACTACCTCGCAAATATCTAAACACCCTTTTAACAAAAGTCTAATGCTCTTTACCAGGGTTAGACATAAACCTACTTAAAACTCCCACTGCTTGGGCTATATCTGGTCTAGTGAAACCATTGCATACATCAAAATACCAATGACACTAGCATAAGGAACCTTAGACATATCCTCAATATCATCATCAGAATTAAGACACATATCCAAGCTCAACTTAGTACCAATTAGAAATGGAATACTAATTGGCTTACAATCATGCATATTAAACCTCTACAAAATGATATCAACATACTTACTTTAACTCAACCAAAGATCTATGTCACCACAATTTTTTCTGATTTCCATTTCAAGAATGTATTTAGCAGCCCCCAAGTCCATATCAAAAGCACTAGAAAGTTGTTTCTTGAGTTCACCAATCATTACCTTGTTGTTACCAATAAATAACATGTCATCAACATATAATATAATAATTAGAATATGATCATCGGTAACCTTAATATATACACAATGATCCTCTTCACTCCTAAAAAATCCCAACTTCAATGCAAAAGCATCAAACTTCTAATACCTTATTCTGGGTGACTATTTTAAACCATACAAAGATCTTTTTAACCTACAAACCAATTTTTATTTTCCCTTCATAACAAAACTGCCAAGTTGTCACATATAAATCTCCTTCTTACGATCCCCATGCAAAAAAGTCGTTTTAACATCCATTTGCTCTATCTCAAAATCACAAGTAGCAACAATAGATAAGAATAATCTAATAGAAGTTAATTTAGCGACAGGAGAGAAAAATTCACCAAAATCAGCTCCCTCTTTCTAGGAGTAGCCCTTAGCCACTAATCTAGCCTTATACATTTTCAAGTGACCATTTGCTCTAAATTTCTTTTTAAATACCCATTTACAGCCGATGGGCTTTCTTCTTTTGGGAAAATCAACAAGATCTCAGGTGTTACAATTTTCCAATGACATCATCTCCTCTTGCATAGCCTCCAACCAAGACTCGTTTTCCTCTGAAGAGAGAGCCTCCTTGTAAGATCTAGTTTCATCGTCAGCACTTAATAAAGCAAATATATAACAAAAATTAGGTGGGCTATACCTGTCGACTAAATTCCATTGTCTTTTGGATCTTCTGAGAATAGCACTATGAGGATCTTGTTGTTCTTGACCTTGCTCAACCTCTTACTAATTTTCTTCCTCATGTTCTTCAGTTTGATTAGTAACTTCATTTGATTCCTCATCTTCTTCCTCCTCATTAAATCCATCTCTTTGTTCTTCTTGAGGTGCCTCTTCTTGCTTAATTTCAAAATGCACACTCTTTCCTTTATCCTTTTCCTTTGGATGTTCAGGTACAAAAATAATGCTAAGATCCCTGAAAATCACATCTCTATAATAGATACTTTTCTTGGTTAGAGGATTCCATAGCTTATAACCTTTAACATTATCACCATATCCAATGAAAATGCACTTTTCAACTTTAGGATCTAGCTTAGTTCATTGTTTTCTTTAGGTGCATGAACATAAGCCTCATAGCCAAATACACTTAAATGCAAAACAAAAAGTTTCTTACCTGTCCACATCTCATAAGGCATTGTTTCAAGAGCTTTATAAGGAGATGTATTAATCAAGTAACAAGTAGTACTTATAACTTCTGTCCAAAAGCATCTATCAAGTCTTGAACCACTTAACATGCTTCTATCTCTTTCCATGATCGTTTGATTCATCCTTTCTACCACACCATTCTGTTGAGGAGTGTACAGAGTAGTTTTTTGTCTAACAATTCCTGCATGCTTACAAAATTCATCAAATTCCTTAGAACAGTATTCCTCTCCATTATCAGACCTTAATACCTTAATTTTATAATTTGATTGCTTTTCGACTAAGGCTTTTAAATTCCTTAAACTTAGTGAAAACTTCATATTTATGTCGCATAAAATATAACCAGGTAAACTTTGTAACATCATCGATAAAGGAGACAAAATATCTAGATTTCCCAATTGATTCAACATCCACAGGGCCAAACACATTTGTATGAATTAATTCCAATTTAACTTTAGATTTTGTACTACCAGAAGAAAATGATTTTTTGTTTTGTTTACCAAACACACAATGTTCATAGAAATCAAAAGTCTCATCAGAATAGGATAAACCGTCTAACAACTTTTTATTCAAAATAGACTTTAAAGTAGTCTCACTTATGTGACCCAATCTACGGTGCCACGACATATAAGTTTTTTTTAAAGATTTTTCAGTTACATATGTAGAGTTTACAAAAGTAGTGACTTCCAGCTTAAATAGGGTTCCTTTCCTTGTTTCTCTCGCTATCACCAAATTCCCTCTTACCAATTTGCAACCATGCTTATCAAAAGTTACACTTATTCCCAGATCATTCAACTTTGAAACTGAAATCATATTTCTAGCTACTCCATGAACGTGCAAAACACCATAAAGGGTTTTAATCTTCCCATCACTAAAACATAACTTAACCTTACCCCTTTCAACAATCGAGTATGAAGTGTTATCACCAAGGTGGGTTTCACCTCCATCATATTTCTCATATGTGGTAAACCACTCCTTGTGAGGAGTCACATGAAACGAGCATCCTGAATCAATTAACCAATTTTCATTAGTCATGACTTGAAGACAAGAAATCAAAGCTTCATCACTTGAGTTCGAGGATTTCTCTTTGGAGGAATCAACTTGTTTCTTTGGATTTTTGCATTCCTTCTTCACATGTCCTCTTTTCCCACAGTTCCAACACTTCACTTTATTCTTCTTTCTAGGAGTTTTAGATATGCCCTTAGACTTTTCCTTAGGCCCATTCTTATCTCCTTTAGACCCTCTTTCTTTAGGCCTTCCCTTACGTTGAGAGAATCACCAATACTATCCATTACCTTTTTCCTCATTTCCTATGATAATAAAGTTGTTACAAGAGCATCCATCTTTAAATCTTTCATGTTAGCAGTGATAGCAAGTATGAAATTGTCCCAAGATTTAGGTAAAGAACAAAGAAGCATAATACACTTATCATTTTCTTCAACTTTGACATCAATAGAGACTAACTGACTCAAAACCAAATTAAAAGAATTTAAATGCTCCGCTATAGATTTACCTTCCCTCATCTTAAGAGAAAATAGTTTCCGCTTCAAGTAGAGTTTGTTTACTAGACTTTTTGCTTGATAGATTTCACCTATCTGATTCCACAAAGCGTATTCAGTCTTTTCTAATGACACATTCAAGAGAACAAAATCAGAAAGACACAGCCTGATAGTGCCTCATGCCTTTTTACCAATATTCTCCCAATCTTCATCACTCATTTTCTCAAGTTTTTTTTCATTTGTTACAACTTCCCATTGATCTCATTCTTTAAGGAGATCCTCCATTTTTAGCTTCCACAACTCAAAACCAACTCCATTAAATTTTTCAATATCCAAACGATTAAAAGTTGCAACCATGGTTAAACACAAAATACTACAAAAAATAGCTCAACAAAACTCCCACTAAAACTCAAAAAAAACCTTTGTTCTACCACCCAAAACATAGAACTAGCTAGGCTCTAATACCAAATGTTAGAAAAACGGTAGAGGAATAGCTATAATGGAATCTTTAATAGATTATTGTAAACCAGATTATGCAGTGTAAACCATATGAAGATTTAAACATCTATAACAATGAAATGCAAGAACAAAAAGCACAACACATAACACAATGTTAACATCGAGAAACCCTTTCGGGAAAAAACTCCACCAAAGAAGAGATGAATAGTTGAATTAACAACAATGGTGTTTTACAATACAATCACTCTAACTCCTCTTCAATCTAGTAGCATCTGTGTACCTATAAAATATTTCATTGTGTCTCCAACTCAACCACTCAATATATAGACTCGTGGGGGCTCAAAATACCACCATAAAACATTACCATGGGTCAAAACAAGGTTTAGAAATACCATGGTAAAAATCTATTCGACCCCTTACATGTTAAACATGGTCTCCTACATGACATTACACCTTCTTACAAGATGCTATAAGAATCCTTATAAAATAGGAGATTCTCTTACATGCATCATAAACCATCAATATCTATGCAAAGATTCTTTTACGCGTGTCATAGATGATTGTCACGTCTAAAATGATATCCCCCACTTTTAGTCCTTACAATTGTCATAGAATTCATCATAACATCCTTAAAAATAGGCTTTATATGTTATACCACTAAGTGGGCATAGTGGGCATCTTTTGATAACTGATAACTTATTTTTCAAGGCATCGACATGTGGCAAAAGTGTCAACTCAAAATCTCATGCCCCTTTTGATGGAGCACAAATATTAATTACATAAATGATATTTATCCATGGGAAAAAATAAAATAATAATAAACAAATAAATTAGGAATTGCCAAGGTTGAGACACCTTAATTCCCAACAAGAAATATAAAAAGAACAAACTAACAAATCACTAGGGACATGACTAATAAATGTTGAGGACAATATCCAAATATAAAAAGAACATGTAAGAAAAAAGGAATCGAAGAAATAAATAGGGGAAACATCCACATAATTGATCACTCCCTCATAAACTAATATTTAGTGACTCTACAAGTAAAATTAAGGAGCATATGGCTAGGCAAAGCAAGTAGCTTTAACAATTATAGTAAGCCCAAACATATTCATGACTATTGCGACAAGGCCACAAATTGATTTTACTCAAATTTCACTAATTAAGAAATTAGAGCTAGGTGAATCATTTAGCAATGGTTAGAAGAATAATCTAATGCATAAAAATGTTACACTAGAAGAAGGCATAGACAAGATGATCAAAATAATACAATGAAATTGACCACAAGTACAAGAAGATTCTTTTGAATACACAACAACTCAACTAGAAGGAGCAATACAAATTTTTCTATATCAAATGAGTGGTTGGAAACAACATAAATAATTAATTAAGAAATAAATAATCTTTGAGTATGAAAAAGAAAAGTTAATCTATATAAAAAAAATGGCTAAAAATACTTAGTATGATAGATAAAGAAGTCGGAATATGCTTGCAACAATATCTCCACATTATATTAGCATTTCATAAACTAGACACAACTCACAATAATAGAAAATACCTAAATAGATCAAATAGATACTCAAATTCTACAAGTATCACGAAGCTATAACATTATGAATGATCTAAATAGGTCATAATGACAATAATTGAGAAGCATTAAATCACATTATAGTTAGTTAAGTGAACAAAGGATGAAGTCAATAACACAAATGAAGAAATTGGAGTTTGAAGTAAATATTTATACATGTCACTATTGTCAAATCATCTTCAAGGCATCAATAAGCTAATGCATATATTAGTAGATCCAACTACTTTAACCATCACATGCAAAGCTTATAATGATATTTTAGCTGAAAGACAATGAATTCAACATATGGTGTTGAGTTGGGAGAATACATATGAACATATCAAAATATCCTACAAACATCTACTACCTTAACCAAAGATTTTGAGGAAGATTTGGGTATTTTGGGATAACAAAGTCTCTTTTGAATAGAAGAAGATGTCTTGAAAAAAATACAATTAATTAGGAAGCAAGAGGATGTTGGTAGTGAAGAAATAGAAATATTATAGACTTGATTATAGTCATGACAAGGATATTGTAGTAACATCTACGTCATTGTGGTATAGTTTGAAGGTTGATAAGGTACAAAGACATATAAAAGGACATGTCCCTACATGAATAGGAAGCTATATGAACACCAAACCTTACTACAGGAAGGTAAGAAAAGAGAAGCAAGAGAAGCATAATAGAGTACAAAGAAAACTAAATATTATATAGAGAATGTTTTATAAAGAGAAGTATTACCCAAGCATATGTGATGTTTATATTAATTCTTGTGTCATAGAAAATATATTGTATATGGAACTTATAATATGAATATATGAGAAAACTAATAATATGGTGTATATGCATGAATTTTTTTTATTTTGTTTATATCATGCATGTGTTGACTACCACACTATTTTGGTTTCCTTATTATTACACCACCTTGGGGTTAATTTCTTTGACATAAATAATCCAAACCTTGTGCTTGTACTTTACCCTCAACAAATGGCACTTACCTTTAAATTCACAATGTAAAAGATATATTGGGATTGTCTACGTAGAAAGTTCAAGAAGTATCACATAAATATGCAAGGTATGAACTTTAGGTTGATGGACTAGATACCTTGGGTGTCTCTATACCTAATTAGGGTATTTTTCATAAAGTAATATTTAAAAATTGGTATCATGCTTCTTATGGAACACACATGAGAGTAAATAAAATGCACACAAATATTAATCAACCATGCCATTAGGGTGGTATGAGGTGTAAAATTATAAATTTTGTGGTATGATATTTGGAATGTTAAAGGGTTAATACCAAGAATTATCATCAATTTATTATTCTTTATCCTCGAGAGATTCCAAAGTAGAAATAGGATAGCATATATGTGAATTTTATTTTTGGTCTTTTCGTGTCGTCATACTACCATGATTTGCACATTTCTCACCCATGAGAACCACATATAATGAATTGTGAATTTTTTTTGGAGATATTATTATATTGTATGGTATCCCATGAAAAATCATATTATATAGATATCTAATGCTTACATTAAAATAATATATTTCTCTTCCTTGGCTCTGTCTCCTAATGATGGATCATCTAGTGTGATCCAAAACATTGATGAAGAAAATATGTTTACATAGTCTAATCTAGAAAATTTGTTAGCTAGTAGACTTCCTCACAGATCATGCTAGGAACACAACTTAACTTTCATTAAGCTTACCATCCCAACATATATGGTTAGAAAGAATGGGTTAATAAAGTGTTAGAGGATATTCTTTGTATGAATGTTATGGACTAGTTTTCAAAGTGGGAATGTTATTTATATCTACTAGAGTTTTCCTACAATATAATTTTTATAGTTTAGTTTCTTGGACATGACACCTTTTAGGCCTTGTATGGTAGGATATGTATGATATCTTTTAGTTGGAATTGGATAAAGGAGCATGTGATCAATGTTCTCTGTATCTATGTGGACATAGAGAGACAATTTGTTTCAGTCATATAACATGTTTTAGAGGCATGGGACCACAAAATAAGTATGTTGATGCTAATATATTTGATCAAAATTTCTTGATTGATGATAATATATTCTTGAGAGTGTAACCTCATTAATTTTTAATTAATTATACAAGAGGCTCTAAGATCATGCTTCAATTTGGTGGCTCTAAGAGTACATGGGAAAAATTATCAATATTTTATCTATTTGGTGAGATAATCCACAACAACCAATGATGAAATACATAGATACCTCCTCCCACCTCTAACTTGGGATAGATAATGGTCACATAATACATGAAGTCTTAATTATATCTCTTTTATTTTGTTGAAACACCATGATTTCTACTATAAATTTTTTAGCATCCCCTTTTATCTCCTAAAATAAATCTTGCTTGATTCTTGTAGAGGAGGAAATTCGACACTCTCAAGATGACGAGATCTCAAGGGGAAAATATCCCTCAACTACCTCAAGGATTAAATCTCAAGTGATGAGATAAAATGACAAAAGGGAACTATTTATGTTTTATGCATAATTAAAATGGGAGAGTTTTAGAAATTGAAAGAGTAGGTCACAGAGGTCTTCTGGACAAACTGACAAACTTGGCCAAGGATGACAATGCAACACATGGACATCCCCGTGGTGCGTTGGAATCTTGGACAAATCAAATATCAAGAATGTCACAAAAAGAAACTAAGAACCTACTGATAGTTTTGATAAATAAACTCTCAAAATGTGAGAAAACAACAGAGAATGACATAATTTAAAGTAGACTAACTAAAATAATATAAACTAAGTCAAATGTAAATGATAAAATGAAGGAAGAGAAATAAAGTGCTTACAACGAACCAAGCAATGAATCCTCCAATGAAGGAATGTCTCTAATACCTGCACACATAAGATCGAGGAAAATGTTGGGGATGTTTAAGGGTTTGCCTTAATGAAACCCTCGTTTCGATGTTTCCACCTCCATGGACAACCAAATAGATAGATAAAAAGATAAATAGAAAAGGTGATAAATGCATAGGCAAGGGATGTGATAAATCCTAAGATGATCAAAGATACAAGACAATATAGATATTACCAACAAGGCTTGAGGAAGCCAAAGAGAGGGAGATAAAAAGAGAGAGTTGTGAGAGCTTAAGACTATTGTAGAGAGTTGTAGAGAAAGAGAGCTTGTTCCAGAGAAAGAAAATTTTGAGAGAGAGACGAAGAGAGATCAAGAGAAGTGGAAAGATAGATTTAAAATATAGAATAGGAAGGAAAACGAGGTTGTTGAGCCATTACAAGTCATCCTGGGCTGTTTCCACTGACCCGGGTAGGTGACAAGTGGCAAAATGCTCAGAAAAAATCTTTGAACGTTAAAATGTCATGGGAAGCTAGCATGACATAGATGTCTATGTGAGGCATTAGTGTCTAGAAAAATCATGCTAAAAATGGTTGGAAACGAGGAAAACACAAGGATAACGCAAAATTGACGCAAGAAGGTAGTTGTTGAAAAGGGGTCTTGAGCATCTTGAGGGGAAAAAGGGTGATGCAAGGGATAATATGAGCCTACACAAATAATAAGGGGGTGGACACTAAAGTGGATATAAAAGTGTAGATAAAATTGCAAGGGTATGCAAATTTTAATACTACATTTTCCCCCCACTTTAGCGGGCTTATGAGTCTACATAAATATGCATGCTAAAGTAAGGCTACTAAAAACAAATAACATCATGATACGAAAAGGAAAATATAGAGGAAGTAGATAGCTCTTCGAACCAAGGAAGCATGACCCAAGGTGAAGACCTAAAAAACAAATGCATTAGATAAGAAATATTTGTACATGACAACAAGGTTAGAAAACAAAAGGCTACTAAATTAGGGGTCAGAACATATACATGGATAACACATACACAAAGGTATGTAACAAACAAACTAAAATTTCTTAGTCAATAAAGTGAAAGAGACCTCGATGTGGGAGGTTGTCTTAGTACTATGCATTGTTCCCAAAATAATAAGAAAAAACACGTAGAAGAATTCTTAAACAGAGAGAAGAGTGTGAGGATTGATTGCTTCAAGGGAGGAATGCATCCAAAAGACAAGGAAGCAACCAATGTCAACAAGAATACATGACTCAGGCACTAGCTTACTACGTCGATAGGGGTCATTACAAATGGTAATGATTAAAAAGATAGATCACAATCTAGCAAGTTGTGTTATGCTAGGTGATCACATATTAGTAGAACCAACTCTGCTATGGAGGAAAGCCACTACCTGATCAGGTGGTAGAACCAACCCTGCTATGGAGGAAAGTCGCTATTGATGTGTGTTAGAAACCAACTTCGTTATGGAGGAAAACCCCTATCATGACTATAATAGACATGATAATATTGTGAGCAAGAAGAGTCTTTGTTGTTGCAAGTATCCAAGTTGCAAGAGAATTTTGGAAAAGCTTTACTAAGAGTGAGAAGTAGAAAGAAGATCCTTAAGAGAGACGCACATCTCCAAAATAATTTTTCCTTGCCCCCTAGCATACAGGTAAGGATAACCATGCTAGATACTATTGTGTTGCTACCACATAGAAAGTATGGTTACACACAATATTGTACCACCATGAATGGAAATGAGCAAGAAAAGGTATGAAAGCCACATAGCAGGTAATGACACAATAGAAGGAAGTTGTAAGAACCTCATGAGAAGATGCTTACTAGATAGAATGAACTGGATAGAGGTAAACATTTATATCACTTGTTATGGAAAGAAGAGACATGTGTATTAATGAATGAAGGATTGATGCCACCAAAGAGAAGATTTTTTTGTATTTTATCCTTCAAGGCCTTACATTCACTAGTGGAATGGCCATGCACTTGATGGTATGCACAAAAAAATGATTTGTTTTATCTTGTGTGTGAAACTTCTTATTTATAGGAGGAGGAAGAGTAATCAAGTGGGCTTTGAGAAGCCTCAATAAAACATGCTCTTTCTCAAATAAAGGATGAGGAGTAGGAAGAAACCCTTTCATGAAGAAAAGTTTGGTTGCTCACAAGAAGAAGACATAAGGACAATAGACAATGGAGGAGGGGATGGAGACAAAGGAGAGGACTTGTAACCTAAACCCACTGTAAAAGAGTGTGGCATCAGTTTCAAAGGGACCTTAACTCATTTTTCCATTCACCCAAGACCATTTCCTTTGTACCCATGCTTATAAATAATATCAAATCTTAAACCATAATGCAATTGTAACTCCTCAAAAGGGGGGGGATCAACATTAAGGACATTACAATTTTTGTTCACATTATCCCATGATATAGAAGAATAATCATCTTCGATAGCATATGTGAATGATATTTTTGGGATGTCTAGGTGGATAGGGTTGACTTTATATTCTCCATTGAAGGATTCTATAGAGTCCAAGGAACCCCAATCATCACTTAGACATGCATTCTCTTGAGAAGAAAGTGAGTTAGCACCATCATTGAGATTAGGAACTAATGGTGGTGTAACAAGACTTGAAGATAAAGAAGGAATTAAATTCTTAAAAGTAGTAAAACTTGAAGTCTGATTTGCTTCAACCTTTTGATAAGAGTAAAGGGGTTTAGGATCAGCCTTTATTGTGACTACTTGATTATTATGAATGAATTTGATGGATTTATGCAAGGTAGACGAGATTGCACCCATAGCGTGAATCTACGATTTATCGAGAAGAATATTATTGGATAAAGGACATGGAATTACATGTACTAGGGTGGGTAAAGTAATGGGTCCAAGCTACAAAGTTAGTATTATTCTACCTAGAGCTTTTTGACTAACAATATCAAACCCACGAATGAATAGAGAATAAGATACAAGAGAGATTGGATCAATTTTTATTTTAGGTAGAAGATCAACACTACAAATATTGAGTGTCAATATAGTATCAATGAGAGTGTGTCTAATATCAATATTATTTATGAATGGAGCTATCATTAATGGATTAGCCTAATTTTTCACTTCTGAAGGCGAGATTTAATGCGAATGGAATGTAATATTCGGTGAATCTGCATGAATATGATCTATCAATGTATTAACATATGTCAACCTAGAAGAAGAAGCAAAATTAATCTTTTGCAAGGCTTCCTGAATCATACCTTGGTAAATCGGAGCAGTCTGAAGCAAATCCCAAAGTGAGATCTTGGTAGGAGTAACATGAAGTTGCTCAACAAGATCATGCTCACCTAGTTTCTTAGCTATAGATTTAGGTGCTTGAGGAAGTGTAGGTTGAGAAGTTGGAAGAGATGTATATTGATCAACATTTACTTTATTCCTTATAGTATTATAAGTATGAGCTATTGCATTATAAGAAGAATCTTTAAATTGTGTAAACTTTGTATAAAGATCTAGAGAATCGCTATTAAATGGAACACCATGAATAGAACATACTCTCTTCGAAGAAGGATTATCCAGAGTCATGTAAATGATTGGTATCTTAGGCCTTTCAAGGGCAACAAAGACTACAATCACATTAACAAATTTATCACAACTTATGGAAAAATTAGTTGAAGGAATATGCTCAACATTTATCCTTGGAGGATTCAATGTGAGAGGAGATTAATCATTCACTAATGAATCATCTCTAGAAGAGTGTGTATTGGAGGGAAGGAAAGGTATTATATCATCAAGAAAAGTATCAATGATTTCATCTTCTTGCAATAAAATATCCTTTGAAACAAGATGAATTTCATGAAAGGATCAAAGATACAGAGCAACATAGGCAAAGCCAAGTCACTATCACATGCATGGAATGGAACATCATTATCACTTTGAATAAAACTAAAAATTGAACTAATAAAAGAAGATAGTAAATGCATTTTGAAATTAATAAGCTAAATATAAGCAATAATGCATAAACAAGTCAGCCAAAAGTCAACGTATTATTTCTACCTTCATGGCATGGAATGGGGTTTGAGGCAGCAGCCCAAATTTGGAAAATATTTGATTTGTCCTTTTTTTAAGACTACTTGCAAAAATAATAAAGAATGCTTTAAATGAAGAAAAATATTATCAATGTTGGGTTCAACACCAATTGGTGAACTGCAACAATGTAGAAGCAGTGTTCACGTCGGGTTCACCAAAATGTAGAGGTGGAAATTTGACACCCTTAAGATGATGAGATCTCAAGGGGAAAATATACCTCAACTACCTCAAGGATTAAAGCTCAAGTGATGAGATAAAATGACAAAGGGGAACTATTTATGTTTTATGCAAAATTAAAATGGGAGAGTTTTAAAAATTGAAAGTGCAGGTCACAGAGGTCTTTTGGACAAACTGAAAAAATCTTGGCCAAGGACAACAATGTGGTGCATGGATTTACCTGCAGTGCGCTGGCACCTCAAATGAATTGAAAATCAAGAATTTCACAAAAAGCGACTAAGAACCTACTGACAATTCTAATAACTAAACTCTCAAAATGTGAGAAAATAGCAAATAATAACAAATTTTAAAGTAGACTAATTTAAATAATGTAAACTAAAAGTGAAATGTAAATGATAAAATGAAGGAAGAGAAAGAAAGAGATCACAAAAAACCAAGCAATGAAGCCTCCAACGAAGGAATGACTCCAACACCTACACACATAAGATTGAGGAAAATGTTGGGGATGTTTAGGGGTTTACCTCAGTCAAACTCCTATTTTGGTGTTTCCACCTCTATGGACAAGTAGATAGATATATAGATCAAAATATAAATAGATAAAATGATATATCCATAGATAAGGGATGTGATAAATCCCAAGATGCTCAAAGACACAATACAAGATAGATATTACCAACAAGGCTTGAGGAAGCCAAAGAGAGGGAGAGAAAAGGAGAGAGTTGGGAGAGCTTGAGACTGTTGTAGAGAGCTATAGAGAAATAGAGCTTGTTCCAGAGAAATACCTTTTTGAGAGAGACCAAGAGAGATCAAGAGAGATCAAGAGAAGTGAAAATATAGATTTAAAAGAGAGAATAGGAGGGAAAAAGAAGTTGTCGATCCGTTAAAATTCATCCTAAGTCATTTCCATTGAGTTGGGTAGGTGACAAGTGGAAAAATGCTCAAAAATGATCTTTGAACATTAAAATATCATGGGATGCTAGTGTATCACACAAACGTTCATGTGAGGTGCTTGTGTCTAGATAAATCATGCTACAAAACAGTGGGAAATGAGGAAAAATAATGTAACAACCCCGGTGTTCTACTAAAAAAAAAATTAATGTTTTCACTTCAAGTGAATAAACCATGATGTTATAACATAGCAATAAAAAAAATAAAATTCCATAATGTAAATTACATGCACATTTGAAATAAACATTATTTCAAACTTTCATTGCATTTCATTGCAATTTCATAAATCTTTCCATAACACATATGTCGTATTCAATAAACTCAAGTTTATCAATCAAGATTACATCCTTCCATATAAATGGGTACATGACACATACATAGCTCTTCTAAGCTTCATCTGGCAATAGATATACAAACTGGTCCTACTATTGTTGCAATGGTGCATACCTTTTGGATGTCCCCGCTCTCTAGTGTATACACTCTAGTTGTCCCAATGCTAGCGCAAACATACGCAAACCTCCACTGCCATCTGAGGAGGAGAAGCATCACTCAAGTGCTTTTTTGCCAACCACATACTCAAATGAGGTCCCCCGCACATTTGTCACATATGACAAGATGACCCTTCCCTTTCACGAAGAGATTGGTTGGTAAACCTCATAGCAATAGCCTATATGATCTTAGTGTTGTGTCCTACAGACCAAAACCTAATCATACGTTCGTTTCTCTGACAAGTATGAAAATCCTAAATTAGAATGCATAAGAGGAACACGGGGAAACTGACAGTGTAAATAGTGGAAACTTACACTACTTTGGCCAAAGTATTCTCACCCAGTACTTCGAGTGACAACCTTCCCATTCACATACACTTATATAGCTCAATTTAGATTATAACTATTCATATACTATGCTTAGGTAATTTCCTTTCATAAGTAATCCCTAACCTTAGAAATAACCTATTCCCCTTTTTCCCAAAACACATTGGTATTTCTACCAATAAGGCTTAAGCATAAGTTACCCCTTCAATGGATATTCCTAATCCAGGTATAACATATGAGCTTATCTAGTCTACGCATTAACTTTGCATAAACATCCTAACAAGCTATTCCCTTCAACGGACAACCTGGTCCTAGGTTTAACTTTATAGTCTAAAGTATAGCTATATAAGCTTCATCCAATCATAGATTGAATATACATAAATAACTGATTCCATTCAGAAATATATCACACTATTAAGTGAATCTCATCGAGAATATATCGACATCAATGAATGACCTCAATCAAAGAATAATCATATCAATAGATGATTACATTTGAGAGTGTATTCTCCTTTAAATAAAAGGGTTTAAACAAAGAGTCTACTCTTGTCAATACTATAACTTTGTATTAAGAGTGTAATGCAACTCTAACTCATTAGGTAATTTCCACCTACGTTTCCAAACTTATAGAATTCCATAAACTCAAGTGATTTAGCTTAATCGCAAAGGTGAGTTTTAACCTTGATACATCCTAATCTTAGGATAAAGTCATCAACTAATGACTAGTCTGATTATATAGGTTAATCTAACCCTATATGTTCCAATTAAGACCAAATGACCATCCCTACCAAGTAGGTTACTCCCAACCTATAGGTTTCAATGGTAGTCAAGTACTTTTCTCAACCCAGTAGGTAGATCTTAACCTAGATTTCAATATACTTCTCAACCCAAATAGGTTTCTCCCAACCTAGGGTTTTATCTAGTAGTAAAGCAATGATCAAATGATCATATAGTTACAAATTAGCAATGACTCTTCCTATAATTTCTTCCAAACTGTTGATGTACAACTAAACCATATCATTCCTAAGGTTTCCTAACATCATAAGCCAATAGTGTCAAGTCACTTCGTGACATTGCTACATCTCACATTATGAATAACCCTTAAGATATTCTTGTTTCGTCATTCCTAGTATACTTATACTAATGACAAGCAATCCCTCCTATTATGGAGTAAATACAAGCACTTTCATAGAAAAGAATAAAACAACTTCATTTTCCTTTTCAAAGCAAATACTATGATTCACTATTGCAAGCATTATCAAGCAATTTCAATCAAAGCAATCAAGCTCATTCTTTCATAATAAAAGACAAATAAAAGAAGATTAGGTCCTCATACCTACAATACGCTTAACCAATTGACTGATTTGACACACAACCTTCTAACAATAGCTTGCTAGCTTACTTTACCAGCTCTCAACAATTCCTCACTATAGCCTCTTCTCAAGACAACACTATACTCTCACAAAATAATACTATACTCTCACAAAATAACTCTAGCTCTCACAAATGTAGCTTGCAAAATATTTGCAACATAATAGAATTATAGATAGATAATGCAGAATAATCCATCCAAATGAGAGAACTAGCCTCTCTATTTATACAAAAAATGGAGACTTTGCAGCCTATAGAAAAGGAATGCTAAATGACAGCTCTCTCTCCATGCAAGTCGACTCATAACACACAGCTAAAAGGTGGCAACAAACTAAGTGTAAACTCGTCATAAAATGCTACAGATCGACCTTCTATTTGACAACAACAAAGACTAATTCAAAAGTGCACATGCTTAAATGATGACAGTTGAATTGCAACCAAGGTATAATTCTACAGATTTAAGAGCATTCATAATTTGGCACCATGTTGCAACCACTATTCCTTATCTCTTGGTGCAGTTTTACTCTTTGAAATAGTCTACAGTTTATAAGCAACACACACACAATGTTGACTTAGTCATAGTTTCAATGAGCAACATATCAAAGATGAGTCGTCCTTCAAAATAGCGTTTAAAAGGTGTTTTTGACCATTTCATATCTTGTTGTATGTCTTTCCTATTATCATGCATTTTACACTTTATATTGTAGCTCATAAATATTCCATCGCTTTGTATATTAGCATCCACAATTTGTTGTTAATAATTTAAAGATGCATTTTCAATAGTATCGACTTATGGTTTTATTTCAAATCGACCTTTATTGTTGCGCAATACTTGCATATGGTTCAACTCTAATCCAATGTTAACATATGTATTAATCGACCTTTAAATACTTTGCATATCTCATATACAAATCAACCTATGTCATATATAAATCGGCCTCAAAGTATCATATATATTTATATATATACATATACATATATATATATAGATGCCAATAAATAGCATTAACGCTATATCACATATATAAATGTATATAATATATATATATATATATATATATATATATATATATATATATATACATATCCCATGTCAATCAAGTATGTATACATTCGATATACAAATGAATACAAATGAGTTAACATTCACATAATAATAATAACCATATCAACTATATATATATATATTCCTCTATGTACATGTATACATATGTATACATATACTTATATATCTGTATGGAAATTTTCATTTGTCAAACATACATATATATCAATACATGTATACATATGGATATATATATATATACACACACACATTTGATTACACAATCAAGCACATACACAGTTACTATCTTATTGATAGGAAACATATGTGCAATGTATATATACATATACACATACATGTCGTATTGTTTATTTGATAACACCATACTCATAAGCAACCCATTCATAATCGTGCATAGGTACATATACCTATGTACTCTCATGTACATGCTCCTCCATGTGTATGGTCTATCGTTGACATGCATATGCAAACATATACAAATATTTACATATGTTCACCTCACAAATTAAGCACAATATTATAAAGAAGAACCCATAAGCTCAAAGCACATAAACATCATCCAAGAATGCACTCAACAATAATCAAGACCCTTACTAATGCAAACCTATCATACTAAGGATGACTTACCAATTCCCAACACAATAACTTGACTCAACCATTCTAATGTGAGTGTGTGTGTAAGCTCAGATAGGTATCATAAAGGGTTATACGACCAATCACTTCTCCTGAGTGATACTTCCCCTCCCTTTCGAAGGAATGAACCTATCCCTGCAACCAGCTTAGCACATTTGCAATGGTAGTTAGACGTTCATAATAAATCCATATGCATCATAAAACTTAAGCATATTCATATAGCAATACATGTTCATCATCAACCTAAACATAATTAATCTTTCAAAGAAATTAATCAAAAATTTCACATAATACCTATTTCAGTATTCCATTCTTTCAGCAAGCATATCAAGTCATGATTGCATTTATCATCCTTTTTAGCTGTGAAGGTAAAAGTAAATCAATAACAACAAGACGGGGTGTGGCACACAAGGTTAACATAAAATTTACGCCAGAAGGTAGTTGCTGAAAAGGGGCCTTGAGCATCTTGAGGGGAAAAAAGGCTAATGCAAGGGCTAAGATGAGCCTACACAAATACTAAGTGGGTGGAAACTAAAGTGGATACAAAAGTGTAGGTGAAATTGCAAGGGTATACAATTTTTGACACTATAATTCTATGATAAGTTTTCAAGAACTCAGAGTGCTTACTTACAAGAGAAGCATGTAGTTCTATAAACACCTTAAAATCAAAGTTTGAATTCTTACATAGGTACAACCTATCCTTGTACATAAAACATTTTCTTTCTATGTAATTTTTTTGAACACACTAGAATCATGTTGAAGTTTCTCAATGAAATTTTGAGTATTTGTGTCCTTCTCCCACTCTTGTCTTGCCTCATTTACCTAATATACTTATAATATGGAAATATCATACAATATTGACTATGTGAGTTCATCCCTCCTCGATATACCATCACCATAAAATTGTCTTTACCTTTCTTATATATGATCCCAAAGTCATTTTATGATCTAGAAAATGATTGTAAAATTGAATAACAAACAACAAATAAGACAATCCACAATCAAATTCAATGAAATATCACACTAATGAAGCATAAAATAAATCACATGAAATAGATACTACAAACCTATGTGACTGCTTCACTGATATCCATTATTATCCTCTTTGCACTTTGGAGAAAAGTGTAGTGATAATTGCTCTCAAATTTTATAGCACAAAGCACTAATAATATGTGTATAGTTTCTTCACAATGATGGGAGAGAGAGATAATTGATGAATGATAGGCTTGTTTTATAGATTGAGTGATACTTATCAATGGTCAAGATCTGATGAGAAACTAAATAGATCGATGGCTCAAAATTGATGAGAGGAATTGATGGATAGTTAACTAGCTACATGATTTTAGTGAACTAAGTGCATGGATTAGTTAAGAGGATTTAATTGAAGAATAAAGTTAAATTGACAATTATTGAACAAAATTTATTGAGTGAACTTGAAGTGAGTGGGAGTTGACTAGATTGTTTGAGGAGTGAACTGAAAGCAAGTCTCAATCAGTTGGTAAGGTTGAAATACAAGGGTAATTAATAATAAATTAATTTTATTTATTTTTATCGGTAAATGGTTATATTTTATTAATATATATCTAAAGTCATTCCATATAGGATAAAATTCCATACAACTTCCAACATCCCTTTGCCTACAAAGTTTCCACCCATTGAACAAGACCTTTCTTGTAACTGTCTACATCTTTAATTGCCTAGCCACCTTCTATTTCAATTACAAACAAAATTTATTCTTCAAAAAAACTGACATAATATTTCAAAAATCCACCTTGTTCCAATCTGATATGCCTCGAAATACAAAGTTTCCTGCAGTATGACCACCTTTTCAAAGATTTTGGCTCGAATTGCTCCTCTGCGAATTCCTTCCCTTTTCCTTTTGTTCATCCCCATTCACTCAAAAAACTTCATTTCAACCAAAAAATATATTTTTCCTTGCCTTATTCCAAATTCCTTACCTCTCAATTCGCTTCGACGTCCTCCCCACCTCACCAAGCGCTACTTTCTGGGAAATTGTTGTGGAATACTTATTGCTTCTCGTCGCTTCCCTTCTCCTTGTCATCGTAGCACTAGTTTTAGGTTCTCCCATGCCATCAAAATCTCCATATTGTAAGCATCTATGTTGGTTCTCCTTCCTCTGTCGCCTCATCCATGTCCTCTATGCCTTCTGACACATCAAAACCCACACCCGACACCGCCCATTCAATAAAGGACTCCATTTTCCCTAACAACTCTTCTTCAAACAAGGTGAGCATCACCCATTTAATTTATTCAGAATCCTCGCCCAGCTCTAATGCCCACGCGAATAACATTGAAGCTATGTCTGCGTTCATGCGTCCTCTGTGTGTGGCCTCCCGAAAGTGAGGCCCCAATGTTTCCAAGACCACTTCCACCAATTCATCATGCGCACACTTTAACAGTTGCTTAAGACACTTCACAGATGGAGGGCCAAAAAAAGCCTTCTGGTACAACTTTGTTGAGAAACCCCACATGGCCTCCATTGTCACCAATCCCTTACTCCAATTCCACTGAGTGGTTTTGCTAAAAATGGGAAAAAACTTTCTTCTTCCCGCGGTTAAAAGCTTTCCCTTACACATCTTTAATGTTGTCGTATTTATCTTCCCTGTCCTCATCATTAAAATTGCTCTTACACCGCCACTACCTTACCTCATTCCTATGTCCTCATATTTTGATATGTGTTCCCAAATCTTCTCACGCGCCAGCCGAATCACTTTCATCGTTCTCTGCCAAAAATATTCTGACATCGTCCTGCCTCCTGCTTGATAAGATATTTTCCTTTGGTTTTAGGATGTCATAGCATTCTTAATCGTTGTCATACCTACCTTTCATGACACACCACCTTTTTCTTAACTCCCACCAATCCCCTCATAAAAACCCCTGCCACCTTTAATGATTACTTCGTTAGCAAATGAGGGGCCAACAAAGACTATCCATTGTGAACATCCTTGTAAATTAAAACCCCTAAGGTCCTCAATTACCAACTCAGCCTCTTCATTAAATGAGATCGCCCACTTGGAAAGACTATCCGCCTCTTTATTCCCCTCCCGCCTTATATGACTAACATAAAAATCTTCAAAAGACTCTAGTTCTTTTGCAATTTCTTTGATGATATTTTGAAGGTGCCATGCCTTCACCCCCGAGTCCACTATTGCTTGTATTATTACTAGGGAGTCTCCTTCCAGATGTATTTTCCTAAAGCCAAACATTTTAGCTAATTTGACAGCTAGAACAGCTACATTTGCCTCTGCCACATTATTAGTTCCTAACTCCAATTTCTTTGCTGCAAAAGCTATTACGTTACCTATATTATCTCTGATGATAGCATCGACACCTGAAAGACTAGGGTTATTTCGTGCAGCCCCATCAAAATTTACCTTATGCCAGCCTTCAAGGGGTTTTTCACATATAATCCAATCTTCACCTGCAGTTTTGGAAGAAGCCTTAAAAGAACCCGAAATGGCTCTAAAATGCATGCCCGGCCAGGCTCTCTGAACATTCTTATCCTCCAAGGAGAAGGGAAGGCGCCAATTCTGCAAGTTTGCAGCTGCTGCGCTCATTACTTCTTCAATGCTATGATCAATTCTATTAAGCAGTCTTTTTAGAGGCTCACTCTCATCTAAAACAGTTCTCATATTTCTTTCTTTCCAAATCTCCCAAATAATTAAGGAAGGTGAGACTGTCCACGCACTTGACAAAAAGGATTTCTTCTGCATCTTTGGCCAATTTTGAAAAACTTCTTTTAAAGTCCTTTGAATAGGACTTTGCCACCTCGACTTTTGTCTCACATGATCCCAACACTTCTCAGTCATTTCACACTGAATAAGCAGATGATCAACCATTTCCTTTGCCTTGTCACACAAGACACATTTTGACGGACCCGCAAAACCTAACCTTTTCCTTCTTTCCCCTGTTAGGATTCTACCCTTAACTGCTAGCCACACAAATGTGCCTGCTTTTGGCAAATAGTTCTTGTTCCAGCAAAGATCTTTCACCCAAAAATTCTCTACCTCCATGGAGTCTAATAATTGATATCCAATTTTTACCGAGTAACAACCTATAGATGAGCCACACCAAACAATCTTATCCTCGTTCTTTGAAATGAAAACTCTCTGAGCATGAAATATCTTCTTCATTAGTTGCACTTGTTGAGATGTCAAGCCATCTTCTGGAACCTCTTTCCATCCCCATTCTTGACCAAGTGGACCCTATTTCGAAACCAAATAGTCTTTCACCTTAGTTCCTCATCTTTGTGAGAAATTATTTTTAAGAAGCTACACATCAGGCTCTTCATCTAAGTTTGGCAACCCATCCCAGGAATCCTCCCAGAAGTTTGCATTAAACCCATTTCCAATCTGCCAAGAGAGTGATTAAGAATCACCAGTCTACAAGAAACTATGAAGTTCCAAATTGATGAACCTTTTGGTGGGTTACGAATTGTGAAAATTCTCTGATTCTCATTCGAATCTAGATATTTTGCTTTTAGAATTTTTACCCATAGTAAATCTCGGTTGGCATACATACTCCAAACCAACTTCACACCCAAAGCTTCATTCAAAAGCTACCAATTTCTCACACCAGCACCACCTTTGTCTTTTGGTCTACAAATTTTGTCCCATGCAAGCAATGGTATTTTATCTTCTTCGCTTGCCCCATTCCAAAAGAATTTTCTCATACACTGCTCAATTGAAGTTATGATTTTTTTTGGAATCTTTAAACACATCTTAGAGTAAATCAAAATTGTTGATATTACAGATTTGAGCATTAGAATTCTACCTGCAGATGTTAGCCATTTGCTTTTCTAGCCTTCCATTTGCTTTAGACAGGAGTCCACCAAATCTTTCCAAATTCCTGCCCTATTGGCCCCTCCAAAGAGGGGAATGCCCAAGTATTTATTCAGAAGAGTTCCAACCCTCATGCCAAGTATTTTGCAAATGTCATTTTGTTTCTGGATTGGGGTGTTAAAGAAAAAGATTTCCGATTTCTTCCAATTTATACACTGGCTTGAAGCCAAACCATATTTATCTAGAGAACTCTTCATCACTCGAGCTTCTCTTAGAGACTAATCCCCCATCAAGAAATTTTCATCCACAAATTGTAGGTGTGATATTGGAGAAATTCCTTCAGCCACTTTAATCCCCTTCCATTGACCTGTCCTACATTTCTGAGAGATTAACCTTCCTAGCACCTCAGCAAAGATTATAAAGAGGAAAGGTGATATTGGATCACCCTGCCTGATCCCCTTATCAGAATCAAAAAATCCTTGAGGACTTCCATTTACTAAAACAAAAAAGCGAGGTGTGCTAATGCAACTTTCAATCCATTTTTTCCATTCTTTACTAAATCCAAATTTCTCAAGCACTTTTAAGAGAAAACTTCTATTTACCTCATCATAGGCCCTCCTTATGTCTAGCTTGACCATCATTTTCTCAACCTTCACCATCTTGACTGTATGAATGGTTTCATGGGCTACAATTACACCTTCAAAAATAGATCTATTTGGACAAAACCCACTCTATTCAGTTGAAATCATGGATCCCAATACTAATTTCAATTTGTTTGCTATGACTTTAGAAATAATTTTGTAGATCGTATTACATAAAGAAATAGGTCTAAAATCCTCAAATGAATTTGTCACTGACCTTTTCAGAATGAGAGCTATAAAAGTGTTGTTTAGGTCTTTGAGGATGAAACCACTCTTCCTAGATTCTTCAACCACCTCCCATAAGTCATTAGCAAAGATATCCCAGAATTTTTGAAAAAATATTGCTAGGAACCCATCAAGACCAAGGGCTTTATCCCCTCTGAGATCAAATAACGTCCTTTTCACTTCCTTCATACAGACTACCTCCATTAGCATAGAATTTTGACCTTCTGAAATACATTTCGGGATATTATCAAATATTAAAGATATCAAATATGTTGGATATTTGATTCAAATTGGCTGAGGTCTCTTTAAAACTCTCGGTAAAAAACCTCACAGCCTCCTTATTAATTTGAGCAGGATCATGAATCAGTTCCCCATGGCTATCCTTAATTGATTTTTTTTTTTTTTTGAAGATCTACGAACCTTCACTGAATTATGAAAGAACTTAGAATTCTAATCGCCCTCTTTCAGCCATGTCTCCCGAGACTTTCGTCTCCAAAACATTTCTTCCTGAGCAAGGGCTTCTAAATAGTCTCTATTGAGTTTTTTTTCCTTATCAAATTCCTCTTCACTCATCCCATGCCCAATTACTCTCGAATGTAGAGCTTTTAAGTCTTCCTCCAGTTTTTGTTTCTCAACAAAAATATTCTTAAAGGATTCTTGGTTCCAAGCTTTCAGTTGTTCCTTCAAGAATTGTAGTTTCTTAAAGAAGATAAAGGCTTTAATACCAGTCCTCCTTGGGGCATTTTTCCACCAATCACTTACTAGCTCCTTGAAACCATCCACCCGGAACCACATTGTTTCAAACTTGAAAGGACATCTATCCGAAGTTAATTCCTCTTGAATTCTCAGGCTTATCAGGTAATGGTCTGAACCAGTTATTGGAAGGATCTTTGCCTCACACAACCAATTTTTCTCAACCCAATTTCTTGCTAGAAAGAACCTATCTAGTTTTTCAGCAATATTTAGGAATCCACCCCTTTGATTTGTCCAAGTGAATTTTCCTTTACTAAAAGGCAATTCAATCAGGCCATTATTCACTACAAAGTCTCAAAAATCTTATTGGCTTTGTCTCGACCAACAAACACCCCCAAATTTATCTGATGGGTGCATTATCACATTAAAATCACCACCAAGGAGAAACATTCCTCCCTCCCCTTCTCTTAATATTCCAGATAACTCTTGCCATGGTGCCTTCTTCTGAAGTGATTTATTAGGCCCATAAATATTGAGAATACAAAAACTCATTCTTAGTTGTCTTGACTCCACCCTACACCATTGCCAATGCTTTTCCTATCTAAGAATCTGAACATCCACAATAGAATCATTCCAAAGAACACCCACGGCCTCTGATAGAGAACACTTCCAACACCCAAAACATTTTGAAAAATAAGTAAATTCATATTCCTTTATTTTTGTTTCTTGTAACATGACTAAATCAGGTCTCGTTTGATCAAAGCATCTTTTGATCAAATGAATCTTGTTAGGGGCATTGCATCCCCTAACATTCCATGAAAGGATCCTCATGGCTTCCGGGAAAAGGCATAGCCTTTCCCCGATCTCAATTTTCTTTGACCAGCTGCATTCCTAGCTATTTCCAACTGCATTTTGTTGGTTTTGGGACCTCTTTTCTGCTTCTCGCCTTTCTTTTCTTTATTGTTTAAAGCTAAATATCGTTCTATGCTTTGCTTCTCAACAATCCCATTATTATCCTATAAACCTAGGATATCCTCATCACCTTGATCTTCCTCAAAATTTGACTCTGAGGCTGAATCCATCATATCACCCCCACTATCTTGTACTCCTTCGAAGGCATTCTCTAAGTTTCGAATGGGGGATATAGGAATGTCCTTATAAAAAAATTCTTCCCATAAAACCTCTTTCTTCCTTCTGAACTGAGTTTTTTGCGCTTTCCTCTTGTTCTTTGTTGATTTGAGTCTCTTGAACCCAATTTTCATCAGGTTTTTCTGCTCTGTTATGTGGAAATCCATCTTCTCTTGAAGAAATCACCTTTGTCCTTGTCTGCAAACTATTTGGCTAAGAGTTAGGAGGCCTTCCTCTATCTTCTTCAAAAGGATAGATTTGTTCATAGAGAGGTTCCACTTCGTTTTGTGGTGTATCCTCCCTCCTCATGATATCCTCATTGTCACTCCTAATATCCTCCAAACCCATTTGTTGCTCCAGCATGTTAACCTCTGCGCTCCTCATCTTTTCACTTGGGGTATCGCTTAAATTTTCACTTTGATTAATCACCTGATCCCTCCACATTTGGACTTCATTTTCATACTCGTTTGCAAATAAAGAGTCTATTTCTTTCCGCTGGACTCCCTCCCAAACACCTCCCAACTCCATTGCATTCTGATTTTCATTTGGCCTCTAAAAACCCCATTCTTGAGATTTGTAGAGCTCTTCCTCATTCACTTCCTCCGATAGATTCATTATTTCATCAGTTAACAAATCTTGAGCCAAACCCTTTCCCTTCTTTGAAGATTCATGTTTACTTTCAGCATGCATTCTTCCAATGCAACTCACACATTCAAAAAAGGCATCCTCTATTTCTAGTTTCTGGCGCCAGAAGCCCTCCTCTATTTTAAGTTCTAGAATTTCTGGCAAAGAATGAATCCCCTGCCTTAGAAAACAAACTCTAGGGAATATGCTAAGGTTTTATTTATCAACAACCTCCTTCGATTCCACAAAGGTTCCAAACTTGCCTCCTATCATTCTCAAAGTTTCCTGGTCCCAATATTCATGAGGGAGATTTCTCAATCTAATCCATACAAGGACTTCCTCAACTGTTGTTTCATTAGGATTAAAATTTGGGGTCCAATCTTTAATAAAAAATCCTATTCCTTCCATCACAAAAGGGCCGCTATTAACGATCCATTCCTTATCCTAGATGGTTTTACAGATCACCATGTAAAATCCATTTTCTAGGATTTTTAGTTCACAATCGCTCCCCCAATGCTTATCACACCATGCCCTAAGCTTAGAAAATGTTGGCCATTTCCCACCCCATTTCAAGAAAAAAGCTCTAGCTTTTTAAAAAAATCATCGAATCACTCCATTCTCTATTTTCTAGATGCAGAGTAGTCATAGTTGCATAAGAAATACTCGGCATTACCTAGCTTGGACCAATTTTTTCTGCTTGTTGTTTTAGGCGCCAAAAATTTCCCTCCACCTTTCTGAAATCTACTCTTGCCGTTAGATGCCATGATCTAAACCGCTCGCCCCTTTGTGTCTGAGTCCTCGCTCTCGGCCCGCCAGTCTCAACACCTCTTGTCTTTGCATTATGTTTGTCTGGAGCCTGCCAAGCCCGATTTGAGTCTGTTCTTCTGGAGTTACTGTGGATTCGGCCATTCCTTCTATTAAAAGGCCAACGTGCCTGCTCACCAATGCCATACTAGAAATATTTGTGCCTTCGGAAGTCCTGTCTATGCCGCCGCTCCACCATTTTACCAATATAAATTAATTATTAATTACATGTGTAAATGGGAAATAAATAAAATAATCAATTTTATTTATTTTAGAAGAGGATAATGTTGAGATGAATAATTGGATAAAGTAAATAATTAAAACAATTATTTAATTTGAGAAGTTGGAAATGGGAAATAAATAAATAAAATAATAATTAATTATTTAATTAATCTAGGAAAGAGGAATTAGTAAATCAATTAAATAATGTTAATTTTTTTATCAATATAGGGGAAAAGTGACAAAATAGATAATCTAATTAAATAATGAATTATTTAATTAAATGCAGAAGATAGATTGATGATACCTAATGATGGAAAATGATGATGTTTTGGTAGAAATATGCTAGTCAAATTTAGGTGTCTACATTTTGCCCCTCTTTGAGATAATGTTCTTACAACGTTGTTTCAAAGAAAGTATGAAAGAATTTGGGATGGCATGCCCCAATTGAATAAATAAATGAAGGTATGAAGGTAGGATACCCCCTCGAGAGGTTAGCATAGAAATGGTTTTTTTAGGTCAAACTCTCAAAAAGGGTTGGATAGATGTGATAGAGGTCAAGGAAATGGAAAGTGTATGATAAAAAAATATATAGATGAGGAGGAAGGTCCAATGTAAGAGGAGGTAATGATATTGTGGGTTAATATGGTGGAAGATAATGATGATGAGATGGTTATTGTTGATTGATATCACATAATTGGATGGATAATGAATGAGATAAAATGGATATAAATGAGATAAATGGATGGAAATATATTAATATAGATACATATTGATAGATAGTGTGCTTTCTATTTTTTTTAATTTTTTTTTATCATCGTAGAGCTTAGTGTGGCAAATAGATATATGTACACCAAGGTATGATAGAACAAGGCGACTTTGGTATCCTTTGCATGGACATTGAAATTGCAAAAAAGAAGGATTGTCCTCATTCGTACTATACATAATAGAACCTTGTTGGAATATGTGAGGGAGATGATCTTATAGCATGATATCCCTAGTGAAAAAAGGTATTAAATGACCTTACATGCAAAGGAAGTTTGTCAATGCTAGAAGCCATTCCAACACACACAAGGAATATACATGCCCTAGTAATGCATAAGAACATTCCACAAACACAACATACAAAAACAATGGAATTGCCCCATTCTTGATCCTCTAATCATTTTAAGATATCCTTGAGGAACATTGAAATAGGATAATATGATAAGTCAAGAAATACAAAGACTCACTGACCAAATAGATCAACATCCATCAAATTTTCTTGCCAAGAGATATGTGCTCAAGATGGATAATTCCTATTGTAGGAAGGATGCATCTGTTAAGGCATGATAGGTTGGATAAGATGTTTAAAGCTGATTTAGTAATAGATTAGTAGATTGTAGATAGTTTAATAGGAGTTTTTTATTCATGATTGTTTCATGAATGCTCAATGTCTTTGGGTATTGCAAAGTTTGTTCTTGCTTGGATGTCTTTTCTAGGCAATGGAAAATTATTATTGGTATGGTAGACGATATTGTGATTTGAATTTTGGGATTTTTTTGGGGGGATTATTTTATGTTTTTGGATTCTTTTTTTTGGGTGATGATAATGATGAAGAGATATGGATGTGTAGGGATATTGAGGACCTTTTGAGATCTTGTTGAGTTATCCAAGCTAAAGTTGATTGATCTGATTGATTGATTGATGATATTGATAACGTTGTTGACGATAAGAATGACGCAAGGATAGTGTTGTTAAGATAGGAACAACACGATTATTGAGAAGGATATATCTCGATGGTAAAAATTAGATAAGATGGATCAAGATTTGTAGCCAAGTTAGGAACAAATACTGTTAGATAGTTTGATAACCCACAGGACTGTAGGCGATATGCAATTGATGGGGATCATTTGGATTGATATTGATGGAGGAGATTGATGAAAATTCTCTTCATAAGATGGTGATTTTTTTTTTAAAGTGTTCTTTGTTTATTTTCAATATATTTGATTTTTTAGATTTTTGGAAGGTGTCCAGATCACAAAGTAAGCTAGAAGACATATATCAAGATTTGCTCCAAAGAAGGATGTAATCACCTGCTCCTAATGTATAGCAATGTATGGGACACTATGATTGGGTGAATAGACTACTGTGATGGAAATGAATATGTGAAGGATTGGTATTATGAAAATAGATCTAGGATAAGGGATTTTACATCTAAGGACTATCTCATAATAGGATAACATGTTTTAGCTAAGATAAATATTTGGATAGTGCTATGTAGGTGATGATATGACATGAGATAGTATATGGTCAAAGGAAAATGACCATGTCAAGATTTTTCCAAGAGTATGTTTTGAAGTATATTCCCCTTGTCTTTATCAAGATCAAGATGGATAGGGGAGATGGATGAAAGTGGATTGGATTGGATGGATAGTCGTGTTAGGATATATAGAATGATGTATAAGATAAGATGTTCCCACTTGGAATGGTATACATATATAATCAATTTTACTTGCATGATGCACACAAATGGGTTTTCATCATGGTACTTGTACAAAGCACCATAAGATGTTCCCACTTGGATGTATATGTCTTTGTCATAATGTGCCAATAATGTCCTACCTTTAGGAGTTGCTTTGCCAAGATAAGAGCACTTGTATATAGCCTAGGGATGTTATTGTGATCCTTGTTGATACTAGAGTTAGATTTATCTAAATGTGCACATCATGATAGATTTCCATTAGAATCCTTATGATAAAGTGTTGCTTCCAAGACACGGTGAATGTGGGATTTTGGATTTTTGGATTTTAGGTGAGATATTGGATTTTGGTGGGGGATGTGAGATTTTGATGAATTACTTAATAGTTTGGATTTAGGATTTTTTATTTTCTAAACTTGGGGTGGTGGACAATGGAGTGTGGATGTGAGATTTTGAGTGTGTTGGGGACCAATGATTTTATACTTCTTCCGTAATAGTATCAAATACTATTTCAAAGGAGATGGACACTTTTGAGTGATGGAAGGCCTTTTTTGAGATGACTCTATAATTTCATTGACTTTTAGATTTGGATTTGGATTGGATGCTTTGTGTGATCCAATTTTCCTTGAGATCTATTTTGATTGTATGTGTCCACTTTGATTTTTGGATTTATTAGCTTCAATGGCTTGGATTTGATCTTTTTATTTGTAAAGATTATTCTTTTGTTGGTCCCAATTATTAGATTGGAGGATTTGGGAATGATGGTCTATGATGTGGATTGGAGGAGTGTTGGAAACAACCTTATTGCAAGGACTATTCATGGCCCCTATGTTGATGTTTGCATTAGATGAATTTTCCCCCAATATCATAGAGGTATCACTAACATCCTTGGTAGCAAGAGAAAATGGGGAATTATAGTTTAGAGATTTGTATTGTGGTATCCCTTATGTATTCATTTTATACCCTAGAGGGTACAATGGTAGAAAATAGTAAGTACAATAAGGAACTATATCTAGCAGTAACTCAAATATAACTTAACCATAAATAGTAATTATCTATAGCACATATATATCTATGAAACCCTTATTACTCCTTATATATGTATATTTAGACAACCATTACATGATCAGGTCTTAGTCTTTGCCTTTTCCTTATAGTCCTCTTTCTATATCTCCTTCATATATTCTATCTATTCTGTTATTTATGACATATGTATATTAATGCCTAGTCTCTTATAGAGATGTGACCCTTATAGGGCACCCCTTAACCTATCTCCCTTTTCAACCTGATGCTTCACACATGAATTTGTGGTGGATTACAACAGGTTCTACTTTGTTCCATGTACCATGCCAACATCATCCCCCTTTCAAAATTATGCCTTGTCCTCAAGACATGATGTTTATTTACCTAAGAGAATGTATTTGTATATGATCTTCAACTACACCATTGTTATATCCAATTGTTGTTTTGCTTGTTGTATCACTTTTATGTACCCTTGTGTGCTAATTAGATTGGATTTTACCTCCGGAAGAGTCTTAGGGACGTGGATTTATTTTATGACAAACCTAGCCTCTCCTAGTACTTCGCATAAGTGTGCTAGCTTGATGTTGATGGTTTCCCTTAATTTCTTTACCTTCATATTTATGTTCTCTCTCTACTCCTGGAGTTGTTGCATTTGAGTGTGTGTTCTCTACGTTCACTATGATTACTCCATTTATGTCTTTTAATGGATCATAGGAGGATGCAACTTGCACTATTTGGGCCTCCAGTTGTATGATCTGATCCTTCAAATTTTTAGTGAGGTTAGGCCATTGGAGACAAAATATATATAATACATTTTCTTTTTCAATGCTCCCTTCTACATGCATTATTAGTTTCTCCAATTGTGAATGAGCTACCACACATCTTTTTGTAGCCTCCTCTATGTTCTTCAAAATTTCTTTCTGAGCTTCTTGTCTAATTTTATCTTTTTGTGCCTTTAAGTATGACTGTAGCCCATCTACGAATTGTTTAATTTGTTGTAGTAGGGGAAGGGAAGTATCCCTTTGTATATGCATAATTGAGCTCTACAATATTTGTACTACATCTTCTAGTTGCTCTACATTATCCACATGTTGCTGAAGTATTTCTTCCCTAGCATTAGCATGGAAAATATATCCCAGTTGAAGTTTTTGAAGTGGGGAGATATTTGCTAAATTCACCTGGAAGCCCATCACCAATAGTTGGATTAGTTATGGTGTAGGTGTTAGCTGCAATTTTTTTATGTTGCGGGGTGATCCCACAATAGTGGTTTACAATTTTTGGGACATCCTGATTTTTGTTGGAATCACATGTTTTTTTAAAATATAATGATTCAAGCCTTGAAAAGTTTCATTTAAATGATTTCAATTAAAGAGGGTTTTATCAAACCACCTTAGATCAAACCCCCTTGGATAGAACCCCACTAGTTTTAAACCATACCTATAACAGAGTCTCCTTTACACCTATCAAAATGTTGATAAAAAACCACTTTTGATTTACCTTTTGCAAGATAAAATTAATTCATTTAAAAAAATAAAAATTCTAAGTATGTAGTCATTATTATAAGATTCCCAAAAAGTATAATTTTAAATATATTTAATTTGATTATTATATTTATTTTTTATTTCTTATGAAAGTAGGTTTTCCACTGAAAATCAACCTCTTTGTTTTGCACATATGGAAGAATAGTAAATTATCAAAAAAATTCTAAAAAATATCTATGCCCTTGATATTGATTTCCTTGATCCAATAAAAAAAATGAATTTCGATACATATAAAAAAAATTGTGTTAGAAAGTAAACCTATGTCTAAATTGTAATTGGTTTGAATTTAAAAATTAATTAAGAAAAAAATATTCAATCAAACACTATGAAACCAAATGCATGCCCTAGATATTGTAGTTACCAATCTAAATTCGAAAAAAAAAAAAAATCATGGAAAAAAAGTTATATGTTAGCAAGTACACATCACTCTCTGAAAATGGTGTTTACTGTTAAAAACTAGTTATCGAAGGAGATGGAAAAAGAAATGCAATTTGATTCCAATTTTTTTAAAAAAATATTTAGAATCTATAGATAAAATGTCACAAATAATTAGTTTTCATCATCTTCAAATTCCTCATGGTTTAGCAGCTATAGGTGTCCGAAAGTGAAGAAAAAGTTCAAAATATTCATTTCAATGTCAAGTTTGGCCAAAAAATGTAAACCACTATTGTGGGATCACTCACCAAGAAGTCCTTGATTTACTAGATTGGAGAAATCGATGTAGATGTTTCTCCAATATTTTTTTCTCATTCCTCCTCCCCTCTAAATCACTTGGTGGGATTCTTGTTGGAGAAGATGTTAGTTGTTGCTTAGTTTTTTTCTCTTCTAAGATGGAATCTAGGAGTGTCTTTGTGATTTTTGTGGTTTCCTCCTATAACTTAGCAATTTATTCTTGTTGTCCCCACATTAGGGTATCTACTCTCTGCTTAGTGTGAAGTTCTTGTGCTTGAGCTCTTGTAATTTTCTCCTTTTGATCTGTGGTAAGGTCATACCCTATCTCTATAATAAAATTTTCCCTTATTTCCTCTTCATCCTTTAGGGCTTTCTCCCTTCTTTCTCGAATTAAGGTGATGATAGGTTGTGGGAAGTATTTGATCACTTCCTCTAAAATTTTATCAAATTTCCTTAAATATATATAATATCAGACTCTATATTATCCTAGATCCTTATTATCAATGTCTGAGTCCTAGTGCATGGATAAGACTTGTGAAAGCATACCATGGTAGATGATGATGTTTTTAGTCACCATCACATTGATTGGTGGTCGTGGTTTCTCTGCTACCTTTAGTTGTTGAATTCCAATAGTATGTTCCTTCTTTTTTATTTTGGGAAGGCTTTTTTACCTCTTCTTTTTCCTCCTTTGCTTCAAAAGTGATAATCTTCCTTTTCACCACTTGTTTAAAGGCCTTTCCATGTATCCTTTCTTCTCCAGACTCATCTGAATTAGTGTTTTTTATATCTCATGTACATTCAAAGTTATCACTATCTGAGAAGAGGATGTTGGACCCTTATATTAGGTACTGGAAGCTCCATGCAACCTTCTATACCTTCTTGCAATAGGTGTCCATTTCTCTGGAGCGGGTGCAAAGGATTAAGGTTGGGTGGTCTCCTTTGGTGGGATGCCCCATTGCTTCTATAGTTGCTCCTTATTCTTTTCAAACTTCCCTTGGGTATTCTTCTTGTGGATCCGATCCATTATTTCCTTATAAGTAGCAACCTTTTTGTATTGGGATCCTTTATCTTGCTCAGGATATTTGTGTCATATGCATCCACTTCCTTTTGTGAGATCTCATAAATAATCTTAGGAATCCAAGTTATTCATGGATCCACCACCTCCATGTAGGTATAGTCCTTGTCCACCAAGAAAGTGATTGTGTTGATATACTATTTCAAAAATTTATAGGGAATCCGCTCCTGCACTTGAATTTTTTGTTGGAAGCTCTTGAAGAAGTCCTAGTATGTCGGGGTATATGTTTATTTTTCTAGAAATTGGTGGGTGTGCATCTTTATCTGAGCTGTTATTGATAGATGGGCTTTCCATGCTTTCCTCTTGAATCTCAAAATCTCATTGAGAAAGTATAAGACCAAGCATACGAGGACCATTCTGTAGCAAAAGTTACAGTGTGAGGTCTTGATTTTTTGTGAGTTCTCCATGAGTTGTTGTTGCACCACCTCACAAAGGTCAAAATCCTTCCCTTCCACCACCATCTGATAGGCGGTGTGAATTATTGTCACGATGATAGAGTCCTCTTTATTTGAGTAGTAGATTTTATACACAATGCCCATCATTGTGTACCACACTTCTGATGGCTCGAATGCTTAGGCTGTGGTCGTTTGGTATTGGGCCTGTGAGCTAGGTGACTACATTATTTTTTACTACTTTCTTTATCACTCCAACCATGCTCAATATCGTTATCATGTTAATTACTTCCCTTTTGATGCTAAATGGACCACTCATAATCATGAGAGATGGGTTCTTGGGAACAACTACTCATGAAACATGGGTCAATGAGTTTGAGTTGTAAAAACTACACGGTTGAATCCTGATAGCAATATCACAATTTGACACACTATGGAAAACACCTCCTACTTATCAATTGATGAGATAAAGGGGCTCTATAATGAATGTTTCATAAGGCACAACACTTGTTGAAGGTTTTGCAAATGGGGCTGCAAGCTAAGTGGGATTAACCTTGAAGAAAAATTTGTGGTTAAGTGTGCTTGATCTAGATTAGTACTAGGATGGGTGACCTCATGGGAAGGCCCAACACTTCACCTCTGTGAGCATCACCTGGATGCAATGAATGCTAAGTGGATCATTCATTATCATTAGAGATGGGTTCTTGTCAACCACTACTCATGAAACATGGTTCAATGAGTTTGACTCATAAAAACTACACAGTTGAATCCTAATACCAATATCACAATTTGACACGTTGTGGAAAATACCTCATACTTATCAAAAGTAGATATATTAAAATATGTTAAATAATAGTCAAATGAATAAAAATATAAGTTAGATACATTAAAATCTATAGAACAGAAAGAGATAAAATATGCTAAGACATAGGTTGAATACACTATAGATAAAGAAAATATGCCAAACATTAAATAAATACATCAAACCTAAAAAAAATTTGAAAATAAATGTGCTAAAAGACAAAGCATATATACTGAAGATTAAACAAATACACTAAACATTAAACATATGCATCAAACCTATAGAAAATAGTTAAAAAAAATACACTAAAGCATAAAGAAAATACAGTAAAGATGAATCAAATAAAGAAAGTTAAATAGACATGTCAAACTTGTAGAAAATAGTTAGAAAGTGTAGAAATGTTGAAACATACAATAAATGTGCCACTATAAAAAATAATTACACAAAAACACAATCAAATACAATAATTTGGAATTGATGACAAAAAAGACACAAAAAAACTACCAAAAACCCAACTCCAATATGTAGAATCCAAACTAAATCACATACATGATTGTCCCATCAAGTGTGCTAGATTGTAAATACAAAATCTAAATTAAATTGAAAAGAAAAAATGGTAAAATTGAAGCTTCCTATTTAAAACTAAGTGCAAACCTTAAGTTGAGCAATGAAAATGTACACTTAAAAAGTCCTAATCAATATTACACATTTGATTCTGATTAACTAACATCATTTCCTCCTAAATCACTTCAGACTAACCAACTAATTAAATAATCTATGTTATTTAGTTAAATTCATCAACTTCCACTATTAATCAGATAGTTAACTTTATTGGATTAATTCACTTTCTTTTGACTAATGTTCATCCCATTTAATTAAATCAAATCAATAATTAAATCCCTCTAAGTCCTCTCATTTGATTAAATAAATCAAACTATTTAATTAAATGTCATAAATCCCCTAACCCACTCAAGTTGATTAATTCTAAATTAATTAACTCTAATCACCTCCTAATCATCATTACCCATTTCTCTAGCTTTTAACTTCACCAAAGTTAAATCAACCTATGGTCAACTAACCAAGTTGCACATTAAAATAATTTCAACTAATTAACTAAATATCTTATTTATCCTCATAATGACATATTCCTAAGAATATTCCTCCCAACCACCCTTTCATTCAATTTCCCTCCAAAAGACTTTAATAGCCTCTTACACACCCATAAATACCTCTTACAAAGGCATTTAATCCCTCTTACATGCCATCTTGTCTCTTACAAGGGCATTAATCTCTCTTACATCCTCACCCACACTCTCTTACGCTCTCAACCACATTCATTTAATCCTCTTACATCTTCATAACTCCACACATTCCCCGAAATGTGCTCCACCTCCATCTATTAGCCTTATGACAAGTGTCACATTCCTATTGACTCCCATTTTAATCCCACATTCACCAATTTCACTCTTTATTCAACTCTTGAGTCCTATAAATAGAAGCCTCTTCTACTTGAAATGGACACAACACCATGCAAAGTCATCATGCTCATTTCATCCACCAATCATCTAATTTTTATCACTATCTTTGAGGGAAATTTTCATTTATCACATCCATTTTCATCTCACATCTACTTGCATCTTCATCATTTTAGCTTGAATTCATAACCACTTTGGAGAAATTTCATGACATTGCATCAACAATCTTGGAGCTTATCAACTTGGGATTGGAAAAGTGTCACTTTCTACATCAAAGTGACATCAATCCCCCTATGGGATGAGGTTTGGGTAGCTTAGATTAAGATTCCATGCTTGATTTCATTTTTACTTCATGTTTTGAGTTTTATTTTCATCTTCTTTGCATGCTTGAGAATTTCATAGGGAATGATATTTTTGTTTATTTGAATGACTAATGCTCTTTTGTTTGTCTATGTTTAGCTAGGTGCAAATCATCATTCACATTTTAGCGCTAGAGGGAGGGCTAATGATTTAAAATTTTGACATTTTGGCTTAGAAATCATATTTTTGCAGGTTCCAAGAAGAGACATCACCTTTGACATTACCAGAGTGTCACTTTTGCAAATATAGCACCGCCTTTGCAAACAGAGTCGCTTTTGTTATCACATAGTCACCTTTGAGGTCCCTAGTTTAGCATAGAGCGTCGCCTTTGTTTTTTTCACTAGAGCATCGCTTTTGCAAATACAACATCACCTTTGTAATGATACAGAGTCAATTTTGAAATATAGCGTCACCTTTGCAAACATGGTCGCCTTGGTTTTCTTGCTTTTGCACTCCATCTTAAAATGACCATATCTTGGTCATATTTTGGTCTTTTTCAAAGCTTTGTTTTTTGAAATGGGGTAGAATTTCATGAGATATGCAATGGTGTAGGTGTTTCTCAATTTTTGTAGAGTTAAAATTTTCAATTTTACACCTAATTTCAAATCACATTGTAACTTTGTCTAAGTTTTAGGGTTTCTATGGTTAATCATTTATCTAACCCTCATATCTTCTTGTTTCTTGATTTCATCTAACATTTGGAGCATGGATTTTAGGTTTTAAGAGGAGCATGGAGCATTGAAGCGAAAGAAAAAGTATTTGATATTCATTGTAATAGTGTTTTCAAACACTCATGGGAAAATAACCCATCATATGCTATTTTCCTTTTATGCTTTAAGACCAACTAGAATTACTTTGGGTTTAAAAACAACCATCTACTTAAGCTTTTCAAGTTGGACTAAAATTGAACATTAGAATTTCACTAGACATTGCTATGTGAGATAAAATTGAACAAGACAAACTCACACTTAGTTTTTGGTACTTAGAATAAACTCATCTTTACTTTAGGAATTAAAAAGAACTTGTGCCTTTTTTGTTTTGTGGCTTGCAACTTGTCTAAGGTGTGTATGCTCTTCTCTCACACCGTTTGGTGATCTTGAGAATCAAAAACATCTTAACATTTGCAAGTCTGTTAAACACATTTCTTGGTTCTCAAATATTGAAACAAACATTAACAAATCATCAAAATTTAAAACCCTTTGAAAAGAGTGAATACCTTTGAAGTGACCAATTATTACTGCTTGTCCCTAAGGATTTTATCCTTAGAGGCTTCAAAATATTTGGGCTCATATCTCAATTCGCTCTCTTCAAAATCAACCTAGGGAAATTATGGCCTTGGCTCTTTGATTTTTGCATAATGGACCATATGGAATGAAAAGGAGCCTAGAAATAGACATTTAGTTTGAAATTTAAGCAAGACAAGTTGATGTGGTAAAAGGAATTCATTAATCAAGATATAATCACAATTGAACCCCACACATGTGCTTGGTATCTTTTGGTCATATGGTTTTCCATGCAAATATTGGTCTTTTGGTTTAAATTACTCATAGGGTAAGGTATGTTCTTCAATAAATTGGTCTTGTAAACAAAGTTCTTATTAGGTTCATCTAGGATCAAAACAAACACCTTCATCCATCCTCAAAACATTTATCAAAATCCATCTCACAAACAACTTTTTTAGAACTTTGGAAATATCATCATTATGCAAGACTTGGGTAAATCATTAAATCAAATTGAAATCACCTTGTTTAGTTAGGTGTGTGTTAATACATCCTCTCTCACACATTTAGTTAAATTATCATACTTTGAACAAGTTTATCCATAGATCGCAAGTCCATCTTAGGATTTACAAGTTCATTATCCAAAATCCAAATATCAAAATCAAACCATAAGTCTAGTATTGATCCAAAGTTCTCAAACATTCAAACACCCATATCACTCACCCTTTCATCTTTCATCTCATCATTAGTCCTAAATTCATTAGAGGTCAACAAGGTCAAAACACAAGAAAAACATGGAATATAAACTTGATTCATACATCATGAGTGATCTAAATCAACCAAACTATTAAAGCCTTACAATACCAATTGACTATCAAAACTCACATTTAAACAATCCATACATGGTATCATTATCATCTAAGAACCTCAATGATACAACAAATGTGAGTATGCCCAATCTAAATTTTGGAACACCTTTCCCTATGGTAGATTTAAATCAAAGTCAAAACCTACAAATCTATCAACCAAACGATCAATGCATGAGTCTTCAACAAAATAACATTATCCCACTAAATCAATACATGTTGTAGACACCTAAATTTGACCACTTCCATGTGGTCATAATCTCATCATTTATTCTTCTAATCCATCTATATTAATTAAATGACATATTTAATTAATATTATCCCCTTCCCCTAAGGTTCCCAAAAGTATGTAATTAAATACTTTACCATTAGCCCATTTCCTCTCTAAATTAAATAAATCAATCAATTTATTTAATTTAGTCAATTATCCTTTTCAATTTTTAATTCATTATTTCTCTCTCATTGTCCCATCCTCCATAACCCTTTCACTAATCTAGGTTAATTTAATTAATCCTTCATTAAGATGTGCATATCCTTAATTAGGATTAATGTCACATCCTCCATATCTATCCACTTGCCTTTAATCATCATTAATTAGCCTAATCACCTATTTGCACAATCCTAATCCTAATCACTTACCTTTTCTAGCATGTCCTTAAGTCAACCTTTCTTGGTACTTACCTTTTTTGGGTTGACCTCTTCCCATGTGAATTAAAAATTCACACTTATTCCCCCTATAGTGTTCTTTAATCAGCTAGATAACTAGGAATATGAATTCCTCAACTTAGGGATTGGACATCACAACAAGCAGCTATAATCTGTTTAAAGAACCTCATTTACTTATCAACCCAAGGACGTAGACTTGAAATGGGACAGCAAAATATATACACTAACCACCCTTCCAGACATGCATGATCTTCTAAAATGCTAGAACTCTAAATTCTGAAATTACTTTACTAAATAACTTGCTTGGAAACAGAACTGAAAGGTAAAACTACTCTGTTTCTAGTGGCTACAGGAACAGTCAACAGCACTGTATTTCTGTTGCTACAGGAACAGATACATTTAACTTCTATAAAAGCAAGTACAGTTATCCTAATCCTACAAAATGAAAGTACAAGCAATTTCCTAAGTGGGCCCCGTTAGGTCATACCAAAATATACAACATATTAGGTGAAAAGCTTCATAAACTTTATTGATCTAAAGTGAACAAGTACCTAGCACAATCTTTCTTTACTGTATTTCTAATCTGAAAAATGTATTACAATAGCAAGTTCTTTTCAGCCCATTCTCTGAAGGAGAATGGGCTATTTATTGAAAGCTAATCCTAACTACTAACCAACCTTCCCTTATAAATCGGGAGTTATTTATTACATCCAACTAACTTAAGTAAAGAGGTGAATGACAATGCAAGGATTAAGTCAAATCGGTTTGGCAGTCTTAAAGCACCATCACCCTGGATTTGTGCAACAGTAGAACGCCTGGCCTGGATTTCTGGAACATTCTCCCTGCTTGGCGGATGAGTGAAAACCAACTCCCCATCTTTCGCTGTTGAACTAGTCTTTATAGATTTGGCCTTCTACTTTTCAAGTGGAATTCGAATTCCTTCCTCCAATTGTGGTACCTACAAAATAACTCACCATCTTTCCCTGGAGAAGAAGGTTAGCTCAACACGTTCATCTTTAAGACAATTCATTACTTCATTCATTCATTCATTAAGTATTAACTAAGGCAAACATCGTTTCGAACATGGCTGCAGGAAGTTTGGTAGTGGAGGCTGTAGGAAGGTTTTATGATCACAAAAAGTCATAAAGTATTTATCAAACTAATAAAACATTAAAGATAATAATCATGGGACTTTTTATCATAATATAGTCATCATTTTTTAGTTATAAAAAGGTCTATGTTCTATCCCATAATCAGACTGAATGTTTGATTTAGCATAATAAAAACATAAAAGTATTTATAAAAATATGATCAAAATGCGCCAAAGTATTGGCTCATCACTCCCCTCAACCAGCTACTTGCTAGACCCTTCAGCAAGTCTAGCATTCCTTCTTTTGACAAACTCTCTTAGATTTGCACTCAGCTGCTGTCCACATTCACCAATCTGGAAACTCTAGAAGTGAGCCCTCATTGCCTCCAGTCTTTGCCATCTGTTATCCTCTGAACTCCTGTTGTAAGTGTTGTTGTCACCTTGTATAGCCAATAATGGCCATAGGAGAATAGGCGGTTGCATAACCAAGGGCAACCAATCCTCCTTCCTTGTTCTGACATTTCTCATGTACCTCTCTGCTCTTCGGGTTGTAGCATACAAAGTATTGGGGGAATGTGGCTCTGCTTTCTTTAACTGAAATGAAAGGTGCTTCCATCTATTCTGAATATGCAGAGTTGCAGCATTAAAATCACTGTTTATGATCTGAGAATATTGAGAAAATACCTCTTGCCTTAGAGGCTCAATCAATGGTCTGGCTCTCTCATCTCGCCACAATTTTTTCCAGTCAAAATAAATACTCATGCCATTTTGAGATTCATTTCTCACATATAGTGGCATATTCTTTTCATCATGCATATGACTGTCAAATTGTTCCCCTCTGCTGATTTCATTGGTGATCCAGGAAATCAAGGCATTGATATGAATATCACCGACATAACATAAAGGATTTTGTTCCTTGTCTTGGGAGACAGCCAAATTGTGCAGATAAAACTTGCACAGGAGGTTCCTGATATGCAAAGGTGAGTCCCTGTATGCTTCATAAAACTCCTCAGCAGTATTCAAAGAAGGATTCTTTCCTTTCCAGACTCTAATTAGCTGGAAGTTCAAATACAGCTCTTGGAGATACATTGTGTAGATGGGTGAGGGTGCTCGACATTGCATTAGCTATGGAACAAGCTCTACTACCTGGTTGAGAGTGTCAGTTAGATTGACAATTTCCAAATTCTTATTCTGGATTACTCTTTGTAGTCTCTCAATTTCCAGTGCAGAAGAAGTCTGTTGTTGTTGAAGTTCCTGAAAACATGCCATTCCTGCAGCAAAGTTTGTGATATGGAATGGCGGTCTATGATTATAGCACATTGCAGGTGTTTCCTACACTTCTTCAAGTACATCCTTCTCTTCTTGTTGTTGTTCTTCTTCAATTACTTTTGCATTATGTGATTCTTCAAGGTCATCCTGTCCCAAATCACCATCCTGTTGCTGACCTTCCTGTAGCTGCTCTTCTTCGATCGGAAACACAACCGGTTCTTCCTTCTTATCACATTCCATACCTTCCTGTAGTTGTTCGGCAATAGCAGCTAACTCACTCAAACCAGCCCCTTCAGGTGTACTCGTAATTTCTTCAATATCAGGTTTTTCTTTCCCTAGTTCAGGACCGAAAGGATTTGAAGGTGGTGCGGTAGGAGTAGTATTAGGTGATTGGCGGGCTGCCTGGTTTTGGAGCCTAGAGCTCCTTCTTACGGAAGTAGGAACTGTCTTATGCTTTTTGGAAGATTTTGCTGCAGGAACAGAGAATTTCTCCTTCCGCTTCCTTTTCACAGGTTTAGGGGTTGCAACAACAGGTGACTTTCCTTTCCTATTTTTGGAAGAAGACTCAGGGGTTTTAATAGGGCCTTGGGCCAGCTGTGTGGAAATTCTTTCAGAAATAGGAACATCATCCTGTGAATCGGATGATTCCTCAGGAGAGGACATAGCAAAAGAGGCCTGACCTTTTGACTGGGAGGTTCGTTGTTTAAAGGTAAGGAGCTCACCCCTAGGTCCTACATTTTGAATTTCAGGGTTGAACGAGACAGTGAATTCCTCTCAGGTCATACCTAATGCGTCTTGGACATATTTCTCAACAAGCAATTTTATGAGGCAATGGTGGGATACAGAATTAACCCTACTTTTTCTATATTCAGCGGCACTATTCGATAACAAGTTATAAAGGAAGTCAGGTACATTCATCAATAAGCCATGACATAAATGAGACAAAAGCTTAAAGTGATGAGAATGTAGGACTGAGAATCTACCTTCACAGGTTATGTATTTCATTATGTACCCCGTTCGTGGCACCCAGTCCTGAGGCAAACTCATTCTTTGCGTACCTTGCTTGTCCACTCGTAGAGGAGGATCATTAGGTCGGGTGAACTTAGCCCTAGTGCTTCTTGCATCTCTTCCTCTAGGATATGGTTCTCCGACCTGCGGTAACCCCGTAATCTCAGCAATTTTGTCAATTGATGCATTGACTGTTATGCCCTTAACTTTTGCTTCCCCATTCTGAAATGTTCTTGTAAATTCCTCTGCAATGTCTGCATTGAAAGTCCCAAACTTCAAGAAGTAATTGAGCCACCCATATTTTCTGAATAATGGTTCATGTAGCACATCTTGCAATAGGGTGCTATGGTATGTAGGTTCATGCCGAATCGGCTGACCTCCCATTTATTTGGTTCTCTGTAGTTTAAGTGCGTTGAAGTATTGCTCTCCTGGCTTTTACAATAGAACTTCCTGCAATCTAACTAATGAATCCCTCTACAATTCTTCAACACTTTTCCCCTCCCCTCAACCAAGACTTTTGAACTACTCTTCAAAAGTTACAAAAAAAATAAATAAAAAATAGGGAAAACAATGTGTTTATGCAATGTTGTTGAAGGCGAGAGCAATCATGAATTGAGCGGAATATATTTAGGTCATTATTTTAGGAAGGAAAGGTTGTAGGATTATTAATTACAAGTTCAAATATTGGGGGTTCTTGACAACTAACAGAACGAGGCTTATGGTGGCGGTAATAAGGACGTGGCAAAAATTTGAGTTATGGAAAAACGAGCTCATGCGTGCGGATTAGCCAAAGGAATTGCGACCATATAGGAAACCCGTTTGTGCTAATTAATACAAAATTAAATGCAATAAATAAAGCAACTTAAGTGATCTTCAAGTGAAGTGGAGCGTACCTGGAGAGAATCGCTGCAATTATCTGATGTGACCTCCTTCTTCATTGCAATACGTGACACGAAGAACGTGGATGATATGGAAAATGATAGGTGGATGATGTGGAAGAAAGAGGGTGAGTACGGATTGTGGATGACATGATGAAATGGAATGGAATGGGATGGAATGGGGATCTTAAAAGATAACCCCTTTATTATGATTTGTTATGCACTGTTATGCATGGCCTGGGAATTTGAGCCTAGGCTCAATTTCTTTGGTTGCAGGATCACTCTTTTCCTATTCAAGTTCGAATTGTCTCATAAATGTTTCCTTGTCAATGGGCTTAGAATAGAGCTTGAGGTGATGCCCATTGACTAATAGCTTGAACCAGACCTCATCAATGGTTCTTAATTGAACAACACCGTTGGTGAATACCTCCTCTATCTCATATGGACTCAACCATCTGGTTTGTAGTTTGTCTGAACTATCCTTATATCGTGAGTCATAAAACAGAGCCCAATCTCCTACTGTGAACTTCTTTTCCTTGATGTATTTATCATGCCACTTTATTCATTGATTTTGTATCATCTCTCTGTGTTGCAGGGCATTCTTTCAGAGCTCGTCCAATGCATTGAGCTGCATGACTCTATCCCTTTGTGCAGTTGTTAAATCCATGTCCATCTCTAATGTTGTTCTCGGAGTTTTATGTTCAAATGTTATTGGCATCACAACTATTTTACCATACATCATTTCAAAAGGTGTATATCCTGTAACAGTCTTCCAGGTAGTACGGTAGGCCCATATAGCTTCTGGTAACCTTGCAGCCCAGTCCTTTCTATGCAAATCTACAATTTTAGTCAAAATGGCCTCTATGTCCCTATTGGTGACCTCAACCTGGCCATTGGCTTGGGGATGATAAGGGGTTGATTTCCTGTGCCTGATGTTATATTCATTGACTAAGGCTGTAATCAAAGTAGAGGTAAACTATGTTCTCTGATCTGTTACTATTTCCCTAGGGACACCAAATCTGGTAAAAATTTCCTCATAGAGGAATTCTGCTACTTTATTATCCCTAGCATGTTTCATAGGTTTAGCTTCTACCCATTTGGTCACATAATCTGTACATACAAGGATATAGGACTTACCATTTGAAGGTGGATCAATTGGTCCTACAAAATCCAATCCCCATTTGTCGAAGGGTGTAACAACTTGTGGAAACAGAGGCATCTCATCAGATCTAGTTGGTCATCCCATCCTTTGGCATCTGTCACATCTCCTGGTATATTTCGCTACATCTCTATGCAAAGTTGGCCAATAATAGCCAGTATTTAAAATTTTCATTGCTGTTCTTTTGGCAGCAAAATGTCCACCACACGGCTCATCATGGCTTGCATGCAATATATCATAAGTGTCCTCCTCTTGTACACATCTCTTCATAACTTGATCTGGCCCTGTATAAAACATGCAATCTACAATCCAAGAAAAGTTAAAACTTTTTTCTACCAATAATTTCTTTTCCTTAGGGGAGAATTGAGGAGGAGTTCTTCCTGTAGCCAGATAATTTGCTATATCGGCATACCATGGGTGAATAACCTTGATTGCTAACAAGTGCTATCAGGAAATGAGTCTTCAATGAGTGCAGAGTCATCTTGTCTTTGAATTCTAGAAAGGAAATCAGCAACCACATTCACCTTACTTGGCTTGTCCACAATTGTAATGTCAAATTCCTACATCAGCAACAACCACCTTGCCAGTCTTCCAGTTATTGAGCTTTTGTTCATAAGATATATGATTGTTGCATGATCAATGTGGACAAATATATGATAACGTGTGATGTAATGCCTGAATTTATTGAGGGCATAGATGATTGCCAACATTTTTTTTTTTGTAACAGTGTAGTTTAATTCAGCCCCTTGCAGAATTTTTGCTTATGTAGTAGAGTGCATGTTCCGTTGAACCACCCTTCTTTCCTAACATAGCTCCAATGGCATAATTTGATGCATCAATATGAATATGAAATGGAAGTGACCAATCAGGTTCTTTCAAAACAGGTTCCTGTGTAAGGGCAACTTTTAAATCAAGGAATGCTTTTTCACACTCCTCTGTCCAAAAAAAAATTGCATCTTTCTTTAGCAGACTGTATAAGGGGCTTGCTGTTTGGCTGAAGTCCTTGATGAATCTTCTGTAGTATCCAGCATGGCCTAGAAAGCTCCTTACTTCTTTTTGCTTAGTAGGAAAGGGTAGATTAGAGATGACCTCAATCATAGCAGGATCAACCTGTATTCCTGCAGCAGAAATATAGTGACCAAGCACTATTCCCTCCTGCATCATCATGAAACACTTTTGACTATTTAGTGATAGGTTGTGATCTTCACATCTTTGTAGTACTTTCTTCAAGTTTGTTTGAGCTTCCACAAACGTTGCACCATAAGCAGTAAAGTCATCCATATATATTCTCATGCAATCATATGAGATGTCTGAGAAGATGCTTATGACTACCCTCTGGAAAGTTGCACGTGCATTACAGAGACCAAAAGGCAAGACTGAGTAGGCAAAAGTTCCCCAAGGGCATGTAAAATTAGTCTTTTCTTGATCCTCAGGAGCAATCTTGATTTGATTGTACCCGCTGAAGCCATCTAACAATGAGAAGTACTTTTTCCCAGCTAAATTATCTAGAACTTGATCAATGAATGGAAGAGGAAAGTAATATTTCTTTGTTGCCAAGTTGAGTTCTCTATAGTCTACACATACCCTCCATTTTCCTCATTTCTTAGGAACAATAACCAATGGCGAAACCCACTGACTATCTGAGATTGGGTAGATAAAATCAGCATTCAACATTTTTTACAACTCCTCTTTAACAATTTCTCTCAAAGCTGGATGTATTCTTCTTTGAGGCTGCCTGACAGGTCTAAACTCACTGTTAATGTATATGCAATGTGTACAGAGTTTGGGGTCTAAACCCTTCATGTCACCATATTCCCAAGCAAAAACTGACTTATGACTGGTAAGCATTTTAACCATAGATTCTTGATTCTCACTGGTGAGGTTTTTATTGATGCTCAAAGTTTTTCCTGCTGCTACCTCAATTTGGGAGGTTAAATCAACCATATATACTTTAGGCAGAAATGTCATTTCTACCTTGTGGGGTAGCAAGGTGTGTAAGCAGTCAGTTGCTACAGGATAATGAGCTGATGTAGGCGAAAGAAGAATGGTCTGCAAGGAACATGGATTTTTTTCACAATCAAAGTATTCGGTACCATAGTTATTCAGCAGGATATTGGACAGTATACCTTCTTCTTCTTCTTGTGCAATGAAATGCTCTCTGGTAATCATCATTAATTTGGCCTTGGAGTTGACTTCCTCTTCTTCTCCCAAATCAGGCCAAGCAGCTTCTCCAGACTCAGGCTGGGGTTGGGCTGGAGAATAGAGGGTAAGCTTCTTTGTGTTATACCCATCAGATATTGTCATGTTACCCGATCTACAACCAATGTAAGCATCAGCAGTAGCCAACCAAGACCTTCTTAGTATGACAAGATATCCCCCCAATGATGTCTTTGGAGATAAGACCATAAAATTAGCAGCGTACTCCCAAGAATCCAAGGTGAATAGAAGGTCTTCAACTACCCCATCAGGTTTGACAGTTGAGCTATCAGCAAGCTACAATATTGTAGGTGTATCCCTTAGGTCTGAAATACTAAGTTTTACAACCAAGTCCTTTGTCATGACATTGATAGTTGCACCAAGATCTATTAAAGCATTCTTAATTTGCAACCCATTAATATTGATCTCCACAACAGGGCTTCCTGGATCTGAATATTTTGGGATGGTAAGCTTCCCTAGCATTAAGTCAGAGAGTTGGCCTATGACATGGACAGTTTGAGCGTCTTTCTTTTTCCTCCCCGGTTTCTTCAAACATGCCTCCTTAATGGCTTTGCTATAGATAGGTACCTCTTTGATTGCTTGGAACAAGGGAATTTCCACACATATATGCTTTAGTTGGTCAAGGATGTCAAAAATAGGTTCTTCTTGTTTTTTCACATTTTCACCTTCCAACCTTTGTGGAAAAGGAGGGGACACTTTATTAGATGCCTTAGGCAATGATGGAATCTGAACTGACTCATTTGGTTGGGCAAGGTCATTTGTATCCTCATCTTGGTCAGCTCCCTCAGATGGCAATTCTGAGATTATGGGAGGAGATGGTGTGGACAACACAGTTCTTGAACGTAAATTGATATTATTCAGGTTAAGAGCATAGGCAGGCTGATGATTAGGATCAGAAAAATAGACTTGTTGTTGTTGTTGCTGCGGCTGCTGGTTATTTGGATTGGGTGCTACTTGAGTAGGTAATTGGGTTGGCTTTGGATTCAGACCTTGATTAGCTGCAGGAGGTGGCATAATGGACTGCTGCAAGAAACTAGTGAGTGGATTTGACCATTGCTGGCCTCCTCTCCATTGGTTAGACTGCTGCCAATTTCCTTGCGGAGGCTGCCACTAATTTTGTTGTGGTGGTTGCCAATTCCCTTGTGGGGATTGCTAATGGTTTTGCTGGGCATTTGGCCAAGGATTATTCCATTGAGGTTGAGAATATGGGCCATAACTTGGAGGGTATTGGTTCTGCCATTGATTATTATATGAACCAAAATTTTGCAAGGGGTCCTGAGGCATACCTTGTCTTGGAGCCCATGGCCTGCGCTAAGCAACAAAGAACACTTCCTCCTCTCCTTCAATGGTTTAAAACTCGATAGGGAGATGCTACACCTCCAAATTGGCCACTACTTTGCATCTGCAGTCTTTCTTTCTTTGTCGACAGTGGGGGCAATATTCAGCTAACATTGCGTCAGCTTCCTCCTTCTTTCTCCTAGCTTGCATAGTATCCAGTTGAGTAGCTACATCATTGATGATGTCCTACTTGAAGTCAGACACGAGATTGGTAATCTCCCCTTTAGATACTCCAAAGCCACTCCCTTTTATAGAAGAGGGTCTAAACCCCCTTCCCTTCTTCACAGCTGCTCTGGGATAATTGAGACAGATTTTCTTGATGTCATCCCAATCGCTTTGGGTGACATCACCTCCTACCATGAGGTCAAGGGCCTCCATGTAGGTATCATTAACTCCTCTTAAGAAGAGAAGTTTTTGAGATTCCTCATTCAGTTCATGATGAGCATTCTTCTGCACACTAAACAAGAATCTTGACACATAATCCTCCAAGGTTTCATCCTCCTTTTGAGACATTTTGAAGATGTCATCTCCTCTCATATCATTTCCTCTACAATACTCTTTATATTTACTCAAGAACAGAGTCTTCATTTCATCCCAAGTGTTAGCTACATTGCCTCCCAATCCCATGAACCATCTCAAGGCTGCCTCTTTTAGAGTAGAGGGAAATAATTTCAACTTGTGTGCTGAGGTTGTATAATCATAGCTTCTACAAAGGATGTCGAATTCAAACAAGAAGGTATGAGGGTCCTCAGTAATAAGTCCATAGAACTTAGGCAGTAATGAGGCAGGGATGTTCTTGAGGTTATTATTGTCATGTAGGTCAGGGATTGGGAATGGAAAAATAGGATTTGCCATTCTTGGTTGTATCCTTGGATTAGCTCCTGGTTGATGAACTACAAGAGCAAGTGGATTAACTAATTATGTCTCTTTGGATAGGTTAAAGCTTTGTTCATAGGAAGAAGATGAGGTAACTAAGTCTTGGCCAGCATCCAGATATGGGTCATCTTGGAATAGGTTCGGTTCAATCTCTTCAATATCTATGCTCCCAGGAAGGAATCTTCCAAATTGGTCTCTTCTTCTATGCATACAACAAAAGTAAACTAACTATGGAGATGTTGGAATGCAAAATTCTAAACTAAAAATACTAAGAATGACATCTTAACTCCTTACTAGCATGCTTGTAACAGGTCCCTAGTTTGACACCATCCCCGACAACAAGGCCAAAAATGTAGTGTTCTTTAATCAGCTAGATAACTAGGAATATGAATTCCTCAACTTAGGGATTGGACATCACAACAAGCAGCTATAATCTGTTTAAAGAACCTCATTTACTTATTAACCCGAGGACGTAGACTTGAATGGGACAGCAAAATATATGCACTAACCACCCTTCCAGACATGCATGATCTTCTAAAATGCTAGAACTCTAAATTCTAGAATTACTTTACTGAATAACTTGCTTGGAAACAGAACTAAAAGGTAAAACTACTTTGTTTCTAGTGGCTGCAGGAACAATCAACAGCACTGTATTTCTGTTGCTACAGGAATAGACACATTTAACTTCTATAAAAGCAAGTACAGTTATCATAATCCTACAAAATGAAAGTACAAGCAATTTCCTAAGTGGGCCTCCTCAGGTCATGCCAAAATAAACAACAAATTAGGTGAAAAGCTTCATAAACTTTATTGATCTAAAGTGAACAAGTATATAGCGCAATCTTTCTTTACTGTATTTTTGATCTGAAAAATGTATTACAATAGCAAGTTCTTTTCAGCCCATTCTCTGAAGAAGAATGGGTTATTTATTGAAAGCTAATCCTAACTACTAACCAACCTTCCCTTATAAATCGGGAGGTATTTATTACATCCAACTAACTTAAGTAAAGAGGCGAATGACAATGCAAGGACTAAGTCAAATCGGTTTGGCAATCTTAAAGCACCATCACCTTGGATTTGTGCAATAGCAGAACGCCTAGCCTAGATTTATGGAACATTCTCCTTGCTTGGTGGATGAGTGAAAACCGACTCCCCATCTTTCGCTGTTGAACCAGTCTTTATAGATTTGGCCTTCTACTTTTCAAGTGGAATTCAAATTCCTTCCTCCAATCATGGTACCTGCAAAATAACTCGCCATCTTTCCCTGGAGAAGAAGGTTAGCTCAACACGTTCATCTTTAAGACAATTCATTACTTCATTCATTCATTCATTAAGTATTAACTAAGGCAAACATCATTTCGGACATGGTTGCAGGAAGTTTGGTAGTGGAGGCTGCAAGAAGGTTTTATGATCACAAAAAGTCATAAAGTATTTATCAGACTAATAAAACATTAAAGATAATAGTCATGAGACTTTTTATCATAATATAGTCATCATTTTTGAGTTATAAAAAGGTCTATGTTCTATCCCATAATCAGACTGAATGTTTGATTTAGCATAATAAAAACAGAAAAGTATTTATAAAAATATGATCAAAATGCGCCAAAGTATTGGCTCATCACCCCCCATGCACTTCTCTTCCCCATGACCTCTCAAAGTTCACATCATACCCATGGGAAAAGGACCCCTTTTAGGGGGAATCTTGTCTTACCCATTGGTCTCTTCCAAAAAGTGAATTAAAATTTCACTTTTATTTCTCTAAGGCCATCTCCAATCCCCATGGTGACAAGGGTGGACTTTCTAAAAGTCCTCACTTGTCATTTTCTGCCTCACTTGGGGACAAGGAATACCTTTTTGGGTAAATCCTCTCCCATCCCAAGGTACTTGTAAGTACCTTGGGACCACATGGCCTTTTCCATGTCATCTTGTACCCTTTCCATCTCACCATGTCCTTGACCACTTCATCTGCCACATGGCAAGATGTGAGGGCTTGTGAGCCCTCAACTCACCATAGCCCTCCATCTTGGCCATGGTGGCTCAATCTTGACTGTTGAATCTTCCAGAGAATTCAAATTCTTCTATAAATACCCCCATCTTCTTTCATTAAAGGATCTAGACCTTAGGCATTGTGATTATCCTTATGCTCTCAAATTTTTCAGCCATATTTTTGCATCCTAATACTTGCAATTATTGCACTTGCATTTTAGCTCATCCATTTTAGCTTATCTTGACATTCATCTATCACTTTCATCCTTGCATCCATCTTTTAGCAGCACTTACCATCAAGGAGCACACAACTCCAACTCCAATCAAGGGCCAACCAAGGGAGTGCAAGTTAAAGGTATAACAATCCTTTTTATCTTTTAACTATCTTTTATTTGTGTTAACTTAGGCTAATCATTGAAGTGTTAGGTGTCGTTTGCTTCTCTTGCATTCTATTTGTTTAGCATTTTTAGACTAGTATATTTCACTTGATCACACATGCCAAATATGAATATACCAAATACAAGCTTACCAAACATGAACATATCAAATCCACACTTGGTGAACTATGGGATAGATATGTTTTCAAATCAAACCAATGTTGTTCAAAGTCCAAACAATATGTTAACAAATCAATGTATTGATCCAAGTCAAGGTAACACCATGCAAAATAAAGGTTACCCAAATCAAAGCAATGTGTTTCAAAACCACAACAATGTTCAAAGTCAATGTATAATACAAAATCTAAACATCATCGCAAATCAGAACATTGTCCAAAATCAACTTGTTCATGATCCCATACAAATACCACAAGTTTATATTCCAAATATGCTTGACCAACAACCAAATCAACTATATCAAGGGTGTCAAAATCAAAATCAAGATCAAATTTATCGACATCAAATTTCTTCACTTACTAAAATAGTTGATTCATTGCACCAAGAGTCATCTCCACCCCAAAATTACACACTTCCCCGTTGGTTAAACCATGTCATCAAAACATTGAGTTGTGTCCACAACCTCATCAAGAAGAATATCCCCAATGTCAAGAAGTTGGATATCAAGATCAACAACATCAACAATGTTCCCAATCACCACATCTCCAAAACCAGTCACCACAAGGTCAATCTCAATAAATAAAAATCTCATAAGGTAACAAACATGAATACACTCCTTTGGGAGAGCCAATTGAATCCGTATTACACAAGCTAGTTAATGCAAAACTCATCACTCTTCCAAAAGTAAGTGCTTTCAACTCTATCATAAACTTCCCTTGGAATAAAGGTAGATCTTATTGTGAGTATCATAGAGAAAATATTCATAAAACATCAAATTATATTCAACTCAAAAATCTCATCCAAGACCTTCTTGATCAAGGAAAAATAATTGTTGAGGACAACATGATCAAGATTCAACCACTAATGATAGCAGTAACAATCTCTCCACCATAACTGTTGAGGATAATGATCGAGATCTATCCATCAATGAGCACCTTGGAGATGTGTCTACCTCATCCAACAATCAAATCAACATACATCAAGAGTCACTTTTTAATCATGATCAAAACCCCTCAACAATATCCAACAATGATCTATTTCAAGGAGTGTTAACATTATTTGATCCTATTGACATAATCCAAGATCCATCCACCAATGATCATGTTGAAAATTTCTTTACATCACATAATGAGTTAGAGGACATATCTCAAGAATTTATTCCAAAGCACGATCATCATCTTTCACCAAAGTCTAGCAATGGTCCTTTACAAGATATATGATATCCTTTGACCTCATGGTTGTAGATATTGAAGGGATCCTCAACTCAACACTTAATCCATGTCCACTCAAAGATCAAGAGGATATTAAGCCACTTCCCATGCCCAATGAATATATCCAAGAACCCTTTGTAAGCAATCCATCCTTTGAAATTAACCCATGTCGATAACTTGATCCAAAGCACATCAAAAGCAATTCCAAAATTAATCAAGATCAAGAATCCATATCTCCAAGATGCTAAAATGATCTAATGGAAACTCTCCAATCTATACAAGATGTCATAGATGATGATAATATCCATAGAGAACATACTCCTCCATCTACCCATGAGATGCTTTCTTTGGATGGACACGTAGATGATCTTCATTCAGAATAGGATTCCTTTACTCCTAACATTATTACACAAAAAGAGTAGGTTATTGATTCCTATAGTCAGGTTGAGTTGTCAAAATTGGGATTAGATATATCCCAAATCTAGATTGAGGACATCATGTATGAAGATATCCAACATTATCCACTCAAGAAAATAGGTTGGACCAAGTAGGATATTTTGGAGTCAAGAAAACAACAAACTGAAATAACATCATCTACAGTGGTCATTTATCAAAGAATGCTTGCTAAATAGGACATATCAAAATAGGTAGAATCGAAGCATGAAGGTACTACTTCCACAATATTGGGGGCAACTTCATCTCAAGCAAATTTCAACATAGGGAGCACGAAGAATCCTTATGATGAAACCAATGCCAATACTACAACTAGCCATATCACAAATCTTCATCCTCCACAAATTGGGACCAATATCAAAAGAAAGATTTGAGTCAAAGCATGAAGAATGCTATCAAAGTAAAAGAAGTTGCAAAGCATGAAAGAAAAATCAAATACAAGTGGATACCAAAGAATACAAAGACATATTATCCCTATCAAACTCTGTTAGTCAAAGAAACTATGGGGCAAAATCAAAAAGGGGAAAGTATCCATCAAAGACATCCAAAAATTCAAAAGTAGGCTTCTCAAGCAACATACAAAGTATATCAAATAGTTGGTCCTAATTCCACACACACTTTCGTATCCACCCACTGTTACTCATCTTCCCAAGTTTGGATAGTCAAAGGTTCCAAACTATCAACCAATCCATCTTTTATTCCTGAACACAGTCCACCATCCACTCCTACATGCATGATATTCAATTCTCACATTGACCATGTATTGGCAGTAACCCTTCATCATAAGGATTCAAAAGTCACTCTATCACGATGTGCACACAAAGATAGAGTTAAATTCGGTATCAACAAAGTAGATCAGGAATCTCAAAATTTGCATTCAAGTGCATGTATCTTAGCAAAGTAACTTCTTCGAGTAGGATATCGATGGCACATTATGACAGAAGCATCTACATCAACACCACCAGGTGGTTTAGCATGAGCATAGATCTTTCACAAAAAACCAAAAAAAATCATGAAAATACTAAAGATAAAAAATCATCCTCCTGTGAAAACCACTACAACGGTGTTCTGGGCAAGTACCATGATGAAAACTTGGAAAATAGGCATCATGTGTAGAATCGAGCCTCTACGTGTGCCAATTCAAGTGGAAGCATCTTATCCCATCCATAATAAACTCTAGCATTCCATCCATCTTATCCATAATAAAACCATTCATCCATGAACCGTTTATCTAATCCATTTTCATCCATCTACATCCATCTTCCAAATTATCTTGATCTTGATAAAATTTTGGTGTACACTTTACACTTGCTTATGGTAAATATCTTGACATGAGTCACTTTCATTGATCCTATCCTACCAAGCCTTATTTGAGATATGAAGCATTATCCAAATGAGCATCCTTTATCTAAACTTGTTATCTTATCACAAGATAATCCTTGGCATCCTTTGCATGCTTACCATATCCATCCATCCATACATCTACCCAAGCATACACCCATGGAATTCCATACATTGCTAAACACTAGGGAAAATATTTACATCTTGATTTGGGAATAAATCTTGATATATATTTTCCAACTTATGTGGTGATCCGAACATTGGAAAACATGAAATCAAATTGGTCAAAACACTTGTGAGCAAAAATTCTAAATCACTAGCCCGTGACATATTTTGACGAGAAGATGTTCCTTATCAAGCTTTATCTTTACCGAACATCAATCCAAACAATCAAATATCAGTTGCATCTAATTTTCACTTCAAACGTCACATCAAATCATTCAAACAAATTTTGTTCCAAACTGAGCTTCAAAATATTGATCAATCAAATCCAATCAATCCATCATCTCAAGATATCCTTCCCATTCCTCGTGTTGCTTAAACACTATCCTTGCATTGTTGTGTATCCTCAACAATGTTATCATCATCAATCCATCAATCAGATCAATCAACCTTGGCTTGGTTTTCAACAAAATCCCAAAACAGATCACTGATATCATCACACATTTTCATATCCAAATCGTTGAAATCATGCGAAAATCCAAAAAAAATAGTCAAAACATATCAAAATCCCAAAATAGGTCAAAAAGTCAAAAAAAATGGTATCTGAACTACGTCGTCTCTGAGCTTAAACGTAGGCAAGGCCATCATTGATGATCCCCTGAGATACAAAAACACAAAAACATCCATAAATCTCAAAAAACACAAAAACATTTAAATAACTCGAAAATAAAAAAATAGCCTCATAAAATTTCAAAAACATCCAAATATTTTAAAAAATCTATTCGTCTCACTTCGCTTCACCCACGATAATCAATCATCACCTTCATCCTTTGGCAATACAAATAGAAACAACCACAACAATCAACAGAAAAGAAAACTTCAAACACAAAATCACAATAAAAACAACAAACTTTTAAATGCAAAATCAAACTCTTGATCATTTGCAAACATGTCAATTAAGCCTTATATCAACGCCCTTTCAAACAACCTATAAACTTGCCACCATCCACTAACATTTACTAGGATGCATCCTTCCTACAATGGGCATTATCTTTGGAAATCACCTTGGATAATTATCCTAAGCAAAACACATCACTTTGGCTAGAGGTATGAAGAACATTGACTTGTTTATTCACTTGATCTTTTCTTGAGATTTATCTTATTGCGCTCATTCCAATGACCTCTCGATGATTTCTAACAAAATGATTTAGAGAGAAAGGAATGGGGCATTGATCATTATCTTTCATTTGTTGTGCTTGTGGGATGTTCTTGAATACTTGCTTTGTTAGGTATGTATGGAAGGTTTTTTGGACATGTTGTTGAATATTACATTGTTAGGTTATGCCTTTCTGTGTTTTGGTCTAATATGTTTGAAACTTTTGAAGTACATCCTAGTGAGGTTTTCGATGTCAGGTGTGAACAAGAATTCTCCTATCTATTTGTCGAGTCAAAGTCCATCTCACTAGATACAATGTCATCCTGGTTGTTTGTACCTTGATGCATTGTATCTATGTGTGTTATCAAATATAAGGAAAGTTATGCCCTGTACATCCCCAATACTTGTATAAGCAAATCATCATCACTCATCATCATATTTAATAAAGTCTCGACGACTCATAGACTTGTTGGACTTTTGAATCTTCTTAGAATCAATGGTTAATCCATCCATATAATTCGTCTTATTCTTTTATCTTTATTAACAATTCTATCCAAGTGTCGAATCTGTGTGATATATCAAAATATAATGAGGCTACCCATGGCCGATGACTGTCTATACATCATCAAAATTGTCTACGTCAAATATCTGATCTCTCTAAAGAATTAAATTTTTGTCCTTTGATCAGTAGAATGACTCCTCTTACATTTTTATCATGAAATCGATCAAAAAATTGACATTTCCACTCAATATCTCGAGGGGGCAATGTAACAACATAATTCCTTCCACTAGGGCAACAGTGGGGCATCCAAAAAAATCAGATTTTTTTTTTAATTTTGATTTCAATAGTGATTTTCTTTGAACCAACGTAGCAAGTACCTCACTTCAAAGATGGGAAAAATGTAGACACTTAAAAAGTCTTGATCAGTATTACACATTTGATTATGATTAACTAATGTCATTTCCTCCTAAATAACTTCAGACTAACCAACTAATTAAATAATCTATATTATTTAGTTAAATTCATCAACTTCCACTATTAATCAGATAATTAACTTTATTAGATTAATTCACTTTCTTCTGACTAATGTTCATCCCATTTAATTAAATCCCCCAAAGTCCTCTCATTTGATTAAATAAATCAAACTATTTAATTAAATTTCATAAATCCCCTAACCCACTCAAGTTGATTAATTCTAAATTAATTAACTCTAATCACCTCCTAATCATCATTACCCATTTCTCTAGCTTTTAACTTCATCAAAGTTAAATCAACCTATGGTCAACTAACCAAGTTGCACATGAAAATAATTTCTTCTAATTAACTAAATATCCTATTTATCCTCATAATGACATATTCATAGGAATATTCATCGCAACCACCCCTTCATTTAATTTCCCTCCAAAAGGCTTTAATAGCCTCTTACACACCCATAAATACCTCTTACAAAAGAATTTACTCCCTCTTACATGTCATCTTTTCTCTTAAAAGTGCATTAATCTCTCTTACATCCTCACCCACACTCACTTACACTCTCAACCATATTCATTTAATCCTCTTACATCCTCATAACTCCACACATTCCCCAAAATGTGCTCCACCTCCATCCATTAGCCTTGTAAGAAGTGTCACATTCCTATTGACTCCCATTTTAATCCCACATTCACCAATTTCACTCTTTATTCAACTCCTGAGTCCTATAAGTAGAAGCCTCTTCTACTTGAAATGAAAACAACACCGTGCAAAGTCATTATGTTCATTTCATCCACCAATCATCCAATTGCTATCACTATCTTTGAGGGCAATTGGCATTTATCACATCCATTTTCATCTCACATCTACTTGCATCTTCATCATTTTAGCTTGAATTCATAACCACTTTGGAGAAATTTCATCACATTGCATCAAAAATCTTGGAGCTTATCAACTTGGGATTGGGAAAGGGCCACTTTCCACATCAAAGTGACACTAATCCCCCTATGAGATGAGGTTTGGGTAGCTTGGATTAAGATTTCATGTTTACTTCATGTTTTGAGTTTTGTTTTCATCTTCTTTGCATGCTTGAGAATCTCATAGGGAATGATATTTGTGCTTATTTGAATGAATAATGCTCTTTTGTTTGTCTATGTTTAGCTAGGTTTAGATCATAATTCACAAAAAAAATAAAGAAAAACTAGCATTCAATAATTTAAACTCCTTTTTTGTGTGGATAAGGGAATTGTAGATGATATACATGGAATAGTATGTAGTTTCTCAAAGGATACTTTAAAATATTATCAACATGTACCTATAAATTCATGGATGATCTTTGGTAGGAGTTTGAATCTTAATTTATAATTTATTGAATATTTGGATGAGAGATGTAGATTTTCTTGATGAATGAATAGTTAAGATTGGTTGAGAATATTTTTCATATAATGGAGGCATGATGAATGGTCAACATTTGATGTTTTTAGATGGACAATGAGGATATAGGTTGTTTAATATGGTTATGGAAATTAAACAATCAATCACAATGATATGAAAAGCTATTTTATATTTCATTATAAAAATACAAGGTTGGGATTAAAAGATTCTAAATGAATGAATGGTATTTGAATTTATGGATGATTGGATAAAATGGGGAAATTAATATAATTATTCATTAAATAGGAATAGTGAGATGGAAATTATATCAATTAATTAAATTAAAATTATTTAGTTAATTAGTGGTGTAAGCATATGAAAAGCTAAATAAATAATGTATTTAATTATTTAGCATGAAATTGGTTGAATTATGATGATGTTAGCATGGAAATATTTATAAAAATTAGTTAATTATCATGGTGATGTTAGAAATGATATAAAATGTGTCATTATATTGTAGTAAATTGTATACCTTTACAATTTCACACTATGTTTGAGTCCCTTAATTTATTGGACTTAATTAAGCTTGTAATTTGCCAAATTATGCATTCCAAAGCCTTATTTTTACCATTTTCTGAAAGGACAACTAACATCAAATGATATAAATGATAGTGTAGAAATGATATAAAATGTGTCATTATAGTGTAGTAAATTGTATACCTTTACAATTTCACACTATGTTTGAGTCCCTTAATTTATTGGACTTAATTAAGCTTCTAATTTGCCAAATTATGCATTCCAAAGCCTTATTTTTACCATTTTCTGAAAGGACAACTAACATCAAATAAATACATTTAATATTCAAATTTTCATGGATTATGTGTGTCCTAGAAATATAAGTCAGGACCCATTCACCCATGGGTGAATGGGTCCCCTTTATGTGCTAGGACATACTTTAAAATATGTTTTTGGCAACCTTTTAATGATCCAATTAATTCAAATAGTAAGTGTCGACTTTTGGAATCTAATTTTGGGAAATTAGATAAACACTAATAAATACATAGTCATTTTATCATTTGAAATCTAACACACTTTATAAGGGAAATTCAAGAATAAATATTATTGTCAAGAGCATTCAAGAGGAGCATTATTAGTCATTTGTAGTAGCAATCAAGATCCTAACATCATGTAAAAGTTTATGTGTGTTCATGTTGTCTTGTGAAGGCTAACAAGTGTTGTAGGTCTTCATGCATTCAAGAATTCAAGCATACAATCGAATCAAGCAAGCAAGATCCAATTCCTTTGAAGAGATGTGTATGAATTCAATCCTTCAAGGAATCCATTGAAGGGTGGTGAGTTGTAACAAGTTTTCATTCATCATTTCCTTCCTTTTCATTCCAGGATTTATCATTGGCATTGTCATTGTGAAAGTGGAAACACTATTCATGGGGTTTGACTGAGGCAAACCCCTCTATGGCACAACATAAACATTTCCCCCCCTTTGTGTATGTGTAGGTTAAAAGTTAAAGAAGGATTGAAGAGATCTTGAAGAGAAATTTTGCATTGTTGCATTAGTTGTCATCGTTCTTGCTAAGACAAAAACTAAGTTGCAGAATTTATTTTTGTCATTCCAATAAATTTGTAGGTAGAAATCAACATCTCAGATCTGGAACCAAAGGATTGTAAAATATATTTTCAGAAGCCCTATCAAGGATCCATTTTCCCAGGGGTGAAGCAATCCCTTGACACACATCATAATCAACTTTTGGTGATAGGTACATGCTCTCAGATATCTCCCAAATCTGCTTGCAAAGTGTTGTTACAATCTATATATCTTCATGAATATGAAATTTACATATTAGGTCATATATTTCATTTAATTTCATCATTTCAAATCATTTCTATCATTCTCTTTCCTTAAATAACCCACCAACCCAAGTCTAATTGACTCACCTTTGAGGTTGAAAGTCAATTTCTTGGTTTTGTGGTTGGTGCTTTCTAATGAAATCTTGGGAAGAGGACCTTTAAATCATAGTTTCTGTATATTAAGGGAACTATGGTTTTCCCTATTTTCCCACCATTTCATTTTGGTGAACCTGACATTTGACATCATAGCTTTCTGATTTGGAAGTCTTTCAAACCCTAGATCTAGGGTTTACATCATTGTGTTTTGCATTCTTCATTTAGGGTTATATCTTGCATGTTTGCATCATTAAAAACTCAAAAATATAAAAAAATATTGCATAGATTTTGTATTAGTTTATGTTTCAATCATTTAGATCAAAATTTCACTCAAAATTGTCACTTTTATTTACACATTGTCATACATTTGTACTTGCATTTCATCAAAAACTTTTGGAAAAAACAGTCACTGTAAAACCACTTTTACAACCATAAACATTAACTTAGACACTCATATTTTAATTCTCTAGACCTTCATACAAAGACTCATTCACCCATGGGCGATCCTATCCTCATACAAGTGCTTCTACAAATTTTTGCACACATTTCTATTTATGTTTGCTCATATTTCTTGTACTTGCAAATCTTTGTTTTTGTTTCAAAAATTGCATATTCTAAAGCATTTTACATTTATTTCATTTGGTAAAAATAAAGTGCATTGTTTAGAATCAAAATTGTATTAAAAATTCATCATTTTTAGGTCTCTATATTTTAAACCAGTCAATTATCATATTTCAGATCTAAAAGTTGCATTTCAATTTGTTTAATATTATTACATACTTGCATAAAATTGGAGAAAACTCATCATGGATATGTGTTTTGGTAGTGTGGATGTCCTTGAAATCTTTGGTTGATGTCTCAAGTTGTGTGTTTGGTGATGATTCTAATGTAATTGATACCATTCATGATCCTTCACCTCCCAATGAATGTCTTCATGAAATAGATGTCTTGGGTGAAGATGAAGATAGTATGTGTGAATTCATACAAAGCTCCTTGCATAAACTTGACCAAAATACAACATTTTATCCCTTAATGCAATGGCCTAACAACCCATATCAATAATCAACACCTCCCATAATTCCACCACTTGACATATTCAATCTTTTACATCTCAAAATTGAACCACAAGGTGTATCTCAATCAAAGAGTATGGAAGCACACATTGATAATTTACATAAGGATTCTATGCCATCTGATACTCTCTTATCCTATATGCACAAAGTTACCAATACACCTATTGATTTGGAACAAACTTATGGCCAAGGATTTAGGATTTTGAAAAAGAAAGGATGTGACACTCACAATGAGTATGAAGTCCATTCTCTCTTAGAACAAATACCATCTGAAGAAACTAAGGTATTAGGATGTCAAGATCCTTCTCCTTCACAGCAAATAATTGCTTAATCAAGTAAGAAAAATAAGCCCTATAAACTTAAGAAGCTACCATCTTTATGTACTATAATTAAGACTGAACGAACCCTACTTAAATTCCTCATGTTAGGACTGACTACATTACCACCTATCCGAGAAAATAAGAAAGGAAAAATTACAAACATGTCTTACTGTGGATATCATAGAACACTTGGGCATCTTATTGATGATTGTCAAGCTTTAAAGAAGGTACTGAAAGAATTTGATCCTCCTGCCAGTCAATATGATCATATAATAGACTAACAATTGTTTACTTTACTCTTTGCCATGTGATAGTTGTCGAATTATAACATGCTCACTACTACATGTATTGAACTTTATTATCTTATATGTTTCACCGAGTACCATATCATAATTTATCTTGGCTCATATTTGTCCTACACTTGTGGGAAAGGGTTAGGTAGCCTTGTCCTAGGTGTATTTCTTATTGATATCCCTATCTATCTCCTTAAAATGTTATTGTAGTGAGTACACTAAAATTTTAGGGGGGCATATGGTCCCTTGCTTATTGTTTGCATGTTCCCTTCTTAGTGATTATGGCACACATCTCCTAGGAAGTGTGACTATAGTAATCAAAGTGTGGTCTTATTAATTTATGTGAGGTGTCTTCTTTGTGGTGATATTAGGCTTGATGTCCCATAAGAGTGTGATCTTTTCTTGGCATACGATATTCCTCTTGGTGGTAATGTTATGGCTTGCATTCCCTAAGGCATGAATCTTTTATTCCTCTATTAGTCCTCTCTTGGTGGCGATGTCAAGTGTGATGTTCACTAAGGTACGATCTTTCATGAACTAAATAATGCCCCTTTGATTGTTGCTACCTTTTGTTTGCACCCCCTAAGGTGAATTTGGCATTTTTTCTTCACTTTGTTAATGATTGTTGAACCTAGTGTAGCGTTGGCATATTTTATGGACATACAACATATAGGTTTGCTAGTCCATCCTTTTTCCCTTTTTGCATTAGATTTGGCATTGGATGTTGGTGTACCTTGTTTTACTGCTATACACATGTGTGTGTTCTTTTGTGCATTTGTTGGTTTTCCATGAGATCATAGATCTTGGGGGCTTGATCACTCTCCTTGATCCTTTGTCATCTTATCTTTCTAACAATTGTATAATTGGACCTCCCTTGACATATATTTCTCTACTTTAGTGTGATTCTAAGTGTAAGTTCATACTCTCACTAAAGTGGGGGCTAAATGTAGCATAGGAAAATGTATGTACCTTTACAATTTCATACTATATTTGGGTTACTTAATTTATTGGAATTAATTAATCTTCTAATTTGTCAAATTATACATTCCAAAGCCTTATTTTTATCATTTTCCAAAAGAAGAACCGGTATTAAATAGATAAATTTAATATTTAAATTGTCATGGATTATGTGTGTCCTGGAAATATAGGTCATAACCCATTCACCCATGGGCGAATGGGTCCCCTTTAGTGCTAGGACCTAATTTAAAATATGTTTTTTGGTGGCCTTTTAATGATCCAAATTCAAATTGTAAGTGTCGGCTTTTGGAATCCAATTTTTGGGAAATTAGATAAACACCTATAAATACATAGTCATTTTATCATTTGAAATCTAACACACTTTATGAGAGAAATTCAAGAGCAAATATTATTGTCAAGAGCATTTAAGGGCAAGAAGAATAGAAAGTTGAAGTAGGAAATATGCCCCCCCTAAAATGTTAGTGTACTCACTACACTAACGTTTTAAGGAGATAAAAAGTTGAAGTAGAAAATATGGTAACTTTTAAATAAAATAAAATTTATCTATTATTTGAAAAAGATGCTTATTTCCATAATTAAGTTTTGCATCATAAATTTAATTTTTCAAATATTTTAATTTATTGGTTTTTAAATTATTTTTCCTTTAGTTTTAATTCTAAAATAATAAAATAAAAACAATAATTATTGTCAAACCAACTTAACTTAATAATCAAGAGTTTCTTTTCAAAATGTTCTAGAAAGAGGGTTGTGACATCCTTCCCCCCTTATATTGTGCATTGTCTCGATGCACTTATGGGTGGAAAATAGAATTTAACATTCATTGATCAAAATTAAACCAAGCTCAGAAATTATTGCTCCACATATTTATGTTATGAACCTTTTTGCCAAAGTTCTTCTCAATAAAAAAAACATAGCCCATGCAAATTAAATGATTCAAGAATAGCCATCTTAGGATGAGGAAAACATCAATTAAAATGAATATTTGTTTCAACAATAAGACATAAATATATCCATTCCACAACAATTCATAAAATGTATAAAATTGTATTCATTTCAAGAGTAAGTCAAAAATATGTATTTTCTTCAGTAATAAGTCATAAGATAAACCTCACTTCAACATTAAAACATCAATATATTTGCACCCCAAATCGGAAACAAGCCATAAATACATTAAGCCCAAAAATAATTCATAAAATGAATCCATTTCCAAAGATAAGTCTCAAAATATGTCCTTTTCAACAATAAGTCAAAGCATATTCATTCCAACAATAACTCATTCAAACAATAAATCATGGAATGTATTTATTTCAACAACAAATCATAAAATAAGTCATATCAATACCATCCATAAGGTATAAAAGTTATCTTACCTAAACAATAAGGTATAAAGTTTATTAATTCATAAATTGTAATAAAAAAATCTCAACAGTAAACTCAAGTTCGTATTAAAAAAAATGTTGGTTAAAATAATTAAAAAAAATCTTCATAAATATCCAATAATTTCATCAAGACCAAAGGAATATCAAATTCAAAAGGTTATAGCTAACATATAGAATAACAAGAATAAACACGATAAGGCGATCAAAAAATTTTTTTTCACAAAAGTTCAATTTGTAGTTCAAAAATATTATGCATTTTTAATTTACGCAAGTCATAGTAGACTCAAGGCCTAGCTTCTAAACCTTGCTCTGATACCACACGTAACAACCCAAACTATTACCCCAAAAATTACCACTGATTTTTTTTCTTCCTTGATTATTATCTTATTATGTGTTCATTCACTTGCATACTCAGGTACTTCTATCCATAGGGATAGGCATACATCCATCTGGGATAGGAATCCAACCATGTGGGTTAGGACTTTGTCCATATAGGACAGGAATTCATCTATCCATCTCGGATAGGCATCTACCCAAACAAGGTAGGCATATATCCATAAAGGATAGGAATGTGCTCTAGCTAGAGACTTAGACTCATCGAGACCATCTGGGTCCTGAGTCACTCACTAAAGACTACACTCCCCTTAGAAGTGCATGAGTTCACCATCTTTAGGAGTATGTAAGAATAAATATGTAGCTTGAGTGTTGCCTCATACTTCAGCCTAATGCCCCGGGAAGTCAAGTGAATCCATCTGGGATTCCTTCTGAGTATACAAGGAACATATTTCATCTTATCTTTATGTTTGATATTTCTAGCCCCTTTTGACCAAGTAATTCTTTTGAATTAATAGATTATACTTTAATTCAATATTACCCTAACTTTCCTAAGCCTCGTCCTCGAACACCTGAGGTACTGGGAGCATCCTTCATTTCTCAGATTGCCTACATACCTTGCTTCCAAATGGGATCAAGGTGTAAAATATGTAGTTTTGTTTTCTAATCTATGTTTGATGTTGTGTGAGGGGGAGAACATTAGACTGAAAATTGAGATCAAACATGCTAATCTAAGAATCTAAACTAAGATCAAACATATTAATCTAAGATCTAATCCTACACATATGAAATGAAACTAAGCTATTTGAACATACATAAATGAATCTACGATTACATAATTGAATGTACAAAATAACATAGTGTTACCATCCCATAGTGGAGTGTATTCACTTGATGTTGGGTTTTTCTTATCACCATTAAGCCTCCAAAGTTTGTGTGCAAAAGCTTGATGAGTGACTGCTTTGGTTGGTTGATCGAAGAAATGAGGTATGAAGCACTTAACAATGGTGGTTGTGAATGTCAATAGTACTTCGTTGTGCAAATGATGTTGATTCTCCAATCCTTATTTGTGAGGAAAGGGGTTTGTTATATAGAAAATGAGATTTGAAATGAACAATCAGGATCGTGTTGAAGAATATCTAGATCAACGGTCGGAGTGTGTTGAGAGGATTTAGACATGAGAAAATTGTGCAAAGTTGATTATATAATTTGGGTGATTGAGAAATGGATTGGCTAGTTAGGGATTAGATTGATCACTCAGGATTTTAGATTGATCAGTTAGGATTTATATGGCTTATTTAGGAAATTGATGGCTTAGTTAGGAAATTGATTGATTACTTAGGAATTTGATTGATTAGTTAACAACTTAGATTGCTCAGTTAGCAATTTAGATTGATTAGTTAACAACTCAGATTGTTTAGTCAACAATCCTAATTTTCTCAATCAGAAAGTGGGTGAGTAATATGAATTAATTGATTTAATTAATTAATTCCTTTTTTTGGAGTTTGAATGTGCAAATCAAGTATGACTTTTGCAAACAAAGTTGCATTAGTTTGATTTGATTTTTGATAATTGATTTGAAAAGTTTGATTTAATTATTCAAATTTTGGAGGGAAGTGTCATAATTAAATTATTCTTTAATAATTTAATCCACTTAGAGGAATAAGGTGATTTAGTGATGTAATTAAATATTTGGCGTTATTTAATCAATCAGGACGAAATAAAGTGAGATTAGGACTTCATTGAATAAATGTGATTTATTTAATTAGTCAAAATGATGAAACGTGAATTAATCAAATGATGTTGTTTTATTTAATCAATAGCAGAATTAGGGTTTTTAGAACTTTATTAAATAAATGAAATTTATTTAATTTGTCTAAAATGATGAAAAAGTGAATTAATTAAACAATATTGTATTATTCAATTAATAGCAGAATTAAGGTTTTGGGATGTCGTTTGTGTGATGATTTGGGATGTTTTGAGATGATTTTGAGACGTTGTGAGATGATTATGAGACATTACGGGATGATTTTGAGATGTTGCAGGATAATTCTAAGATGTTTCAGGGTGATTCTGAGATGTTTTGAGACATTATGAGATAATTTCGAGATGTTCTAGGGTGATTATGAGATGTTACAGGATGTTCTGAGATGATTTTGAGTCATTCTGAGATGTTATGGGATGTTCTGAGATGATTTTGAGTCATTTTGAGATATTACAAGATGTTTCACGATGATTTTGAGTCATTCTGGGTCATTCTGAGATGATATGGGATGTTTCAAGACAATTTCGAGTCATATTGAGATGTTACAAGATGTTTCGAGATAGTTCCAAGTCATTTTGAGATGTTACAAGATGTTTTGAGATGATTTCGAGTCATTCCAAGATGTTACAAGATGTTCCGAGATGATTCTGAGTCATTTCGAGATGTTATAGGATGTTCTGAGACGATTGTGAGTCATTCTGAGATGTTACGAGATGTTCTGGGATGATGCTCAATGTTGTTCGATGTTGTTTGGGGTGTGTGATAGGTGTTAAGTCAATTTTACATGTCTACATTTTCCCCTCTTTGATACAAAGTACCAATTGCTTTGTTTCAAAGATTTTTTTTTAAGATCAAGTTTTTGAAAAAAAAAATTATGCCCCATTGTGCCTTGATGTTCAGTGGAATGATGGTAGGACTCTGTACTGCCCCCTTGAGAGGTTGACTGAAAATTTCAAGCTTTGAGGTTAGGCTCTTGACACTATTGTATTTCGGTTTCGATGTTTTCAGATGAAATATTATATCAATAGGTGTTTCGTTTCTCGTTCTGATGTTTCCTAGAGCTTCTAATTTGAAAGTAAGAAGGTTCCCTAAGTGAAATTAGGGTTTTATTGAGGTGTAATATAGGCAAATAGTCTTCAAATTGGCTCATTTGTGCTTTGATCCTTTTGCTAATTCTTGTCTCTAGATTTCCCATTCTATCAGTTATTGAGGAGAAATGTTAAGATTTGAGGGTGCCCCATATCGTTTCGAGCTTGTTTGAGAGTTTGGACAGCCTTCAGGCATCAGTAGCCCAATATTTACCTTCTCGCTTTTCGCTTTCATCATGTTTTTTTCTCGTTATGTGTGTACTAAGTTCTTCAAGTCAATAGCATAGTTTTTGTGATTCCTGCACACTTACATCATTTTTCATGCCTTTGCTTAGTCAGAACTTCACACTTGACACTAAAAACTTCACACTTGCTATAAAACTACACACTTGACTGATAATTGGGCCCTTGTTTCATGCACTTGACCTAAAACTATGCACTTGACCTAAAACTCCGCCATTGATCAAGAACTTTGCCCTTGATTGAAAATTGTGCCCCTGTTTCTGCACCCTTGACCTAAAACTATGCACTTGCCTGAAAACTGTGCCCCTATTTGCTTGCCCTTGACCTAAAGCTACACCCTTGCTTGGTGTTTTCTAATCATTTGACTTCTCTTTCTATTTTTTCTTTTAGCATTTGTTCTAAACCCTGGCATGTGTCTGTTTGTCATCCTAAATGTTGTTTTTCATCGTTCTCATGTTGTTTTGTGTTGCTTTACATGTTTAGAGTGAAACCCGAACATCTCGATTTATAATGATTGCAGGTGAATCTCAAAGCACTTATGTCGAGAGAGAGAGACGTCCTTGCCACTTGTTTGATCTGATTACCCATTTCAATGTGTTGGAGCGGGACTTCCTTGATGTCGTGGGATTATGTTACGTTTGTTATATGTCTCTGATTAGGACTCATATGACGATGATGATTGCACTTGTGGAGAGGTGGCACTTTGAGATGTCCTCCTTTCATTTGCCTATAGGGGAGGCTATTGTTACTCTTGAGGATGTTTGGAGGATACTTCGTCTTCCCATTCATGGTGAGCTCGTTACTTATCATGTTTGACGAGGTGCCTGCACTATGCAATGTTAGTTAGGTATTGCACACTTGGATGTACACCAGTTAGAGGTTGATCTACCTAGGTTTTCTGATAGTGCAGATCCTATTGTACTTGTCTTATGTGGTATGATATCAGGATTAGTTGTTCCTAATAGGCGAGGTCGATAGTTTGTTGTGGGATGGGGTACATGTATCAAGAGTATGCTAGAGCATGGGATGATATATGCCTGGGGTGCTTGTTTGCTTGCTCATCTTTACCAAGATATGCACGAGGTGGTGTTTCACTTTTGGATGTTTGGGCGTGGGATCATATTGTAGGGACTCATTCAGATGGGATATAAGATCATTCTTTGAATGATCCATACTCTTATCATTATGGGGACTTTATGCATCGCACCTTGCCTAAGGACCTTCCTTATTGGCATCGTGTGTTTGATGAGATGCCTGATTTCATGTGGAGACCTTATATGGGCTGCGAGGTTTGGCCAGAGGATGTTGATCATCTTGTTTACTGTCGACAGACCTATTGGTTGATTGGTCGTTCGCCTTCTATGATAGAGTGTTATCTACTAGACCGGGTTTGTCACCAGTTCAGAGAGAGACAAGAGCGGGTTCTTGATGTGTATGAGGCTCGGTTTGGTCTGACTACCCGGGAGGTCTGTGTATGGGGTCTCCAGGCGGATATAGATACTGTGGTTGCCGAGTTCATAGCACTTGCCCTAGTTGGTTAGGGTTGGTTGTTTGGTGTGGCAGATCCAGGTACTACTCACGATTATGATGAGTGGTGGGCACGATGCAAGCCTTTGAGGTTCACTATTCCTGGGGGTGATCTCATTATGGGCAAAGCAGGTATTACAGGTCGTTGTGGTGAGCGAAAGTGTGTTGAGGTTTTCACAGAGTAGTTGGATTGAGCTCAACGTGATGAGGCACAAGGTAGTCAGGATGAGCATATGCCTCCTATGCAGGGTCAAGGATAGGTTTTGAATCCTTCTCCACCAGCTAGGGATCTTGATATGCTGCTAGCCCAAATGACTACCGCCAGAGATGCAGAGATTGTGCGGCAATAGGATATAGAGGCTCAGGTAGATACTTTGAGGGCTGAGTGAGATAGAGAGTGGTTGACAGCATGCTACAGAGGCTCAAGTACTATTACTTATGACAAAGAGAGATAATCTCTAGGCAGAGTGTGATAGTATGTGATCTGAGCGAGATCATTTTCTACATATGTCCACCTATTAGCAGACCTTATATGATGCTAGTGTTCCTAGGGCTTCTCGATGTCTACGGTTTGGGGAGTCAAGTGTTGTGAGTGATGGTAGTGGTGGTGGTGCAGGTGTAGGTGTAGGTAATTAGACTATGAGACATCTAGATTATTTTGGTAGTCTATAGTGTCTTGTACTTCCCGTCGGGATCTTACTCTTTTTGGTACTTCATCTTCATGTTGTTTCATGGTACAGAGGCATTTTCTAGACATGCGTTATATATTTATATTTATTGGTCTAGTCGAGACCTCATACATATGTTATGATTTTGTATTATCCTATCACACTTGTGTCACTGTGGATGATGTACTTATGACACATTCCCTTTTTGATGATGATATATATGAGATATACCTTCTTTGATTCAGCATCATTTTATGTTTATGTGATGGTGATATATGATGATGTATGTTTATATATGTTTTTTTGTGTTTTTCTGATATATGAAGTTGGCATGGATGGATGAATCATACCTTGTCTCATTATGATGTTGTTTATGTTGATATATGATGAATGAATTCCCCATACATGATACATAATATTTTTATTGGTTTATTATCATCATGATATGTTTTGACAATATTTGTGGATGGAGTATGGATATGGTGCTAATGATGTTTTATGCAGGATGAATGTTAATTAGAAGAAATATTGATGATGGATAGAGATATGATATTAATTAGAAGAAGTATTGATGATGGATAGAAATATGATGTTAATTAGAAGAAATATTGATGATGGATAGAATTATGATGTTGCTTTTGCTTTGCTTTAGAGACTTCATGTTTTGAACAATCCTATTTGATGTAGCAAACATATACGATGCACCAGGGTATGAATTACCAAGGTGATTTTATATCTATTGTGTGGACTTTGACTCTACAAACAAAAATTTGTTTTCTCATACCAGACATATGAAAACTTTGTTTAAAGTATAGGGTGGAGTTGTGTGAAAAACATTTTTGAACCAATCACATAAAGAGGTGTAGAACACCTAACATGTAACTACTTCACAAACTATCTTAATACAACTTCCATACACTCAATAAAGAAATTATTCACCATGGTAGTATTAAAAAAATATCTTTCAAATAGAAAATCGAAATGATGCTCAATTGCCCCCATTCCTTCTTCTCTAAATCCTTATGGACATCCTCGAGAGATCCTAGGAATGAGTCAATAAAATAAATCAAGATAAGACTATAAAAAGATAAAACAATGTTGTAGTATCATTTGCCATATCTGTTTGGGGTAGGGCTATTATCCGATGTTGATCATGTCTATCGTAGGAACAGATCCATTAAGGCATATCTCAGGATGTTGTTGGGACTTGTCAAAAAGATAGGTAGTTGATACTTTGGCATTATTTCCGTCTATTTATAGTCAGAGCTTATGCGAGTTTTTGCTTGAAAGTTATAGCTTTTGATGTTTGCTTTGTTTGTTTGTTTTATCAAAGGATGATTGTGATGATTTGTTTATTATGGATGAGTTGTTTTATTGCAGGTTTTGATGACGGGATGGGTTTTTTTGATTTTCTAAGTTTTTTATGATGTTGTTTTTGTTATTTTTAGGGGACTAACCTAGGGCCTCGGGGGCTCATCAAAGATAAGCCTTGCCTATGTTGTCCACATAGAGGCTTGTAGTTCGCTTGGTTTGAGTCTTTTTGATCTTTTATCTTTTGTGAATGTTTTTGGGATTTTGTATGTTGTATATGATTTTTTTGGATTTTAGATTTTTTGGCTAAGTTGAAATAAAGAATGTTGGAAACCTAAGGGGACTGACCTAGGTTCTTGGGGACTATAAAGCCTTGCCTACTTTGTACATGCAGAGACCACGTAGTTTGACCATTTGACTCGAAGCATGAATTGTTTTTGGATAAAAAACATTGATAGCTTGGATTGATATCTCATTTCTATGTCTAGAGGATATGTTGTGGGAAATTCACTTGAACTAGTTGTGAGGTTCAAGAAAATGTTGATATCTTAGACTATTTGAGTGAAGGAATAACCCAATGATGCTATTTTGTTTTTGATGTTTTTCACATGTTTTTGATTTTTGTTGTTTTCTAGTGTTTTTTACTTTTGTTGTTTTCTAATGTTTTTTACTTTTGTTGTTTTATGAACATGATTGGATGTTGCAAGATCTAATCCACAACCAACTTCAAGAAGTTTCCCCCAATAAAACAACTTTCCTTAATCTGAGACAAACCATGGTTGGATACATGTTTTATGAAATGGATGGGTGGATGCCATGAAAAGGTATTGATAGATAATGATGCAAGTTTTACTCAAACATAGTGCATGTTTGCTAGGTTTTCACTATGGTACCTATTCTAGGAGCACCATAAAGTGGTTTTCACTCAAATAAAATTTTATTTCTCTTTACTATTTTTCTTGATTTTTGATTTTTTTTTTGTATTTTTTGTATTGTTTTAGATTTTTACCCTTTTGCCTAGGGTATTTTGACGCGCTTCACGTATAAAACTTCTTGAGGTGGTTGTTGTTTAGCAGTTTGGCTAGAGGTTCTCCTTCAGGAGTAGCCAACTGATATGCCCCAGAGCCATAGCTCGCTGTGATGGGTTCAAATTTTCCTTTGTCATCCTGATTCAATTTTATCTTTTGATTCTCCTTGAGGACCAAGTCACCAACTTGAAATTTCTTATCTTTGATTCTCTTTTCATAGCTTCATTTGAGACGATTCTGATAAACCTGTAGATGGTTTAACATGCTCAAATGCCTTTCATCTAAGAGCTCTAATTCATTTAGTCTGGACACCCTGTATTCTTTGTTGCTAACCATGCCTTTTAATGAGACTCGCAATGAGGGGATTTTGACCTTGATAGGTAATACAACCTCTAATCCATAGACCAAGGAAAAGGGTTTGGTGCTAGTGGGTGTGTGAATGCTGGTTTGATAAGCCCGTAAGGCTGGGTTTAGATGCAAATTCCAATCACGACCAATGTCATTGATAGTCTTTTTCAGTATTTTCAGGATTGTTTTATTGGATGCCTTAGCCTGACAATTTCCTTGAGGATAGTAGGGTGTGGAAAATCTATGTTGGATAGAGAACTTGGAAAAGAGTTCTTGGACATCCTAATTCTTGAATGGGGTGCCATTGTTTATTACAATTGTCTATGGGATTCCATACCTACAAATGAGATAATTCAAAATGAATTTTGATATCTGTTTGTCAGTGATATAGGTCAATGGAATTGCCTCTATCCATTTAGTGAAGTACTATGTTGTTGTGATAATGAATTTATGGTCGTTGGATGAAGCGGGTGATATCTTACCTACCAAGTCTAATCCCCATTGTGAAAAAGGCCATGGTGTCGTGATGGGTCTCAACTCTTGTGCTGGTGCATGAACTAGATCACTATGTTGCTAACATTGTCAACACCTTCTAGAATGTTGAATGCAGTCTTGCTCCATGGAGGGCCAATAGTATCCCATTCTAGGCAGCTTCTAGACTAGGTTAGGTCCACTAGAGTGGGATCCACAAATACCTTTGTGGACCTCTTGTAAGGTCATTTGTGCTTCTTCTGTGTTAAGGCACCAAAGTAACATACCATCTAGATTGCGACGGTATAGGGTTTCTCCTAGGATCATAAAGCAGGAAGCTATACAGGTGAAGGCTTTCTTCTGAGTAGTCATTAAGTCAAGTGGTATGATACCGTTTTGGATATAGTTAAAAGTATCTTGGTACCATGGGGAGTTAGGAACAACAACAACACATACCATTTCTGATTTTAGGATGTCGAATGTAGGCACAAGTAGTTGTTCCATGAGGAACTCATACTTAGGCACATTCTAAGGAATATCAAGCAGCGAGCCTATCATTTCCATTGCATCAACAACTATGTTATTGATCCAAGGAACTTGCTCAAAGGTTATTTTGGTAAAGTACTCCTTGAAATTTTCCACTATTCTTTTGTATGGTATTTTTCATTCACCTTTTTGATTACTAGCTGAGAGTCTGCAAAGATCTATAGCTCTTTTATTCTCCATTCAATAGCCATTTTGAGCCCTATGATAAGAGCTTCATATTTTGAGATGTTTGTGTATGGGAATTCAATCCTGTAGGCCTTGGTTCTACTATCACCCTATGGTGTGAGAAATAAAATACCTGCTCCAAAACCATGTTGAGTATGGGACGCGTCAAAGTATAGATTCCATTGGCCTATATGTTTTGTCATTAAGACACTCTCATTTGGAAAATCCACTGTGAGAGGTTTATGATCATCTATGGGTGCTTCGACTAGTTGGTCTGTTATGACTTGTCCCTTGATAACTCTCTTGTCCATGTAATCTATATCAAATTCACTCAAGATCATCACCCATTTTGCTATTTGGCCTGTTAGGGTTGCCTTTGCTAGTAAGTATTTGAGTGGGTCCACCTTTGAAATCAACTTCACCTTTTTGTTTAAGATGTATTGTCTAATATTTTGTGTTGAAAACGTGACTGAGAGACATGATATTTCAATGGGTGAGTAGTTTAGTTCATAGCCCACTAGTGTTCTGTTGATATAGTAGAATTCCCTTTCTTTGTTGTTACCATATAAATTGTGCCAAGATAGCTCCTAGTGTTGCTTGTGTGGTAGATACATAAAGTATCATCTCCTTTTCTAGAATAGGTGGCATGAGTACAGGAGGAGTAAATAGGTACTCCTTGACTTGTTGCAATGCTTGGTCGCATCTCCCATCCCACTTGAAGGTGATGTCCTTGTGTAGGAGATGAGTGAAGGGGTGGCACTTGTCTACCAATTGTGTGATAAATCGCCTGATAGATTGTAGCTTCCCTTGTAGGCTCCTTAACTCTTTTGGTTTCCTTGGAGGAGGCATCTCTATTATAGCTTTTACCTTTGCAGGATCCACTTCCATCCCTCTTATTGACACTATGTACCCCAATATCTTTCTAGATGTTACTCCGAACACACACTTTAGGGTTGATTCTAAGATTGTATTGTTCCAGCCGATCAAACACCCTTGCTAGGTTTGTCAAGTGATCTGCCCTTTTGATTGACTTTTCTAGAATGTCGTCCACATAGTCCTCCATGATTATGTATAGCATATCATGGAATATGGTCATCATCGCTCTTTGATAGGTTGATCCTACATTCTTTAGACCAAAAGGCATTACATTCGAGCAGAAATATCCCCAAGCACAAGTAAATGTTGTTTTGTGTTGGCCATCTGGAGAGATCTTTATTTGGTTGTATCTAGAGAAACCATCCATTAAGGATAGCATCTCATGCCCTTCTGTTAGATCTACAATCATCTCGATGCTTTGCAATAGAAAGTCATCCTTTAGACAGGCCTTGTTTAGGTCTCTAAAGTCTATACATATCCTTATGGCCCTAGTAGGTTTGGACACTGGTACTAGATTTGTTATCCATTGTAGATAGTCAATGGATCTAATGAAACTCACATCTAATAGCTTCTTTAGTTCTATCTTTACCAGTAATGCTATTTGAGGATGCATTTTTATGAGTTTTTGCTTGATAGGCTTTGCTCTAGGGACAACAACTAGATGTTGTACCACTAATGCTAGATCTAGTTCAAGCATGTTAGCATAGGTCCAGACAAATTTTACCTTTCTCTCATTGATGAATTCTGTGAAATTCACCTTCTCCTCAAGATCAAGTGATGTTGCATGGTATGTTATCTTTGGGTCGTCTGTTGTGCCAACATTTATGGACTCTGCTTCTTCTACAAGGAGTGTTGATCTTTCTTGATATTCTGATATGGGGAGCTTGAATCCTCCATCCTTGGGTGCCTCTAGGAGGTTTTCACCTTCGGATGCGTCCTTTATTTTTCTCTTTTCTGGATCCGATAGAGCCACGGTGTGATTTTCCCTAGGGGATCATATGTTTATGTTTTTTCTTTCATTTTTGCGACTGGCAGATCCAATCTCTCCACCAAAGTATGCCTCCTATTCGAGCTCAATGATGAATCTTGCTTTGTGATCTCCTACTGGTATGTCTATTTGAAGTCCCATGAACTCCGTGATTGCCTCGTCATTCTGGAATTGATCCAAAATAGGTGTATGTTGTTGTTGATCCTAGTCTATGTGTTGCAGGTAACAAAGTGGGAGGCTATCATCTTGGTTTGAAAAGCTTATGAAAGTAGGTGAAAGGGTCAGTATGGCTCTGGTGTCTTTTTCCAACTAAGTATCTAAGTCGTCATTACTAGAAGTGGGGGAATCATATCCGGTGACGAAGGAAGGAGAATCCCATTCGTATTCATTAGAGTTTGTTTTGGAATGGTAATAGATGTTGGGAATGGTTTCCATGTACTAGAGAGGGAACCTATCAATTCTAAAGTTGTTGAATAAGTCTTCGACGGGTAACTCATTGTCCATGACAAGATAGATATCCAGTGCCTTTACACTAGCAAAAGTTTATTGTTTCTTCCAAGAGGTTTGTCCGATTTTTGGAATGACCACGTCTTTTGGTTTATAACCTAGCCCCATATTTTTCTTCCTCTATTCCACTATGATAGGCTCTGATTGGCCTTGTTTATGTAGCCCCAGGCCACCTGTTCCATTGTATCCCATATGTTTAACTAATTTATAACCTTTAGTGTTAGGGCTAATTAAAATGGGTTGTGGCTTTTTTGGTTCTTCTTGGTCCTCCTTGAAGATCATGGATGAAAGGTCCTCAAATATTTCATCTTTCATGTCTCCCCATCTAGTAAATATCATAGGCTTGGCTATCATTTTTACTATCTTGATCTCTTTTGGACCTCCATATACTATGGGTGTTGGTGGAAGCATGTCGATGCAGAATGCTTGGTTAAAATGGTAATTCCCATTACCCTTGTCAAGTACTTGAATCTTGGCTTTGGTTTTCGGTTGCTCACTTGATGTGTTCTTGGTAGAGGTTGATGGAAGCATGGAAGGGTCGACATAAGAAAAGGAATGGAATGCTATATCATTGCCAGGCACACGTTGGATTTTGTTGTACTTCTCCTCCAACTTTGCACAAAAATGGAAAGGCTTAGGATCGACATATAGTGTTACTTCCTTTCCTTCATGGGGAAATTTTAGGCATTGATGAAAAGTGGAAGGGACTGCTTGTAATGCATGGATCCAAGGGCATCTCAGGAGGAGGTTGTATGGCAACTCAAGGTCCAATACTTGACAAGTACTTTTTGTGGTGGTTGGTCCTATCTGCACAAGCAACTTGACTATTCCTTCATAATTTATTTCCAAGTCATCATAGGCCGTTATGGTGATACTCTTGCTTTTTTCAATCACGTCATCAGAATACCCCAGTTGTTTGATGAATTTTAAGGTACAAATGTTTAAACCTGCACCATTATCTATCAATACTCATTTGACCATGGTCTTGTGAACACCAATCTCTATGTATAGAGCTTGATTGTGGAATGTTCTTTGTGGTAGATCTTTCTCTGAAAATACTAAATGATTACTTGTTGTGATTTTGCCAACCATGGCTTGGAACTGACTAGGATCGAGGTCATTAGGGACTGACATTTCCAATGCTTTTCCCAATATCTCCCTATGTGTGAGTGATAGTTTTAACAATTCTAGGATTGAGATTAGGGCAGGCATCTTCTTTAACTATTCCATAATGTTGTAGTCACTTGGTGACTTGATTGTGGGTTTAGGAGGTGCTCCTTGTATTGTAACTCTTCCTCGACGGGTAGCTATGTTGCAGTTGTTGTCTCCTTGTATTGTTACTACATTTTTCCTATTGTAATCAACTTGTGAGAGGGTTCCTAGAATTGTGTCATCGTACATGTAATTAGAATTATGGTATGCTTGTTCCTTTCCTTTATCATTCCTCTTAGCATGGTTTGCGATCAGGTTTGAGTATATTTGTTGGTCCTTGTTTTCAGGATGATGCTCAACATCTACTTCCCCTTTGTCTATCAAGTCTTGGATGATATGTTTGAGGTGCATGCAATTGTTGGTCATATGTCCTTTGATCATATAGAATTCACATAAGTCTTTCTCATTGTACAATGGCATTTAAAGCTAGGTTCCTCATAATTTGGTCAATCATTCATTTTGATGAGGTTTTGTTGTACTACTTTGTGCATGACTGTTTTGAGCGACTCACCTAATATAGTGAATTGCCTCCTAGGTTGATCATATTGCCTATGTTTCCCTCCTTGATTTGTCTATTGGTTTACAACCTGGTTATTCTTGGGATAGGTAATTTGGTTACTTTGTGTTTTGTTGGGACCATATCTTGTTTGTGCCACCTGTGGTTTGTTTTGATTGGTGTTCTGTGTATTCCATATTGCTCTAGCGTCTACCACTCCATCGTTTGTGACGTTCTTATTTTTGGCCCAAACTTTAGGTTTCTCATTTGAGTTAGAGGTGCTATATTTTGATTTGTTTGTTTTTAAGGTTCCCCTTGCTATGAGGGCTCTCTCAATATGTAACCCATTTTTGATTGTTTCCTCAAAGTCTATAGGACATGGCATAGTGAGCTCGTAGTTTATTTTAGGTAGTACATTCATGATGAAAATATCCACCAACTCCTTGTTTGGAATGGGCCATTTGCACCGAATCGCTTTGTGTCTCCATCTCTATAGGTAGGACGTAAATGACTCTCCTTGGTTTTGTTTGATTGTGGACAAACTCATGATGGTGACATCTCTCTCTATGTTAAATGAGAAGTGGCTTATAAATTTGGTAGATAGCTCATCAAAAGTTTTTTTCTTAGTTGTAGACGAGTGAACCACTCCATAGCATGACCTGTAAGGTTGCATGGAAAGAGCCTCATGAGATAGGAATTGTTGTTCTGTACCTCCATACATGATACCAAAAATTATTGTACATGCTCTACTTGATCTCCTATTCCTTTATATTTTTTTTTATCAAACCTAGGTATTTCAAAGTTTTTTGGAAAGGGCAGTGTCGTGATGGAACAATCGAAAGGGAATGGACAAATTTATTGAAGAGTGTAGGTTTTCTTCTATTTTCCTACTTGTCTATCTGTTATTTGTTGGGTGACAGTATCTAGTTTTAGTTCCATATCCATTTTTGGTACATGTGTTTGCAAGCTCTATGTGTAATAACCTTGTTGTCCTACCAGTTTTTGGTCATATATTGGGTATTGTGAAGGTACAAGACCTTGATAGCCATATGGGATGTAAGGAGGGTTAATTCCTTGTTGTGTATAAGGATGGTTATCTCCTTGTTGTTGGGGTGGAATATACTGAAGGCTTCCCTAATGATGCATTTATGGGTGACCTTGTTGATGGGATTACTGAAGAAGGGTGCTCTATGGCACACCTTGTTGGGCAAGACTAAGCTGAAGGTTACCCTAGTGATGCGTTGGTGGGATACCTTGTTGATGGGATGACTGAAGAAGGGAACTATGTGGCACACCTTGCTGGGTAGGACTAAATTGAAGGTTGCCCTGGTGATGTGTTGTCAGGATACCTTGTTGATGGGATGACTGAAGGAGGGCGCTTTGTGGCACACCCTATAGGGTAGGACTAAATTAAAGGTTACCCTGGTGATGCATTTGCAAGATACCTTGTTGATGGGATGGATAAATAAGGGTGCTTTGTGGCACACCTTATTGGGTGGGACTAAACTGAAGGTTACCCTGGTGATGCATTGGCAGGATACCTTGTTGATGGGATGACTTAAGAAGGGCACTTTGTGGCACACCTTGTTGGGCAGGACTAAACTGAAGGTTACCCTGATAATGTGTTTGTGGGATACCTTGTTGATGGGACGACTGAAGAAAGGTGCTCTATGGCACACCTTGTTAGGCAGGACTAAACTGAAGGTTACCTTGATGATGCGTTTACCAGATACCTTATTGATAATATTGCTAGTTCAGAGGGGGACCCTGTGTTCCACCTAATTGATGGTACTAATTGTTAAGAGGGGGAACCTGTGTTCCACCCTATTGATGGTACTGATTGTTCGAAGGGGGACACTATGTTCCACCCTATTGATGGTACTAATTGTTATGGGAAGGGTTGATGCTTGAAGTGTTTTGAGGTATATATTGCTCAAGAGGTGGATTGTTGTTTTGAGGTTCATACTGAGATGGCCCTCCTTGATAAATTTGTGCGACTACTGCTTGTTCAATCTGAGTTGGTTTTTTGAACAAGGGGTTTTCTTTGGGTTGATCACTATTTTGTGAGAACACGGGTGACATGTTCGACATCTCTAGGGGTTGGTTTATTTGTCTTACAACTGAGTTATCCCCTAAGGGAATAAGATTGGGGTCTTTGAGATCCTCTATGTTGAAGTCCATCGGTAATTTAGCACCACTTTGTGCTAACTTGAAGAAATAGGATTTTGGGTCATTTCTCAACAACTTGTCCATTAGTTTGAGAACCTTGGGGTTGTTAGAATGTTCAAATAGTTCCTCCTCATTTATCTCTTCCTCACTATCTACCTCCTCTACAACCACTCTATTTGGATCTTGGTTTTTTTGTTCTATTACCTCCTTCTATTTGCAGTTCAGTTCTTCTTTAGTGAAAGTGTCTCTGTACACCAGTCTCTTTTGGGGAGTTTCAAGGTCACTTGGCTTATATCCCCATGGGCTACTCTCATCGTTCATGGTATTTTTTGGTGGGTTTTTGGTGGTGTTCTTGCTTGCTTCCATTTTCTTCCTATGTTGTGATCTCATGGTTGTCATAAACAACTTGGGTTCCTTGTGGGAGAGTGGTGTACTCTCTAGGTGACTCAAATCGTAAAGACCTGATGTTTCCCTAAATGATAGTATATGGATTATGTGAGATATTGAAACTATTGGAACAAACCATGATTATGACAGTAGTAGAATGAATACAAGTTCGAATTATTCCTTGAAGCACGTTTGTAAAAGTTGTATACCAACCTAGTTTTGGTTTCATGAAGTGCCCAAAGGTGCTTCTTGAGAGCTTTTGGACTAATGTGCCTAAGTCTGAAATGATGACCTGTGGACTTTACCTTAGGGATCTTGACCTTGCGTGAGATCATGAAGGGGATATTTATTTCCACGCGAGTGGTGGTAATACGGGTCTTCCTGCTGCTATGTCAACTTTCTCTACCTCTTCGTCTAGGACAATTTATGCGGTGAGAAACTAATGGGGTGTTTCGTTCTTCTAAAAAATGAAGTTTTTGAAGTTGCTTATGATGTCATTTTGTTCACCTTTGATGTATGTGAGACTAGGTTGAAGGATCGGTGCTACAAGGTATGGTTGTTGAATTGGGGCAGTTGGTCGCTAGATGGTCATAAAGTTTTATGGTGTTTATGGGATGGTTGTTGTGAAGCTCAAAACCCTAGGGTTTGAGTGTTGTTTTGGAATGGTACTACTTGGAAATCAATATGTTGAAGAATTAGGGTCCATATTTCACTTCCTTTTCTAGGGGATATGTTGCGAGAAAGCTTACTTGTACTATTGTGAGTTCCAAGTAATTGTTGATATCATAAGCGTTTGAGTGGAGGAATGACCCCAATGGTTTTTTTTATTTTGATTTCAAATAGGTAGGATGTAAATAATGGATGTGGGACTATGTGACCTAGCTTTCCAATTTTTTTGGTTTGAACAATGATCCTATAAATAACTCTCTCTCAACTTTTCTTCGTGTTTGAAGTATAGCAAGTGATAAAACAACACTTGGATTGACTCAACAAGCATGAAATTATGTGACCTTCATGTATATAGCTCAAGTTGTGAAATCACAACACCTAAGCTATAGTTCCCAAATGTTTACTTTAATTAATGTAACCTAAAATTAAAAAAACTGGAATGTTCGGAAACCTTTAAGGAATGATCCTTTCAAGGAGTGCAAACATAAGGCTTCTTTCACAAGTATGCACTAAATCAAAGGGTTTGTGGTTCAACCATCTTGTTTAGTGTTTTTTTGAATGTGTTCTTTTTCTTTAAATCAACCACATAATTTGATGTCAAGTTATTTTGAAATGTATTGGCAATTTAACATAAACAAGCAATTACAACCCTAGGGGATAGAAACCATTCTCTTAGGTAGGCTTGCCTCATGCTCCAAAGAGATGATTTTACATGCAACTTATGGCACGGGCCTATAGTCAGACATGGCAAGTAACTTCTCAGAAGGAAATTTTGATCCACCACTTTCAGAGAATGTTTTTGGATAATAGGGTGGTCTCTAAAATAATTTGGTTCTTAGTGATAATTGTGAACGTATAAATTTGACACTCACCTGTTGGCCACTTAAGGCGTGGGATTAGGTGCAGTATATTGTTAGCACGACTTGAAGCTACTTTCTTATGATTTCACAACCTTTGATATAGCCCACCAGTAAATGTGCTTCGAGACCTTGCAATGAGTTCTCCAGTGCGGGATGTGTCTCAAAGAAAGCCCCCTCTTTAAGGTAAACTTGAAAATAAAGTGCAAAGCTCAAAAATGTTCTTTCGCTCCCCCAAAATTGCCAAAAGGTGCAAGGGGAGAAGATAAAACACTTTAGTTTTCCACACTAAATGCACGGTGAACAATCCATAGAAAATTGATTCTTTTTAAACACCTTGAGTGGTGTTATCCCCAAAAATATGTGAATAACATAAACAAATTGTTCTTTTTATTTGAACCAATAGGAAGTATTCAAGATATCAATAAAAAATAGCAATGGTGCAATAAAAAATAAATAACTTGTTCATTTTAAGCTCCAAACTTGAGTGTTTCTAAGAAAATAGCCCTGGTCTTTAATTGGTCAACAAATGTAAATCGAGCACGCGTCAACAAAATGGAAATCATTTTTGCACTCTTTTTTTTATGCACCAAAATTAAAGTTCCTAATTATGAAAACATGAAATGTGTTCATTTAAAGATCCCACAATTGAAGTGTTTTTTTGTTATTTTTATGTGCACCAAAATGAGAGTTCCTAAGTTAATGAAAGAATGAAATGGGTCCATTTTTAATAACACTAAAATCAAATGTGAGTTCGTGTTTGTTCTTTTTAGAGAACCAAAATCAAAGTTCCTAAATTAAGAAAGCATGAATTTGGTTCAATTTTAACAACACCAAAAATAAATGTGAGTTTGAGTTGTTCTTTTTAAAGTACCAAAATCAAGAATTCCTAAGTTAATAAAAATCATTTGTGGATCTAAAATCTTGGACTGATCGTCTTCCCTACAAATAAATGAGTTAATGTCACTTGAATCCTGCATCAAATCCATTAATACATGTTTACACACTCAAAAACAAGAAAACGTTAGTGGAAAAATTCATTACAATAGTGCAAGATCCATGCACTTGTTTGTTAGAGCAACTGCTCAGAGAAAAAATGCAAAAGCGTCTTGTCAGAAGTAGATGCTCAGATCTGTGAGAAAATGCTAATAGTTTCAAAAGCATATGTGAAGTTTTTGAAGTAAAAGCACTGGTCTTGATGCAAGTGCGCCATTCCCATGGAAAGTGTGTGGTTTTTGTTGCAAGTGTGTGGTTCTTTTGTCAATCAAGTGCATAGGTTTTCTTGGGCAGTGCCTGAAAACTCTGTCAAGTGCACTTCTGGGACCTACAACTTCAAAAACAGCTCAAACAAACGTTAGAGGAGGAGACAAGGGTCCCACCGGGCATGGAAAAATGTGTGAGGGGGAGAACATTAGACTGAAAATGAGATCAAACATGCTAATCTAAGAATCTAAACTAAGATCAAACATATTAATCTAAGATCTAATCCTACACATATGAAATGAAACTAAGCTATTTGGACATACATAAATGAATCTACAATTACATAATTGAATGTACAAAATAACATAGTGTTACCATCCTATAGTGGAGTGTATTCGCTTGATGTTGGGTTGTTCTTATCACTGCAAAGCCTCCAAATTTTGTGTGCAAAAGCTTAATGAGTGACTGCTTTAGTTGGTTGATCGAAGAAATGAGGTATGAAGCACTTAACAACGGTGGTTGTGAATGTTAGTAGTACTTCATTGTACAAATGATGTTGATTCTTCGATCCTTATTTTGGAGGAAAGGGGTTTGTTATATTCTCAGGATCATGTTGAAGAATATCCAGATCAATGGTCAGAGTGTGTTGAGAGGATTTAGACATGAGAAATTTGTGCAAAGTTGATTGCACAATTTGGGTGATTGAGAAATAGATTGGATAGTCAAGGATTAGATTGATTAGTTAGGAAATTGATGGCTTAGTTAGGAAATTAATTGATTACTTAAGAATTTGATTGATTAGTTAACAACTTAGATTGCTCAATTAGCAATTTAGAGTGATTAGTTAACAACTTAGATTGCTCAATCAGAAAGTGGGTGAGGAATATGAATTAATTCCTTTTTTTGGAGTTTGAACGTGCAAATCAAGTTTGACTTTTGCAAAAAAAGTTGCATTAGTTTGATTTGATTTCTGATAAGTGGCATAATTAAATTATTATTTAATAATTTAATCCACTTAGAGGAATAAGGTGATTTAGCGACGTAATTAAATATCTGGTGTTATTTAATCAATCAGGACGAAATAAAGTGAGATTAGGACTTCATTGAATAAATGTGATTTATTTAATTAGTCAAAATGATGAAACATGAATTAATCAAATAATGTTATTTTATTTAATCAATAGCAAAATTAGGGTTTTTAGGACTTTATTAAATAAATACAATTTATTTAATTTATCTGAAATGATGAAAAAGCGAATTAATTAAATAATGTTGTATTATTCAATTAATAACAGAATCAGGGTTTTGGGATGTCATTTGTGTGATGTTGTGTGATGATTTAGGATGTTGTGTGATGATTATGAGATGTTGCGGGATGATTTTGAGATGTTCCAAGACATTACAGGATGATTCTGAGATGTTGCAGGACAATTTATGAGATGTTTTGGGGTGATTTTGAGATGTTTCGAGATATTACGGGATGATTTCGAGATGTTATGGGATGTTTCAAGATTATTCTAAGTCATTCTAAGATGTTATAGGATGTTTTGAGATGATTCTATCATTTTGAGATGTTACGGGATGTTTCAAGACGATTTTGAGTCATTTTGAGATGATACAAGATGTGTCAATATAATTTCGAGTCATTTTGAGATGTTATGAGATGTTTCGAGATGATTTTGAGTCATTTTGAGATGTTACGGGATGTTTCAGGATGATTCTGAGTCATTTTGAGATGTTTTGAGATGTTCTGAGATGATTGAGTCATTTTGAGATGTTACGGGATTATTCTCAATGTTGTTTGATGTTGTTCAGGGTGTGTGATAGGTGTTACTTGTCAATTTTACATGTCTACATTTATGAAAACTATTTTTTGTGTGGGTACATAGACCTTTATAGGGCCCCTTTTCCCTAAACAATTCCTTTGTGACTGCTACCCATGAAGGGGAGCAATAAAAAATATGTAAATAATCTCCATGACTATTACTTGTTTCCTAAACATCTATATCTTGGTTCCTAAATAACATCTCCCTTGAACCCATTTGAGATACAATTACCTTTTAATTAATATAACAACATCAAATCCTAAAATGGGGTTTACTAGGTTTAAACTAGCAGATTTTTCATTCATTTAAAAATGATCTTATTAGATTATCAATCAAAGAGAGATTACCCATCTCTTGGATCTTAACACATCAGATGTTCCTTATTACTCCCCGACGATTTAAATGGATGGTGCCATAGAGGCCATTGTTGCAACTGTATTAGGCTATGGATGTAGTAGCTCAAGTACAACGACATTACCCGTAAATGTGAGCCAAAGACATGGTTGATACTGAACGCTGTTGGTTTTTGGTTTTAAATCTTGATTAAAATTTACCTAACTAAGAAAGGAAATAATAAATTAATTACTCCTTGCAATGCTTTGGAAATGAAATAAATACTAATTTTATACTAACTTTATCATTGCTATTATTAAAGATATTAAGGAAATACAAATTGAGATATTGATTTATTAAAAAAAGAATACCAACTTCTTTTCCACTTTTTGATCACCAAGATCCCAGTACAGGCGAGGTGAGAGCATATGGTGGTCGGGAATTTTTAAGTAGTAATTAATTGAACATTTTTTTTAAAGAAATATAAGATCACTAATAACTACCCTTCCAACGGAATTGATTTTTCCTTGTAGATTAGTTTTGAAAATAAATTCTAAACCAACATTTTCCTAAGAAGATGCTACTCCTAGAATTGCATAAAAAAATTAGAATGATATGGCTACCAAGACTGAGTTTCATCCCCCCTCTTGAAAGAGGTTGAAGGTTTGAATTTAGAGGAAAAGTATGCTTGATCGACGGTCGAGATTTGATGGTAAAATCAACGGACAAGATCGGAGAAGAGAATAGGAAAATTTCCTTTCAAACTCATGAGAGGATAATAATGAAATTTTAATTTTAAAAGAAGGATAATGGTGCACACGAGGTTTCCCTCTTTATGCGTAGTTTAAAAATGAAGTTTCCAAAAGAAGAGCAGTTAATTGATAAGAGAAATATTTAATTCTAAAATGAAATGGAGTTAATTGATAGGAGATAGGGTGTTGACTGGAAAGAAGAATAGAAAGTTGAAGTAGAAAATATGGCAACTTTTAAATAAAATAAAATTTATCTATTATTTGAAAAAGATGCTTATTTTCATAATTAAGTTTTGCATCATAAATTTAATTTTTCAAATATGTTAATTTATTGATTTTTAATTTATTTTTCCTTTAGTTTTAATTTCATAATAATAAAATAAAAACAATAATTATTTTCAAACCAACTTAACTTAATGATCAAGGGTTTCTTTTCAAATGTTCTAGAAAGAGGGTTGTGACATTTGTAGCAACAATCAAGATCCTAACATCATGTGAAAGTTTATGAGTGTTCATGTTGTCTTGTGAAGGCTAAAAAGTGTTGTAGGTCTTCATATATTCAAGCATTCAAGCATCCAATCAAATCAAGCAATCAAGATCCAATTCCTTTGAAGAGGTGTGTATGAATTCAATCCTTTAAGGAAGCCATTGAAGGGTGGTGAGTTGCAATAAGTGTTCATTCATCATTTCCTTCCTTTCTATTCAAGGTTGTATCATTAACATTGCCATTGTGAAAGTGGGAACACTATTCATGAGTTTTGATTGAGGCAAACCCCTAGATGGCACAAAACAAACATTTTTCCCTCTTTGTGTATGTGTAGGTTATAGGTTAAAGAAGGATTGAATAGATCTTGAAGAGCAATTTTGCATTGTTGCATTTGTTGTCATCATTCTTGCCAAGACACAAAAACTAAGTTGCAAAATTTATTTTCGTCATTCTAACAAGTTTGCAAGTAGAAATCAACAACTCAGATCTAGCACCAAAGGATTGTAAAAAGTATTTTCAGAAGCCCTATCAAGGGCCCATTCACCCAGGGGTGAACCAGTCCCTCTGCACACATCATAATTGATTTTGGCGACAGGTACATGCTTTGATATATCTCCTAGATATGCCTATAAAGTGTTGTTATAGTTTGTATATCTTTGGGAATCTACAATTTACATATTAGGTCATATAGTTCATTTAATTTCATCATTTCAAATCATTAATATCATTCTTTGTCCTCGAAGAATCCACCAACCCAGGTCTAATTGACTCACCTTTGAGATTGAAAGTCAATTTCTTGGCTTTGTGGTTGGTGCTTTCTAATGAAATTTTGGGAAGAGGACCCTTAAATCATAGTTTCTTTATATTAAGGGAACTAGGGTTTTCCCCCTTTTCCCATCATTTTAGTCATTATGAGTAATGGTGAATTTTAGGTGTCTATAACTAGGCTTAGGACTATTGTTTGATCATGGCACCACTTAGCATAAACATGGAGACCATTGTACAACTTCCAAAGACATATTTATTATTTGTTTCCCACATATTATTTTTTTAGATGGGGAGATCTTCTACATTCACCTTTGAATTTATTTCTTCCTAAGGGAGAAACAATTTTTTACAAGTACAAATCATGTTCAAAATTTAGAGTTAATCATCCAACATTGGCATATAAATCATCATATCTTGGGGCTACTTAGTCTCTCTCTTAAAATTTCTCTCATATAAGGGTTTTCTCTCTCATTATTTGGGGGATATCATTGCAAATGAATACCTAACACAGCATCATAGTCACAATGGACAATATCTCTATGGATTTTACTATCCATCTTCCCAAGTCATTAGACCATTGTGATGCCATCATAGTGAGAATTGACAAACTCATCAAATTTGCACATTTATCACTCATGAAAACCACATACAATGTAGTATGCATGTTGTTTCTTGAATATATTATTATATTACATAATATCCCATGAAAAATAATTTTGGATAGAGATCAAATGTTTAATTTAAAATATTATACTTCCTTAGGGACACAACTTAACTTTTGTTAAGCTTACCATCATAAGATATATGGTTGGAAGTAATAGGTTAATCAAGTGTTGGGGGTATCCTTGTAGAAAAGTTATGGAATATTATTCAAAGTGGGAATATTTATTCATATGTGGTAGATTTTACCTATAATAATAATTTTCATATTTCCTTGGGCATGACACCTTTTATTCCTAGTATTGTATATTATGTATGACATATTTGAGTTGGAATATGGTAGAGGAGAATGTGAAAATTATCTTTTTATCTATAAGGACATGGAGATGGAAGTAGATTCAATCAAATAACATATTTTAAAGGCATGGGACCAACAAAAGAAGTGTGTTGATGCTAAGATATTTGATCAACACTTCTTAATTGATGACAAGGTATTCTCGAGGGTGCAACCTTGTAAATTTCTAATTCATTATACAATAATATCTAAAATTATGCTTCAATTTGATGGATCTAAGAGTGAGAAAGAAAAATAATTTATATTCTACATTTACCACCTACCTTGTTATGTATTCATAATTTTTTATTATAGATCAATTTTGAGGAAGTATGTTTATGATAATGATTGAGTCTTGGATTGGATTGCCTAATATGTAGAGGTAAGTAAGAAGATAGTTTGAACCCATATTTATTCTAGAGTTCTAAAGGCTAATCCTTTGAGGATGAGATTTGGAGCAACTAAGGATGAAACAATATCATTATGATGAGATTCGTCCATTTGGAAAGGTGCAAATTAGTTATAAGATATTCATATCTATTTTTTTTGTGACTTCTAAGAGGAATTATATTTGTAGGGGAGAAGAACATAAGGCCCACCTATCTTGATAGTATTATTTATGTTCTTATGATGGTTATTCTTAGATTTTGATTGGAATCATATGTATTTAATATTACTTATTTTGAAACATTAAAATAACTTTGTTTGCAATGTAATATCTCTAATAGGATGGATACAAAATTGACACCAACAATAAATTTTATACATATCAAGAATGTTAAGAGAATCATGTTAAGATAAGATCATGAATATATAGTAGGTAGTCATAATGTAGGAGATAGAACTACTATGAAAGTGTTACTAGTAACATTATGATGGCCCATAATATCTAAAGATACTCATACATATGTTATAATTTATGGTGTATGAGCCTTTGATGGTTGAGTCCCCATAGGTTTCAAGTAAACCTAGATGTGTCAATATTTGAGGGTAATATTAAATCAAATTTTGTAGATAATTAGATTTACTAGATTGAATCTTACTTTTCAATGGATAATTTTATCAATGAGGAAAAGATAAACATTGCTCTCCTAAAATTTTCCTTGCTTATCAGTAAGTTGTGGAAAGCCAACATATTTTAGGAAGAGGAGGAATTATATGAAAAATATAAACCAACCTAAGATAAATTCCTAAAAACCTTAAAGCATGGATTTTATCCTAAATATGTGTACATTGATATCTATATGTAGTGATCATAGTTTTAGAAAAGGGCATGAATAATCTATCTAGGATTATATCAACACCTTCCAAAATATTTTTGCAAGGTTGGGCTCATTCAAGTTAGTGCAACACAAAGTCTTCAAATACTATGATAACTTTCATCTAGCAATCTAATCTAGATTGAAGATAATAAAGATCAAAATAGTTGGAGAATATTATCATTATTTGTCACAATTAATGAGTCAAAACAAAAGGTTAAGTAAGATTCAATCATTACACATAAGAAGACACTACCTTCAAACAAGAACAAACCATCCAAGACCAATAAAGAAGTGATAATCTAAAGTTTTGTATTCATTTTGATGAGGAGTACCATGCATAGAAGCAAGTTCTCACAATGGTGAAAGTTGGAGATATTGATGTCAAGCCCTTAAACATGGTCATTGAGATAGAACCCAACATCTAGTCAACACCACAACATCAACAACCATCTTACCTAAGGAAGTTGAAGCAAGGCATCTATTTCAATCATAAATATTGATCAAGGGGAAACCTCTAGACTTCATGATTAATACTGATAGCGTGAAAAATAGTCTCTTTATAAATAATTGATGTATTGAAACTACCAATCATGCCTCATTTGAATCCCTACAAATTAATGTGTCTCAACTTCTACAACACCCAAGGTATAAAGGTAACTAACTAATTTCACTACATATTCTATTCATCATTTTCAAGAGGAAATAGTTTGTGATGTAATGCCAATGGAGTTTTACAAAACAATCATTGGGCATCCATACACACATAGTCATATTTGTATGTATCTACTGTAAACTCATATAATATAGTTGTGATAGTAGGTAGCAAGAGATACTAGATTCTAAAAGTCAATTCATGCTTAGTAAATTGGTTACATTTATACTAAAGAAGATCGTGACATATTATTATGGATACTTAGAATTACACATATCACCTCCAATTAAAAAATGGTATATAGTAGCAGAGGTAGATCAAATATTAAAAATCATGTTCACTAGGAACTTATTTATTCCTCTATATGGATTTGTTAGAAAGGTTCACCAAATAGTAGCTATAATTCAAGCCTATACACTTTATTTGAAGACTTGATGCAAGGGATACTATTTCTTCATGAGTAGAGACAATTGATCCAAGAGGATTCACAAAATAAGGCACCTATAATAACACCTGGGCCATCCCCATGGCTTTTAATAATAGTGGGGTTGTTTCTCAAGTCTACGACACATAAGAACACCTACTAGATGCTCTAAGTGACACAAAAAGCCATATCCACTCTTTAGAAAATGTCATGGATACTCTAACATGAATATAACACTTTATAGAGAGACCTACTCATGTGTCAAATATGCGTCAACCAATTAATCCAAATTTTCTATTATAACCCCAATACAATCTTATACACCTTTTGGAAGATTTTGATGTCTAATTTATAGAATTTCTCACATCATCCTAAGCATATTTTACAATATTTAAATAAACCAATAAATATGACAACAAAGTTTGCACCCATGAGGTTCACAACATTCTAAATTACATGCCATATCATTAGAGGCACATCAAAATTGGTTACATTCCAAAATTATCAGGTGATGAGAAAACAACCAAGGAAATGGTTTGACTACTCAAAGAGACTATTCAACTTCCCAATAACTTTTGGTCTCCATGGCATGAATAATTGTATACTATATATCCATAACTCTATAACGTAGCGAGTAGGTAGAAGATAAATAGTCATACACCTTTCTCAAGGGTGTGCGATGTATATAATAGATAATTAAATAAAATGCATTCCCTATTTACTTATATATCTATGTATTTGTTCACTCTAATAATTTAATTAGATTCTCCATATGTGATAACTTATTGGATTCTCATTTGGAAAGTTATCCACTACGGTTATAATCCCTTGGCCTAGATCAAGTCATTTACTATTATTTCATGTTATTGTGTTTTTAATAACAATAAGGATATAATTAGATGTATTAAATCTTAGATTTTATTTTGATACAATGAACTTAGGGGAGTTGATTTTATATTAGGTATATAGATCAAGAGGGAAAAATTAAATAGAAAACTCTAGGTCAACCAAAGGAAGTATGTTAACTTTGTATTATAGCAATTTAGTTTGTAGTATTGAAAATCAATGAGTGCTCTCATTCTTGTGGGAACAAAGTTTTTAGTAGAGTAGAGTCATTTGATAATACCCCTATGAAAGTATAAATGGTCATCTTATGTAGGCATTGTTCTAAACAAACTAGAAATTCCCAAGTAGCGGGAGTCCTAAGTAGGTTTATTTCCAATTAAAAGAGCATTGGGAATTATTGTGAAGATATTTTTCAAGTATCTTAGAGACACATTATAGTGTTTAATTTTCTATCAAAGATGATATGATATGAATAGGAAAATGAATATATATGGATTCATGGATTTCTATTGGGTTGTTGATGTGGATAGGTGGTCTACTAATTGGTATGTATTTACCCTATTTAATCATGTCATTAGTTGGATGTGAAAATAATAGAATGTGGTTGTTTTTCAACTATAGAGGTAGAGTATATGGTAGCTACTCATTCCTATAAGTAAGCAGTCTAGCTTCAAAGAATGTATTCAAAAATTAAGTTGAAGTAAGATATAATGGTCTTTTAGCATGATAGTAAAAGTGCCATTAGGTTAGAAAATAACCTTACCTTTTCATGCATGGATGAAGCACATTGATGTGTAGTATCACTTTGTTCATGATATCATGTTGGATAAGAGGGATATGGTTGAGAAAGTGAATATGTGTTAGTAAATACTATGGATGGTTTGATGAAGCTCATGAGCATAATAAAGTTTACATGGCACAATATGGCTATGAGGATCAACCCCTAACATTTAGTTCTCTATGTTGAGTACCACTTATGATTCTTGTAATTTACACAAGTCAATGATTATTAGGAATAGAGGACTAGGTATTGTTGTACATGTTGCAAGTCATATGTCTAGTTAAAATTATATAATATTTTATAATATTATAAATGAAATGGTGGGAAAGGGAAACCTTTGTAGTTTTCACCTTAGGGTTTGACACCTCCCCCTAGTTTCATTTGTTGTATGGATGTGCAAGGATGGAAAGGGGTTTGATGGATTTGGAAAAGGTATGAGATTGACTAACATGGAAAAATGTGCCTCAATCTTCTAACCTGAACCTCCTGAAAGAGCAAAATCGGTGAGACACCAAGGATGTCTTTCTGATAGGTAGTTTATCTCTAAAGGCTCAGATTGATTAGATCGGTGTGACATGTGGTCGGTCTTGTTGACAATAGCTTTCGGTGTGACCTTGAACTATCGGTGCAAGCTCTCTAACTCTCATCGATGATGGAAGTCTGGCTGAAGTGTTTCATCGAGGAGAGTCTTATCGATCTCAGTGGCATTGGGGTAACATTAGCCTTCGTTTGAACCTGAGAATGTTATACAAATTTTGGTGGTCTTGTCGATGGTTATTGAACATCGGTGTAACCCAAAGATGTTACACCGATAGAGAGTTCAACTTGTCATATTGATCTTATTGATCAGTTCAGTTTAACCTAACTATAGTTATGTCGATGAGTCTTCTATCGGTGTGACCCAAAACTGTCGGTGAGATTTTTTCTTCTTTCAACAATGATGGAAGTCTGGCCGAAGAGTTAGTTGGTGTGACTCTTGCCGATGAGGTGTTCCAAACTATAGGTGAGCTTAAGGTCATTGAGGTGACATGGAAAATCGATGGGACTTTCCAGTCTCTCATCAATAGTGTTGGTCATGTTGATGGACTTGAAGGTGGACCACGATTGAATGGAGTTGACTTGGTTGGACTGCTGAGTTGTACGATAGACATTGGAGGACTGTGTTGAGTTTGTGACGACTGGTAAGATCGACAATTACTCTGCAGAGGAAACTGAACCAAACCATTTGTACAAAGATCAAATCGACCATGTTGTTTGATATACATTGTAGAGTGTACAGAGAGAAGGTTGGATGTTCGAATTATTCAATGGATGGTTGTACAGTGAGTCACAACAAACTGTGAAGGATTTGATTTGTACAAGGTTGATCAGGGAAAGGTTGTTGCTATAAATTGATCATCTGAAAGTGAAGTTTGATCTCTGTATGTAATTTAATTACTGTAATACAAAGAGGCTTTACTTGGTGGGTTTTTCTCCCGTAAGGGTTTTCCCACGTAAATATGGTGTTCAATTTTGTGTATGATCTTTATTGTCTATTCTATTATTCCAGTAATGTGTAAATTTTTAATGAACCGTAATTGTTTTTGAACCTGTAGTCTGCACTATTCCTCTTAGAATTAGCATTAGGAAGGCATTTCCGCACCTTTTCTTTCCTGACAAGTGGTATCAGAGCCTGGCCAGTTGTGTTATCCTTATGGGTAGGTTGGTTTTTTGTGTTAATTTTGAAGTGGGAGTCTTGTAGAAGTCTGGTAATTGAAATTGCAGATTAAAATGGCAAGCACATCTGGAAGAGTATAAATCGAAAAGTTCAATGACAACAATTTTGAGTTGTGGAAACTCAAGATGGAAGATCTGTTGGTGGATAGAGATCTTTGGATTGTTGTGTCTGGAACTAAACCTTCAGGCATGAAGCAAGAGGATTGGGACATCATAGACATAAAGGGCAAAGGGTTGATTAGACTTTTTCTTGCAAGAAGACTGCAGCCTCCTTGTGGAAGAAACTTGGTGATATTTATCAAGGAAAATCCTTGGTGAATAAGCTATTCCTAAGGAACAAGCTGTATTCTTTGAATATGGAGGAAGAAGCATCTGTTGCTGATCACTTGAATACATTTAACATGTTGATAGCTCAGTTAACATTTGTGAGTGTGAAATTTGATGACGAAGATCACTGTATGCTTCTATTATGTTCTTTGCCTAACTCTTGGGATCATTTAGTGATGGCGATTGGGAGCATGAAAACCACATTAAAGATGGAAGATGTGGTTGCTTCTTTGTTATGAGAAGAGTTAAGAAGAAAATCTTCTGAGATGGCGAAGGAGGCTCTTGTTGTTCGTGGCAGATCGAAAGAAAAAGGCAAGAAGAAGGATAAGAAGTCCAAATCAAAATCAGGAGGGGGATCAAAGTCTACTGGCAAGATGTCCAAGGTGAAATGCTGGAACTGTGGGCAGCCTAGCCATGTCTGTAAGGATTGCAAAGAGGAGAAAAAGAAGAAGAAGAACAACTCTTAGGACAATGGTTCTTCTCAGAGCGATGCAAATGCCTTCATTACAGCCTTGACAACTCGAGCATTAGATGATGTTTGGCTGATTGATTTTGGAGCATCTTTCCACATGACATCTCATAGAGACTAGTTCACAAAGTATGAGAAATACGATGGTGGAAAGGTGTATTTGGCAAGCGATTCATCTCTAGAAATAGTTGGTCGTGGAAGAGTCAAAATTCAATTCCCTGACGGAAGAATCAAAGGAATTGATGGCGTAATGCATATACCAAGTTTGGCTCGAAATTTACTTTCTGTAAGCAAGTTTAATGATGTTGGAGTGCAAATATCATTCTTAAGCAATGACTTCAAAATGACTAGAGGCTCAATGGTACTAGCTAGGGGTGCTCGAATTGGTACTCTGTACAAGCTAGACACACTTGTTGTTCAATGTAACAATGTCTCTGAAAAGTCACAAAAATTTGTTCGTGAAGAGGAGGAAAACATTACTGTTAGTACAAACTCTTTGGAAGTTAAACTTCCAGGGGAGAAGACTATGCTCTGGCATCAAAGGCTCGGTCACATCGGTGAGAAAGGTTTAAAAGCCTTGAAAAATAAAAACCTGGTTGAGGGGCTTGATGATTGTAACCTAGTATTTGAATTTTGTGAACATTGTATATATGGAAAACATCATCGTGTTTCTTCTTACTCTAGTCCTCACAAATCTTTTGGTGTTTTGGATTATATTCACTCTGATATTTTTGCTCCAGTAAATGTTCCTTCGTTACTGAAGTCAGAATATTATGTTTCCTTTATTGATGATTATTCAAGAAGGGCATTTGTATATTTTCTAAAAGGTAAATAAGAGGTGCTCAGTTGGTTTAAAGAGTTTAAGAACTTGGTTGAAAATTAAACCGAAAGAAAAATTAAATGCTTGAGGACAAATAATGGTGGTGAATTCTGTTCTACAGATTTTGAAAGGTATTATAAAGACCATGGAATTAAAAGGTATAAAATAACACCTTACACTTCGCAACAAAATGGAGTTGCTGAAAGATTGAATAAGATGCTGATGGAGAAAGTGAGAAGTATGTTGAGAAATTTTGGTTTGGAGTAGATTTTCTAGGCTGAGGCTGTGGCTACAACATGTTAGTGAATCGATCTCCCTCTTCGACACTTGTTGACAAAACGCCTATGGAAGCTTGGTTTAGTAAGAAGCCCTCTCTAAGACACGTTCGTGTCTTTGGATGCGAGACATATGCTCATGTACCGAATGAGAAAAGATCTGAGTTGGAAAACAAAGTTGTAAAATGTATCTTCATTGGGTATGACATTGGTGTGAAAGGATACAAGCTTTGGAATCCTGTTACTAAGAAGGTATTGTACAACAAAAGTGTAATATTTCATGAGTTGAAACCTTGTACATTGGATCTATAGTCAGAGATGAAAGAACAAGAGAAAAAGAATGAAGGAGTTGAAATTCCTCTAACTCCGGATAAAGAGGAACTACGAATTCAAAGTGTACCTGAATCTGAGGAGAGTTCAAGAAGCTTTGAGAGTTCTTAACAAGAAGAAGAACCACAACCTCAGCCTCAGCTTGTGAGGAGGTCTACACGTGAGAAGAAGCAACCTGATAGGTATGGATTCTCTATGTTGGATTCTACGTGTGCCTATGCTTTAATTACTAGCATTGATGAGCCTAAGTCTGTAAAAGAGGCAATTGGAATGCCTGACTCAAACTCTTGGTTGGAAGCCATGAAGGAAGAAATGGCATCTTTAGAGAAAAATGAAACTTGGAGTTTGGTGCCCTTGCCTGAAGGTAGGAAATCTGTTGGCTGTAAATGGGTATTTAAAAATAAAATCGGTCTGGATGGCAGTGTTGAAAAATATAAAGTGAGGTTGGTTGCGAAGGGATATTCCCAGGTAGAGGGAATTGATTATGGAGAAATATTTTCTCCTGTAGCGAGTTGACATCTATCAGATTTCTTTTGTCACTTGCAACGAAATATGACTTAGAGGTTGAACAGATGGATGTGAAGACAACGTTTCTTCATGGAGATCTTGAAGAAGATATTTATATGTCCTAGCCTGAGCATTTTGTGGAAAAAGGTAAAGAAAATCAGGTTTGCAAGTTAAAGAAATCTCTGTATGGTTTGAAATAGTCGCCTAGAATGTGGTACCAGAAATTTGACACATTTGTTTTGTCATTGGGATTTGTAAGATCAAAATTAGATCATTGTGTGTATTTCAAAATTGAAAATGATTGTATTCTTATTATTGCCCTATATGTTGATGATATGTTGTTCATAGGAAATAGTAAGACTATGATTTCTGATCTAAAATCCTAGTTGTCTGCAAAGTTCAAAATGAAGGATCTCGGTGCAACAAGGTATATTCTAGGGATGGAAATAGCCAAGGATAGAAAAATAGAAAGCTTTGGCTCAACCAGAGTAAGTATATTAACATTGTTTTGGAGAGATTTGGTATGAACAATTGCAAGCAACTAGTTGTTCCATTTTGCAGGGAACAAAATTGCCTGTTGAAGATTGTCCAAAATCTCCTACTGAGATGGAGGACCTGACCAAAGTGCCTTATGCAAGTGCAATTGGCAGTTTAATGTATGCAATGATCTATACAAGGCCATACATTGCCCAAGCAGTGGGAGTTCTTAGCCAGTTTATGGCGAATCCAGGAAGGCCACATTGGGATGCTATGAAAAGAGTTTTTAGATATTTAAAAGGTACCTCTCAGTACACTTTTTACTATCATGGCAACTCGGTTAGTTCACAGAGATCACTCAACATTCAAGGTTATGTGGATTTTGATTGGGCAGGGCACATTAATAGTATAAGGTCCACCAATGGATATATTTTCATGTTAAATGGTGGTGCAGTTAGTTGGATGAGAAAGCGACAGGCTATAGTCGCTTTATCCAATACTGAAGAAGAATACATGGCAACAACTCACGCCTGCAAAGAATTTGTTTGGCTTAGAAGTTTGTGTTTTGATATTGGGTTCAGTGAAGGGAAAATTACAATTTTTTGTGATAGTCAGAGTGCCATTTGTTTGGTGAAAAATCCTACTTTCCATGCTAGGATGAAACATATTGATGTGCAGTATCACTTTGTGTGTGATATGGTGGAGGATGGAAAGGTTAGTCTTGAAAAAGTGGATACTCTAGAAAATGTTGTAGATGCATTGACGAAACCAGTGAGCATAGACAAGTACAGGTGGTGTGCTAGTTTGATGGACCTTGGAGCCCATGAATCTCAGTAGTTCCTAAATGCTATGGAGGTGTCAGAAGGTCTTCGTCAAGTGGGAGTTTATTGGAAACATGTGCCTCAATCTTCTGACCTGAACCTCCTGAAAGAGAAAAATTGGTGAGACACCTAGGATGTCTTTTTGACGGATAGTTTATCTCTAAAGGCTTAGATTGATCGGATATGTGTGACATGTGGTCGGTCTTGCCGATGGCAACTGTCAGTGTGACCTTGAACTATCGGTGTGAGTTCTCTAACTCTCATTGATGATGGAAGTCTAGCCGAAGTGTTCCATTGGGGAGAGTCTTATTGATCTCAGTGGCATCGGGGTAACATTGGCCTTTAGTTGAACCTGAGAATGTTATATCGATTTTGGTGGTCTTGCCGATGGCTATTGAACATTGCTATAACGCGAAGATGTTACACCAATAGAGAGTTCAAATTGTCATATCGATCTTATTGATCAATTCGGTGTAACCTAACTGTAGTTATGCCGACGAGTCTTCTATCGGTGTGACCCTGAACTGTCAGTGTGAGTTTTTATTCTTTCAACGATGATGGAAGTCTGGTCGAAGAGTTCATTGTTGTGACTCTTGCTGATGAGGTGTTTCGAACTACAAGTGAGCTTAAGGTCATCGGGGTGACATGGGAAATCAATGGGACTTTCTAGTCTCTCGCCGATAGTGTTGGTCATGCCGATGGACTTGAAGGTGGACCACGGTTGAACGGGGCTGACTTGGTTGGACTGCTGAGTTGTACAATAGACATTGGAGGATTGTGCTGAGTTGGTGATGACTGGTAAGATTGGCAGTTACTCTGCAGAGGAAACTGAACCAAATCATTTGTACAAAGATCAAATCGACCATGTTGTTTGATATACATTGCAAAGTGTACAGAGAGGAGGTTGGATGTTCGAATGATTGAATGGATGGTTGTATAGTGAGTCATAACGAACTGTGAAGGATCCGATTTGTACAAGGTTGATCAGGGAAAGGTTGTTGCTGTAAATTGATCATCTGAAAGTGAAGTTTGATCTTTGTATGTAATTTAATTATTGTAATACAAAGAGGCTTTACTTAGTGGGTTTTTCTCCTGTAAGGGTTTTCCCATGTAAATCTGGTGTTCAATTATGTTTATGATCTTTATTGTCTATTATGTTATTCCAGTAATGTGCAATTTTTTAATGAATCGTAATTGTTTTTGAACCTGTAGTTTGCACTATTCCTCTTAGAATTAGCATTAGGAAGGAATTTTTGCACCTTTGCTTTCCTTACATTACAACCTAAAAGGTGAGTCAACCAATCCTTAAGCAAATCTAGAAATGTCCTAATAGTGAAATGCAATGATCTAATTGTCCTTATGATGCGAATTAGTGTTTTGATGCAAATACATAAAATTTGAGATGTTGCAGAGAAAATCATATACCAGAAATAAAAAGGAGAGGACATTGTGCACCTATGATATAAATTTCAGCTTGATTTGTCAGGATGTTGGTGCCAAGGGCATCACTATCCTACTAGGTATTTTTTGGATTTGTTTTCATAGTCCTCTGATGTCAAATTTGCACTTTTGTTTCTCGTTTGCAAACTTATCGAATCTTTGTTGGATATTTTTGTAATTGAGTTTTGATGAGTTGTCAAGGCCTAGGGTTTCGAATGAAATAATGAATAAAGTGTCTTTAAGCTTCCTTTGATCCTCTTCAACCTGGCATCTACACATTCACAAAGAGAGGAAATGTTGGGCCATTTTAGGGGCTTGCCTCAGTCAAAACTTGTGTAAGTGTGTCCACTTCCAGAATGGCAATGTCAATGATAAATAGATAAATGAAAGGAATGAATGATGAAATCACAAAATGCTGCAACTCACCACCCTTCAATGGCTTCCCTGAACGACTAAAGTTATGCACACCACTTCATGGATCTTGGATCTTGCTTGCTTGATTTGCTTGAATGCTTTGGAGATTACAACAAAGGTTAGCCTTCATAAAAAAATGATAACACATAAGCTCACATACACTTTGACATAATGTTGGATCTTGAATTGCTAAACAGTGATCTTAATCATAATACTTGCTCTTAATGTTCATCTCTTGCTTGTTCCTATTTAAATGATGCAATAACTAGGTATTTATATAATATTATTCCAATTTCCCAAAAATTAAATCTTGACAACGGACTTTAGATATTCAAATTTTAAATAAATAAAATGTTGACACTGACATATTTGAATTTGTAGCCAAAATAGGGGGACATAGGCACCTTAGGCACCAGAGTCCCAACCCTATTTTGGGGGTTTAAAGTTTCGAGGAGAAAGTATTCAATTAGAGTATTTATTTTATGCTTGTAATTGTTAGAAAAAAATTAAAATAAGTTGTGGAATGCATAATTTTGGAAATTAGGAGCTTAATTAGGTCCAATAACTTAAAGGGGAGTAAAACATAATGTGAAATTGTCAAGGGTGACAATTTATGATGCTACGATAAATAATGTGCTCAAATAGAAAAGAATATCCCATTTGTATAGAATTTTGAGATTATATAGTCGACACTCTCTATTATGTGTCATTGTTCTTATGATGATTGTAAAATATCATTGAGTAGGGGGTTACAAAGTGGACTATGGATAACATCGTTGGCTAGTTATTCATAACATATAAGAGGTGTGTGAGTGGTAATTTCTACACCTACATTGAGATCCTAGGAGTTACTTTGACCCCCGGTGGTCTTGGGAGTCAAACCAATCAATCAAGAGTTACATTATATTTATGGAGGAGTTCCACTTGGAGAGGGGGAATATGGGTTTAATATGGAGGTCACCTTACCTAGTCTTTGGCTCATGGTTTTGAGTCCATGGTTTCATAAAACCATTCATAGTTTCTTAGGTATCCTTGCCCTATATATTGAGGGCTTGGGATGGAGATTATATACCTAATTTTATGGAGATTTATACTACTATAATTCCTCTAATATTTAGAGTGTTGATATCCTTTGAAGGTCAAAGCTTGGCATTGCATGCTAACATATAATTGCTAATAATACATTGGTTTTGAGGCAATGGAGTATGGGTGTTTCCCTTTGTAGGGTTTTCCTAAGGTATAATAGGGTTGCTCTCTTTTGTGGCTATTTCTATTCTTCTTCTCATTCTTTCATCTACTCTTTTTCTATTTATTTAGTGCTACTATCATGTTGAAATGTTAATATGATTTGTATAGATAAAAAACTTGTCCTTCTCTCCTCATATGATTAAGTAGGAAATTATTTACATAATTCCTTTCTCCAGAGAGATAAAATGGGGAGCACGGTATTAACAAACACCTTTAAGAGTTTGTTATGCTAGGATTGAAGTATTTCACTTTCTTATGTCCAAGTGAAACCCCCTATAGATTTTTGTTCACAAGATCAAAGACATCTATGATTCGCAATGCCTTTATGAAGATTGACACACTATCTATTCTTTGAATAATTATGCAGATCCATGGTCTACCATGATTTGAGTCCTTTCTCTCTTTGATTGAAGGATGTGCATTCCATTCACATGAAACTAGGGTCCTAGGGAATTTATATAAATATGTTGATATAGACCCCAATTCAAACAAATTTGACAAATGAGGTACATGATTGCAATTGTGATTGCATCCAAATATTTGAATTAATGAGATGAAGGTATGTGTGGATGATAAAATCTAAACTAATAAAATGGAAGGATGGTTTTAGGTTGTTATTTGTGCGAAATCAACTATTGACTAAAGTGAAAAAAACTAGAGGAGAATAGTATGAAATATGCATCATTATAGACTTCTTTTCATTAACTTTTCATCACATCTCATAATATATATAAATTGTAAATTGGTATTTATGTAATTGATAATTCATTAGAAATGAATCAGTGTGCATCTTCTTCCATGTACTCATAGCAAGGTTGAACCTACTATTTTAACTTTGTAACTTACAAGCACAGTAAGGATGGACTGCTTATGTAATAATAAAACAAATGACAGCTAGAGAGTAAGGTCCAAACATACAATTAGGAGAGATTAAGGAAATCAGGACCAACCATATAATTGGGAAAGACTTAGGAAATAACGATCATTGTAATTATTTCTATTGGTGGTCATGGTGATGATTATTATATATCAATTTATGTATAATTCAATTACAATATGATTTGTACTTTGTTTCAATGTTCAATACATTATTGAAGTAAATTATTTCCTCTTTTTTAAAATATATTATAGTGACAATTTATGGGGTGTTCTCATTGAGATTATTACCAATGTAGTAATCATACTCATTATCTATAGATTATTTGAACCTTTTCCAATGTATGAAAAACACAAAATAAAAATTAAAAAAAGAAAAGAAAAGAAAAATAAGGTAGTGTCTACCATACATAAACTAAGTAGTGAGATTAGATAGTGCTTCTATATTTGACCACAACGATGACAATGCCATTTAAGTGTTTGGAATCTAGTAGCTAATGGATAGAAATTGAGTTGAATAGTTATATATAATTATTTCTCACATATTAAGGGAAGGACTACATAACATAAAATGGTGTTATACGCAATTTCATTAGTGTAACAAGTTTTACAAATTCACTAATTGAAGATGTTTTGGGTTAGTACAATAACCAGTAAAGATCATGATAATGATTTTTTTATTTTTAAATTGATAATGTTGGAAACAATTTCCATCAATCAAACTACGATTTCTACAATCTTTGTAATATCTTGTCCTTCACTTTCTAATGATGATGACAACTACTTTGAATGTCTTTTAAACTTCATTGGTTCATAAGAATTTTGAAATGTATCATTCGATTATATAATGTAATAACATGTCTTTTGATTTTGTTGTACAAAGTATAATTGAAGTGGCTAATCTTTTTTTATAATGACACACTTCTATATTTCGAGTTGATAGAAATCAAAGTGTCCAAATCTTTTGGATTCTTATTTTTTATTAGATAAACGCTTTTGCCCAAAACTATAAACCGGAACAAAATTTTGGAAGGAACCTGAAACCTTGAACAACAAAAGACATACCAAACGACATTAAACCAAAACTCACAAAAAAACAGGCCTAGACTAGATCTCCTGAGTAACAAACAGTCAATTCATGACAAAAAAACTGTGAAACCTAATATTAAAGAAGCTTGAATCCAAACCTCACCAACATACTCTGAACTGAATCAACACTTGACCTGTAAGGGAAACCAAGCTGCCTTGTTAATAAACTTATTTTTGCTCCATATAATTATTTTAACCTCGTTCAAGATCAACAAAATAACTAGAACCAAAGCCAATGAGCGAACCAGCTGATAGTCGATCGAAAACGCAACCTTGAGATTTTCAGTGTGACTGTCTCCCAGCCGAGAGAAAGAAAGAGAAGAACGTTACCCGAAACTCTTTTAAATGTCCATTGTAATCTGTGCTGTGTGCTGTGTGCATCTGTTCTTCATAGTTTAGTCCCACATCGATTAGTCTATGTAAATTTGGTGGGACGGACGTCCTATAAATAATTTATCTCGATGATGGCAAACTTACGGAGCCGCGTGGTCAAGACAAAGCGAACTATTCTTTCGCCTTTTACTAAAGAATACCGTGTCTTGGCCACTGAAAGCGGCATACGCCTATTTTTGGAGGCTTCCTCTATACTTAGAGGAGGCCCAAAATACAAAATTCTAACTAAGCTCACTAATTGCGATTATATTGCTTTAAAACCATAACCTAGTTGGAGGTAGCTACCTCTCGCAGTGTATTTTGCCTGAAACATAAAAAATAACACATAAGTTTGATAGCACTTGCTAGTTTCTGGTTAATCCTCAATTTGAGGATGATAAAGAGGAATTCATGTTTAAGGTATGCCCTACAATCTAAACCTTCTCATGTTCAAGGTATGCCCTACAATCTTCAATTTGAGGATGATAAAGAGGAACTCATGTTTAAGGTATGCCCTACAATCTAAACCTCCTCATGTTCAAGATATGTCCTACAATCTAAACAACTCTTTGACCAAATTTATTGGTAAATAATGGTTCATGATCATTGACGATAGAGTGAGGTATCTTATGGAATTTAAAGAGTGAATTCAAGAAGTGTTGAACAATTATAACAATAGTGTAAGGGTGAACAACCATGAGATAATGCACATATTTGGTCAAGTGATCCATCACCACCAAGATAGCCTATTTACCCCATGAGAGTGGAAGTCCAATAATAAAATTCATAGAAATCAATTCAAGTCTAATTGGGGATAGGGAGTGGCCACAACAAACTTGGGACTTTGAGAGTTTCCCCTTTATTCATTTGACACAAGCCACATTTAGCAACAAAGGCCTTAACATAGTCCCAAAAGAAATCCTTCTTCACGTTCTCATAGGTCTTCAAGAAACCGTGTCTTGCTATAGAGGAGTGCGGTTCCATTAGTAACCAAGGCTTGATCATTGAGTTGGGTAGTACATAAATTTGGTCATTATAGGCAAGGACTTGTCCTATCCAATGGAAAGTCGACATTGACTATCAATCCTATTCCAACTGGCAGATGATACCTTGAATTGTATTTTCACATTTGTAGTTTTATATTTTATAAATTTGCTTGTCACTCTTCCAAGTACATATAGTTATAAAGGAGTGAGTCACAACCTATTTTCACTCTTGCATGTAGTATGAATACTTACATTCGATTCCCACCACTAGTAATAATGAAATAGACATGTAAACTTGTCTTACATGGTTGCAAAGTGAAAAATTACACTTTAGCCTCATAGCCCTAAAAAAATCATGTAAAGTAAGCTACATAATTTGTTTACGCATTACAACTTGTATGGAAATAATAAAGTGCTAGCATGCCCATAAATTTCAACATCCTATAAAGTGAATGTGAGTACAATTCAAATGGTTCAAAATAGGGACTTGTAATGCACATTGCATTTTACATACAAAATTATCCTCGATCCTGATCCCCATGAGACCACAAATTGACAAACAATGGATCATGGAGTTTAATTGGACTTTGCAATTTGCATGCAAATTAAAAATGCAATTTCACCTCCACTCCCAAAAAAAGTCTATAAAGGAAAATTTAACCTACTCATTTACATGTATTGCACAACTACTTCCTTGATCCATGACTTTGAATTGGTCCCATTTGGTAGATGTAGACCATTAATTTTTATGTGTTGCAAATTACTTCCATGTTCTCATGTTACATAACCCTCTAAACTCTATACAAGACAAATTGTAAAGTGAATTTGAAGTTTACATGAATTTCATGTAAAATAGAAAAGGTGCCCACATCTTGAAAGCCTATTTATATACCAAATGTGGCATTGAACTCCTAATTTACACTTATTGCAAGTGAGCATCTTGATCCTGCATTCTCAACTAGTTGTAAACTTGCATCTTAGCTTCCAATATTCTTAATGTAAACTTTGAGAGACAAATAAAGGGTAAAAGGTCAAAGATGCAAACTTTGGCCACAATAGTGCAAGCTACAAATTGCATCTATCTTCTTGTGTCCCATAGGTCTAAAATACATGCATGGTAAAAAAATAAAAATACTAAATGTGGACTTACGCCACACAAGAGCATATAGTCAAATTACAAACTATGAGTGTGATTTTGATCCTTGAAAATTTGTCAAAGATAATATTATGTGAATATAGAAACATTAATAAGGTTGGACTAATGAATAGACTTCACATGAACATAAATGATGAAGGAGTTTCAAATTATTTATATATTGTATTTTCTTGTACAATTGAAACAAGTATATAAGCAATGGATTCAAATTTCAAGCATAAAATTTATAATTAATAGCGAATAAATTTAATATTTTATTTTCTATATATGCAAGATCAAAGGTAAAGGGCATGAAGTTTAATCCCCAAAATTGATAACTATGAGTAAAAGGAAATTATATATTTCTAAAGTAATGCTGAGGGACATGCAGGTTACTTGGTAGGTGAGGAGCCCCATTTGAGCTAAGAAGAAGATAATGTAGCTAGGTCAAAATGTTGTCACTTGAAAATATTGCTTGAACATGATAAGAAATCACTTCAAGCTTATGGGCCTTAAAAATTTAAGAAAGGAATTAATTTTGAGATATGTGCCAATTAATTAAAGCATTTTTAACCCCAGTTTATGTTGAAGAAAGGAAAAAATTGTTTCCACAATAAATACATTGTGAGATAGATGTTGTCTTAGAACTCGTATTGAACCAATTGCCATTCGAAGGGAAAGACCAATATCTTTGGGATTTACTTAAGCATCATATGCCATATAATATGGGTGAACCCATCTTGGAACTCATTCTATGCCCCTTCCCAACATAAATTGAATTGGAAGAAGAAGATTGCTACAAAGGGAAAATAGTTTCCACACTTGAACTAAGTTTAGTTTTCTTTAGGACTTTTGAATCTTGTTATTGTAATCAAATACAACCCATTAGACTAGGACCTTTTATTTAATATTTGTAGCAAGTGGTTGAGCTAAAGTTACATTTTTTGAGCCAAGAATCTATAAAATATCAACAATAAGACTTTGTAAGGGTTGGCAAACATGTTTACTTAATGTAATTTTAGACTTCTTTTTTCTATTTTTATCTTATTTTTTCTTTGTTTCCAAATATGAGCAATATTGTAATGTATTTTTATCTACAATGATGACTCAACATATGCTAACTAAACATAATTCAAATTCAAGGTTGTGAAGGATTTTTTTTATGATTTGGACATGCTATGGTGATTTCCTACACATTTTTCCATATTTCACTACCCCTAGACATCTATACTAGCTATGCATATATTGGTCAAGCAAGGCTAGTTTCCAAGATATTTTTTTCTCAACCGAGTTCAATTTCACATCATGACAAAATAGGTTAATTCTTGTCTCTCTTTGTAGATGACTTACCCAAGAATCCTAACAATTTTTGCCCAAAGTATTAGAATGTGGGATTAGGAAAATTAAAGAACACATTCAATCTTTCAAATTTGCCATAATAAGAACCTAAATTTTACATGAAGATATGGGTTATAAATTATTTACTTACATTCTAGATGAAATGCCTCATGATTTGCAACTTGGCCAGCTGAATTGATCAATAACAAATTGGAATCAATTTGAGATTGGTATTTGTTAATAATTTTAGAGTATCTATTGATCCTAAAATATTATATCATCAACTTTTAACTACTCATATAAAACCCAATGAGACCATGAGCATGTTTGATAATAATTTCCACAAGTTATACACAATATTAGAAAAACCATACACAAACAAAGGTTGCTACAATTCAAACCTATCTCGAATTATTAGGTTCATTAACCTTTAAGTTTGTTAGAAAAACTCCAATTGCACTTATATCCTTATGAAATTCATATAATGAAGCAATTAATGTTGAATAAGAAATGATGCCACAAGGATATGTTGATATACCTTTACCAACTTGGGAAAATTGAGTGTATATATTTAAATTCCCATGTGTTATAATTTTTCATATACACAACAAATCTACCAAGGACCGGATACCCATGAACTAATCACAAAACCAAGAAAATGAAAAAAGGTATTCTATCCAATATTTGTGTGATAAATACTTTATTTTAATAACTAGTGGTATGAATTACAATGCATATGCATCCCCTTATTAATGCTACCAAGGGTGACTTATACAACATATGCACCCAACTAATACTATCTAACATAAGGTACAATGGGGTACACAACATTGCCTCCACCTTTGAAAATATTTTTCCTCAAAGCTTGCAATGGGGAAATTTGGATAGGATGTTGGCAAGATCTCTCTAGGTTGTAGGTCCTTCCGTTGGATAAATAATTTATTTGATAAAATGGCTAGGAAGGTGCTTGGTGTGTTTGTCCAAAATAGCCTTAAGTTTCAAAAATATCAAGTTGTCCTCATCCAACTCAGGTAGCTCTATCAATAGCTAAATAGAAATACCAGTCATTTTTATGAGACAAGGGACATACAAAAATAGGTAGACCTGTGAAGGACCTACAACCTAATAAAGCATGTGTTATAATTTTTCATATACACAACAAATCTACCAAGGATCAAATTCCCATGAACTAATCACAAAACCAAGAAAATGAATAAAGATATTCTATTTAATATTGTGTGATTGATACTTTATTCTAATAACTAGTGGTATAACTTGCATGCATATGTATCCCATTATTAATGCTTCCAAGGGTGACTTATAAAAAATATGCACCCAACTAATACTATCTAACATAAGGTACAATGGGGTACACAACATTGCCTCCACCTTTGAAAATATTTTTTCTCAAAGCTTGCGATGGGGAAATTTGGAGAGGATGTTGGCAAGATATCTCTAGGTTGTAGGTCCTTCCATTGGACAAATAATTTCTTTGATAAAATGGCTAGGAAGATTCTTGGTGTGTTTGTCCAAAATAGCCTTAGGTTCCGAAAATATCAATTTGTCCTTCATCCAACTCAAGTAGCTCTATCAATAGCTAACTAGAAATACCAGTCACTTTTATGAGACAAGAGACATGTAAAAATAGGTAGACTTGAGAAGAAGGTGGAAGTTCCAACTTGTATGACTCCTCTCCTATGCACCACATCACTTAATAGATACCATAAAATTTGGGACCCAACTTATGACCATGCTTGTCTCATAGCGAATGTTGCTTATATGAATAGAAATGTAAAAAGACCTAATCAACAATTTCAAAAAGATCTACTTGTTTTTTCTTATGATTTTGGGCCAACACCAATGTGGTCTTAAGTAGTCAAAAGATATCTTAATGCTAGTCAAAGTGTTGTCATCTATTGCAATGTTAGAAAAGCTTAAATGCAAGTCCACAAGGAGGATGAGAGAGTACCATAGAGGACCTCATAAGAGGTATTTTTAGAAGCACTATAATAAGTGGTATTATACCACCACTTAGCTAGAGGCATCCACTTAGTCCACTATCCTTGTTTCTTAGACATAAAAAAACAAAAATAAGTATTAAGGAAAAAATTGACAATGTCCATTTGACCATCAGCTTGATGATGATATGTCAAATTAATGTTCAAAGGTAGTTCCCTATAACAAATAATTCTTTGTAATTTTTTTGGGAAAGGATGGATCATGATCATTGCCAATAGAATGAGGCATCCCATGAAGTTTGAAGAGTGAATCCAAGAAGTGTTTAGAAACCATAGCAACGATGTCAAGGTAAGGTAATGCACATAAATGTGCATATTTGGTCAAGTGATCTATTACCACTAAGATGATCTATTTACCACCTAAGAGTGAAAGCCCAAAAATGAAATTCATAGAGATATCAATCCAAGCCCGATTGAGGATAGGAAGTGGTTGCAAAAAACTTAGAGATTTGAGAGTTTCCCCTTTATTACTTTTACTCACATCACATTCAACTACAGAGGCCTTAAAATATTGCTTAAGGTCATCCCAAAAGAAATCCCTCTTCACACACTCATAGGTCTTCAAGAAACCTGAGTGTCTTGTTGTAGGGGAGGGGTGTAATTCAATTTGTAACTCAAGATTGAGTGTTGAGTTGGGGAGTAAATAAATATGGTCATTATAGGGGAGGACTTGGCCTAACCAATGTGAACCCAACATCGACTATGGATCTTATTTTAACTATTGAGTGATATCTTAAACTATAGGGTTAGTAACTCATTCATTTTGGATCTCATCTATCCAATTTAGAACTAATACAAATAGAGAAAAGGTAGAGCCTTCTGCTTCATATTAGCACAAGAGAGAATTTTGTACCACATTTTCCTTACCCTTTTTGTACACAATCTCATAGTCCTATCCTTGAATATTTGCCACCCATTTTTGTTATTCAAGGGAGGACACCCTTTGTTGAAAAAATATTTCAAGCTACAATGATCTTTTTTGTCTAGAACTTATGACCTAATAGGTAAGGATGCCATCACTAGATAGCATGTAGGATAGCCTACATTTATTTTTCATATAATTTAGATAGATTACAAAAATTTATTTACTAGTGAATGTTAAAGGTCAATCTTCTTGCATAAACACCACCCCTATGCTTGTGCTAGAGGTGTCATATTCGAAAGTGAGAAGGTTTATGAAAATCTAGTAGGGCCAAAACTAAACTAGAACACATAAAAATTTAAATGCATTAAATTCCACCTATGTTTATGCTTATCGGCAAAAACTCTGAAAAAATCATTCTTGTTCTTCTTGAAGTAACTCTTAAGATACAACAGTCTCCAATAATTCCAAGTCAAGTTCTCCATTCTCCAAATATGGCAGAGCGATTTTGGCTACAGTGGCCTGGTTGCCTAATTTATTTTTATCTAAGAAACAAACCGCATTTGTGCTCTTAGAAAGCCAAGTAGCTAGTGGCAGTTTTTTGAGCTTGTATTTTTTTCTCCAAACGCAAATTTTTTTTGCCATTTCTGGATACGAAAATTTCTCTATTTTTTTCTTTGGTGTATCTACTTGCTTAGTATTAGTATCTTTTTGGAGTTTTTCCATTCTTCTGCCTTCTCTTTCAAGGCGTTCTCTCTCCTTTAGGCATTGTATTTTTGGGTCTTTTTCTTTCTTCCGTTCTTTCGAGTTCCTCTTGGTTTCTTGTGTTAGAAACCTCTCTTTTCTCTTATTATTCAGTCCGGAATCCAATTTCGATTTAACTTTATCCCACGCATTCTTAAAACCTTTGGCATTTATCTTAGCATCTCGTTCCAAAATGAGCCTTTTTAGCTCTATTCATAGTTTTTCTTTTTGCGTATTTAGCTTCTCGAGATTTTTTTGAGAACGAAATATATTGCTAAAGTATCAAACTAGAAAATCATTTATTTTGTTTTTAATTTGATATTTATGATTAGATTTACCACATTTTTGTCTAAGCTTTTGTCGTCGTTGTATCTTTTTGGATTATGAGCTTTTCAGCTTGTCGAGCAGCCTATCTTTCAAGCTCCCGAGCTTTCATTTATTTCCTGTGTTCTTCTCGTCGCCTTTTTAATTCTTGCACCCTTTCCCAACGCTTTTGTTTATCTTCTATCTTGAATGCTTTTTTGAGGTTTTTAACTTCTTCTGGAGAATTTGCAGATTCGAGCTTTTGTAATCTATCTTTTTTCGTCTTTTCTCTTTCTTGCTTATGCTTCTTTTTCTCCTTTTTAAGCTTTTGGATTGCTGCGAGATTACTTTGCCTTTTGTCTGCTTTATCCTTGAGACTTTGCATCACAAAAGCATCAATATCAAATTTCTAGTAACATTTTCAAATTATTTTGATAGTAGGCAAGTAAAGGGGGATATCTTCTCGATCTTTGTTATAGCTATTGTTGCTGTTGAAGCAACTATTGGATTAGCTATTATTCTGGCAATATTGTAACAAAAAATTAACTCGTATCGATCAATTTAATTTTTCAAAATGGTAATAGAGATCTCCTTCCGTATGAAGAATTTGTAGACCTATTCCTATTCAAATAGATACCAGGCCTGTCTCTCTAAAAATACATCTAGATCTCTCTTTTCTCTTTATTTTAGAGAGATTTATTATAAGTATTACGATCAATCAAGAGCATAATTCATATTTAACTCACTATCCAAATGATCTGTCTAACATGATTAGACTAGATTCGGTCAAATCTGGAGAAGTGAAAATTAGACAAATCTGTCTCTTTTATAAAATAAACAGATAGAATCTGAATCTATTCATTATATCATTGATAATACAATTATTGATTTGCTTGATATTCATAATATATCATCATTGGTCATATATTAAAAAATCTTATTCAATTTAAAACTTTTTATATGATAACTAATAGAGTTCTTAGATCCAATGGCACATTCAATCAAAATTTATGATACATGTATTGGTTGTACCGAGTGTGTACAAGCGTGTCCCACAAATGTATTACAAATGATACCTTGGGAAGGATGTAAAGCTAAGAAAATTGCTTCTGCTCCAAGAATAGAAGACTACGTAGGTTGTAAGAGGTGTGAATCGGCTTGTCCAATGGATTTCTTAAGTGTACATGTTTATTTATGGTATGAAACAACTCACAGTATGGATCTAGCTTACTGATCCATAAAAAAAGAAAAATAGTTAGATCCATCCCATACATATTTTTCATTCTCCTTTCTTCTTTCACTGATCAAAATCCATATTTGACCCAAAATTGATTTAGAAAAATTGGAGTTATTCTTTAGTAAAGAAATCGAGGGTCCAATAATTTTACCATAATTACACACAAATTTGTGATAGTACCATGTTAGGCCTAAGAAAACACACACTCTTTTGAGGGATTTAACACATGTTCACTCTTGTATCACTATGATGTTCTTGAGATCAACCTAAACACTCACTTGTAAAAATATATGGCTCAAATACTCTACCTTTCAAAATCCAAACCCACACTTAGAGCACTTGGTAAAGAAAGAATAATCCTATAAAATCATAAGAACTATCTCCACATGACAAAGATGACCAATCCACATTAAACTATAGATGAAAATGTAAGAGGACCAAAATTAATTTACATAAGAAACCACTAAACATTATATTTGTGGGGCTTTGATAAGTAAAGGGGGCATTGGAAAAGCTAAAGTGCTTGTCAAAATATTCTTAATGACATTCATTAGTATGGAAGGTAGTTTTAGGAATATCAACTTCTTTGACTCAAATTTGTTGCTTGAACAAAGATTTAGCTTGGTAAAAATTTGATCCCTTAAGAGCTCATTCAAAAAATAATCAACAATAAGGAGGAAATTTATTCTTGATAGTTAATTTGTTGAGTTCATAGAAATTAGGGTGCATTTGCCAATATCCATATTTCTTAGGAACCATAACTACTAGAGAGGAGTAAGGACTATTACAAGGGAAAATAATACCTACCTCTTGGAGTTCCTTCGCTATTTTCTCAAGTTTATTTTTTTGCTCAAAATAGTACTAGTAGGGTCAAATATTAAGAGGACGACTACTCAAGATGAGGAAAATGGAATGATTATGGGACCTTGAAAAGGGTAAGAATTTGGGTTCCTCAACTATTGAATGATACTTATTAAGGAGGTATTGCAAATTTGATAGAGGAGAAGGAGAAAGAGGTCGAGCCTCTAGAGAGTGAAATTGGGCCAGAATATTAAAACACCCTCTCTTCAAAAATTTACCACACAATGGGGGCTAACCACATGAATTTTTCCTACCTTCAATCCTTGTAATGTGTATTGTCATCCATCATGGTTGAATTTGAACTAAAGTTGGGAGTAGTCACCAGTGTTCGGACATAAGATTTCTAACCATTGGACACCCAATACCACATTTTCACCCCTAAGAAAAAATAAAATGTATTTGTAGTCAATTAATAACCCTCCAAAGTAAACTTGACATTGCAAAACTTGCCTCCACAAGACATAATTTATAAATTAAGTTGTAGTTATGCAAGTAGTACTATTCACCAACATAATTTGTAAATTACTACAAGTATGCGAATACTAATATGATTGATCGATTAATTCTTTGCTAATCAAATTATGAATGCTACCAGCATCTATTAAGAACAATAGATTTTTATCTTTTAATACTACAGAAGAAAACCCAACCAAGGCATGAGTAGAAATATGAGCTTTGGGTATGGATTATTGTTCAAGTGAAGGCCATTCTTCTTCCACATCTAAGAATTCTTTAGTCATTGGACACCATGGTGAAGTCAATGAAATACAAGCATTGCTCTCAAAGTAAATGTCTCCTGAGTTGCAACCAATTCATGGCAAATGAACATTGAAACCTGCTCTTGAAAAGGAAATCAACGTACTCTGAAGTGAAATCAACACTTGACCCATAAGAGAAACCAACCTGCCTTTGATTCTTGTAAATAAACTTATTTTTTCTCCATATTTTTACTTTAAAACCTGGTTTGTTCAAAATAAACAAAATAACTACAAATGTGAATCTCAAAGGCAATGAGAGAACCAGCTGAGCGTCGATAAAAAACTGAATGGTATGAGGGAGGTTATTTAATATTCAGTGGGACGCTCTCCCTTCTTGCTGGAGGTAAATCGTGATTTTTTTAAACATTAAAATTAAATCCTTGAGAATACATGCCGACAGAAAGAGAAGAACGTTACCCTGGAACTCTTTGAAGTCTGTCTTTGTGCACTTGTTCTTCTCTCTGTCTTCTTAGTTTAGTCCCACATTGATTGGCGTACGAAAATATGGTGGAACAGACGTCCTATAAATAATTCATTTCAATGTTATTAGATTTACGGAGCCGCGTGGTCAAGACAAAGCGAATTATTCTTTCGCCTTTTACTAAAGAATACCGTGTCTTGGCCACTCAAAGCGGCATACGCCTATTTTTGGAGGCTTCCTCTATTACTTAGAAGAGGCCCAAAACACAAAACCCCAACTAAGTTCATCTCTAATTTGGCACTAACTGAGATTATATTGCTTTTGTAAGGATACCTTAGAAGAGGCCCAAAACACAAAACCCAACTAAGCTTACCTTTAATTTGGCACTAACTGCGATTATATTGCTTTTGTACGATCACTTAGTTGGAGGTAGTCATTGGCTCATTGTACCTATTGCTAGACATAAAATAACACATTGAAGACACTCGATAATCTACATTGATTGTTAGTTTGAGGATAATCAGATGAACTCATGTTCAAGGTAGTGTCCAACTTCTTGGGAAAATTTAATGGTTAGTGATCATTGAAGAAAATTTAATGGTTAGTGATCATTGAAGAGTGAGGCATTTCATGTAGTGTTCAACTTTTTGGGAAAATTTAATGGTTAATGATCATTGACAAGAGAGTGAGGCATTTCATGCAGTTTAAAGAGCGACTTTAGGAAGTATGAAAATTTAATGGTTAATGATCATTGACAAGAGAGTGAGGCATTTCATGGAGTTTGAAGAGCGACTTTAGGAATTATTAAGCAACCATAGCAATAGTGTAAGGGTGAGGCAATGCACATATTTAGTCAAGTGATCCATCATCACAAAGATGATATATTTATCTTATGAGAATGAAATCCCAACAATAAAGTTCATAAAGATCAATCCAAGTCTAATTGGGGATAAGAAGTGGCCACAACAAACTTGGAGCTTTGAAAGTTTCTCCTTTATTCCTTTGACAAATGCCACATTTAGTTACAAAGGCCTTACTATATTGCTTAAGGTTGTCCTAAAAGAAGTCCTTCACACTCTCATAGGTCTTCAAGAAACTTCGAGTGTCTTGCTATAGAGGAGGAGTGCAATTCGATTAGTGACCGAGGCTCGAGCATTGAGTTGGGAAGTACATAAATTTGGTCATTATCAACAAGGACTTGGCCTATCCAATGGAAAGTCGACGATGACTATTTGTTCCAACTACTAGATGATATCTTGCATTGCATTTTCACATTGGTAGTTTTATATTTTACAAAAAAATTTGCCACCCTTCCAAATAAATAGAGTTACAAAGGAGTGAGTCACATAGCCTATTTTCACTCTTTCATTTAGTATGAATAATTACATTTGACTCCCACCCCTAGTAATAATGAAGAAAAAGTAGTCATGTAAACTTAACTTGCATGGTTGCAATGTGAAAACTTACACTTTAGTCTCATATCCCTACAAAATCCATATAAAATAAGCCACATAATCTATTTACACATAAAACTTGTATGAAAATTATAAAGTCCTCGCATACCCACAAATTTCACCATCCCACAAAGTGAATGTGAATATAATCAAACGGTTAAAAATAGGGACTTGTAATGCACATTGCATTTTATGTACAAAACACATCCTTGATCATGATCCCCATGAGAATACAAATTGACAAAGAATAGATCATGGAGTTTAATTAGATTTTGTAGTTTGTATGTAAATTAAAAAATGCAATTTCCTCTCCACTCCCAAAAATAAAAAGTAGTCTATAAAGACAAACTTAACCTTCTCATTTACATGTATTGCAAAATTACTCTTGATCTCACCTCGTAGACTTGGATTATTGATTTTTATATGTTGCAAATTACTTCCACACTCTCATATTCCATAACCCTCTAAACTCTGTAAAAAAAAATTTGTAAAGTGAATTTGAAGCTTGCATGAAATTCATATAAAATACAAAATACAAATTTTGTCTATATCCTGAAAGCCTAATTATATGTCAATTGTGGGATTGAACTCCTAATTTACACTTATATTGTAAGTGAGCATCTTGATCCTGCATTCCCAAGTAGTTGTAAACTTGTGTCTTACCTTCCAATCCCTTTCATGTAAAATTTGAGAGAAAAAAGGGGTAAAAGTGCCACAACTCCTCTTGATATTATACTGGTTATTTTGAAGTTGATCCGAGTGTCAAAGAAACTACCCTATGCCACCTTCCCTACGCCACCCTGCATGGTAACTGCATGACGTGGTCAATTTAGTTTAATGATTTGCAATCATGACAGTGCATGTTTAATCCATCTTTCAGGAATCGTTGACCCATACCCGAAGTCGTTTTATTCAGATCGAATCACTACAAGAGGATTGGGCAATTGCAGGCATGGGGTCGATGGATCTATTCATCTCCTACTACATTAGAATATAGCGACCTGAATGATTGAGTGCAGGAGTGAGATTGATGTTTTCTTCTTTTAGATTCATCGACCTCATTAGAATCAGGTAGGTACCATTACACCATAGTGGTAGTTTCAGATACCTTCAATTTAGTTGATTTGGTTTGGTTTAGTATGATGAGATGTTGGATATTTGGTAATAGCATTACCTCTTTCTTATTCACGGGTTTCAATAAATAGTTAGATCTGATAAATATATTAGTTATTGATTCTTTCTTATCAGATTGATGCCTCTTAAGAACTTCGATAAACTTTGAGCTACACTAACATAAAAATAATTTTAAACATTCTATGGTACTCATGTATTCACCTGTTGCACAGAGTCGATATGTTACAAATAGTTTTCTTATATATCTATTTATTAATAGAAAAATATAACAGCAGAGACACACAGTGAATTCATAGACTATATTTTATTCATCAAATAATATTATATATTTATACATTTAAATATCTTCAACATCATTCTATAAACCTGTTAAGTAAGATGACAGCTAGTTAAAACAACTGACATCAAATTGTGACTATTGACAACAAACTAGATTTAGTGACAACAAACTGAGACTCTTGATAGCTACACACAATTTTGTTATTGACTTATTCATTGATGGTGGAGCATTAATTCCAACACCCCCTCTTAATGCCACAACACTAAACTGATTGACTACAAAATAATAAGAAATACATTTTGAAAATAATTCTTGGACCAATAAGACTTCTTCAAGCTACTCCCCAACTGTAGGTATAGTCATCTATCATCCAAGTTTTCAATATCATTGGTTTCCATTTGCACATGAAGTGTCTCATCACCCTCGTAAAAGTATGATGTTGACCTTCCAGATATTGGATCTCCCCTGAACTATTGGACACCAATCTTCACATGTATGTCTCATAATCCAAACGAGGTATAGTTTCTTCGATCCACAAGAATCTTAGACTATTGAGCATCTATCTATCCTCTACTTAAATCCTCCATGTCATCAAAGTGTTGGTCTCTTCAAAATAGAACAACTGCCTCATCTTCAATGAAGTAATCATCACTATCATTTGACAATTCTTCAACAATGATTGACATTCTCTCAGCTCTTATGTTTGCAACAAGCTACACAACAATAAAATTCTTTTCAAAATCCTCCACAACACACAACGTCAAACTTGACACAGACTCATAGCACCAAGACCTCCCATTAGCTTTGATACCATAATAGAAAAATATAAATCAAGAGACACAGTGGATTCATACTATATTTTATTCATCAAACAATATTACATATTTATAGTTACTAAGAACTTCAGCAACCTCTTATAATTATGTTAATTCTATTGACAACTAGTTGAACATTTAATGATAGCAAATTGGGACTCCTGACAGCTACACACAATTATGTTATTGACTTATTTATTGATGGTGGAGCATTAATTCCAACATTTATATTCTAGTCGTTGTGTTATGTGATATTTTTACTTAGTTCATCTTTATAATATTATTCTTCCTCCTTTCTAGATTGATCTCTACACTTGGACTTCACAAGTAAAAAATAAAATAAAAATAAGGAGGCCTGTCATTGCTTACATTCAATCTGAGCATTCTATCAAGTTAAAAAGCGCTTGTTTTAGCCATCCTATCAACCTTGTTTCGTGGTTAAGTGAACTTGTTTCCATTCATATTCTTCCAATTTTATTATAGTCCTAATGCTTGATGGATATCCATCTCCTGCTTTCAAAACCATCAATAGGTGTGAGCATGGATGCTAGAAAAGAATTGTAGAATTTGGCTTTACACCTACCAATTTCATTTGCTTCCATCTAAAATTCAGAAGTCTTTTCAATAATATGTTTGTGTAAGGGGGAAATCGAGAAGATGCTATGAGATCAAATCGAGTGAATAGGAACTAATCTAAACAATCAAAAAGATGATTCGTGCCCATTACTCACGAAATGAAACTACAAAATTAAGGAATTCAAGAACGTAATTGAAATAAAACAACGACAATGAATTTTAAATAGTATAGTTTTACCATCCCATGTCAGAGTGTGTTCGTGAAGATGTTGGGTTGTTCGTATCAATGTGAAGTCTCCATTATTGTGTGCAAAATCCTCGAAGAACGTGTGTGTTGTTGATCGAAGATGTGTGTTGAAGCTTCAAAAACTCAATTAAGGTTTTGGCATTACTTCGTTGTGCAAATGATGTTGATTCTCAGATCGTTTTTGAGGAAGAAGATGATTGTTTTTGAAAAGTTAAGCAGCATTTACAGGGTCCTGTACCCTTTACACAGGGCTCAAAGGCCAAAAGAAAACAAAGTTCAAGAAGAATCTTGAATAGAGAAAAAACCAGCAACAGCTGACTAACAGCTATAGAAACCCAAAGAAATTAAGCAAACCCAGAAACATAGGGGTCAAGGCTGGCTCCACGAGTCTGTGGCCGAGAAGCAGCAACAGAATGGGGGAGCCCCTTCTTCTTCTGCAAGACAACCGACCAAGGAGGCTCATAACAAGGAACCAACGGGGAAAGAGAGAGGAGCGGCTCCACCCCTGACACCACAGGAGAGGAGCCACCAAGCAAGGAAGCAGACGCCAGCGGAGAAACAAAGATCGAGTCAACCACAGGAATCAAGGAGGTATTCTGCAAAGGGCAGACCGGGACTGACAGAGCAACGACAACAGCAACAGAAGAATAGACAGCCTGAGCAACGCCAGCGGATTGATCCGAAAGTGGATCCACAAAAGGGAAGGTCGAGAGAGGATCAACAAGATCGTCCTCCTCAACAGAAGAAGAATCCAGAGAAGAGCCCATTGTGAGGTGGTCTAAGAAAGCGTCCTTCCACCAAGACACAACGCCCTTGCGGCGGACAAGAGGATAAGCAATAGCCAAATGACCCACATTAAAACACCTCCTGCACCAAAAGGGGAGATCTTCATAGTCCAAGAGCTACTTCCAAGGTCTGTCCTCCACTAGCAAAACCACATCCCCATGGAGAGGTTTGGAGATGTCCATATCAACCAGCAACCGAGCAACCGTAGTATGTCCAAACTCCCGAGTTGTAGAATCCACCAAAATGAATCGACCAATGGAGTTGCCAATGGCCTCAAAGCAAGATTCCTCCCAGAAATGTAGAGGAAGATTAGTGTCTATCAGTTCAGGATGTACTACTATTAAAGTTGGATTAGAGGAATCTTGTGTGATAGTGTTGATGTTGAGTGAAGGCTTGGTGATTTCTATCAAAGGACAATAACCAAGACCATGAGTCATTGCTTGTGTGTTAGGTTTGATCGGGACACAGATACCTTGTTCTCTAGCACCACATCCTTTTGCACTATATCCAAGTTGTTTCATAAGCTCATAACCTTTTCCATAAAGATTTTTCATTGCTTTTGGATTGGTTAGTTGTTTGTGGTTAAGATCGTCAAAGTTTGTTGTGTAATTTGCTTCTTTATCTAAAGTGGTTGAGGTGGATGCTTTCAAAGGGTTTTTTGAGTTTTGTGTTGACATTACTGTTGGTATGTGGCGACTGATCATTCTATACTGTACACTCTTTATGTATCCTTGTCGGGGTCCGGGGCCGAGGAAAATTTTTTGGCCTGTTTTTTCGCGAAATTACCGAAAAAGGGAAAAATCACAAAAAGGAAAAAAAACCCCGATTTTGTATAACCCTAATTTATAAAGGGTTTAGGATAGAGTTATAGTATCATAAGAAACAGGCGATTATTCGCGATATTGTAATAGGGTTTTGCACTGGTTAATAATATCATTGGATGGCTGCGGTTTGGTGGATGTAGCCCACATTGGGTGAACCACGTTAAATTCTCTGTGTTTTACTTCTGGTTTATTTGATAAAATCTGCATTTAGCTTTTAGATATCTACCATTGAAAACCTAACAAGTGGTATCAAAGCGGGTTGTTTTTCGATTATCGTTTGCAGGAAAGTCTCATGGTTGAGTGGGAGTCTCACGGTTAAGTGGGAGCAATGGCAGACGAGGGTAAGATGAAGGTTGATAAGTTCAATGGGCAGAACTATCAGTTATGGAAGATGCAGATGGAGGACTATCTCTATCAGAAGGATTTATGGCGGCCATTGGAAGGGAAAACCAAGAAACCCACAGCAATGACGGATGAGGACTGGGATATTTTGGACAGAAAGGCACTTGGCAGTATTCGCTTATGCCTGGCACAATCGGTGGCGTTCAATATTACAACAGCAAAGACAACTCTAGAGTTGATGGAAACCCTAGCAAAGTTATATGAAAAGCCTTCCGCTTCGAATAAGGTATTTCTTATGAAGCGCTTATTTAATATGAAAATGGTAGAAGGTGGATCAGTTACTGATCATTTGAATGAATTTAATACGGTTACCAGTCAATTAACTTCTGTAAAAGTTAACTTTGATGAAGAAGTTAGGGCTCTTTTGATTTTGTGTTCTTTGCCTGAAAGCTGGAATAGCTTGGTAATGGCGGTTAGCAATTCTGTTTCTGGTTCAAATACATTGAAATTTGATGATGTTGTTGGTGTTATTTTGAGCGAGGAAATTCGTAGGAAAAGCTCAGGTGGAACATCCACATCAGGCAGTGTTTTGAATGCAGAAAGCAGGGGCAGAACAAATGAGAGACGAAACAATTTTGGGAGTCGTGGGAAGTCACGAGGAAAATCAAGGGACAGAAGGTCCCAATCTAGAGACAAGAGGGATTGCTGGTACTGTGGTAAGCCAGGGCATGTAAAGAAAGATTGTTGGTCTCGAAAAAATAAAGAAGGAGACAAACAGGAAGGAAATAAAGAGGAAAATGTGGTAAGTAATAAATCTGATGAGGATGCTTTGATTCTTTCTCTTGATAATGCTGATGATTCTTGGGTGTTAGATTCAGGGGCTTCATTTCATGCTACGCCCCATAGAAATTATTTTCTTGATTATGTCCAAGGGGATTTTGGGCTAGTTTATTTGGGAGATAATGAACCCTGTCAGATTGTTGGAAAGGGAAGAATCAAGATCAAGTTGCAGAATGGGAATCATTGGCTACTATATGAGGTAAGGCACGTTCCAAAGCTAAAAAGAAATTTAATTTCTGCAGGGCAACTAGATGATGAAGGTTGTGTTGTTACATTTAGTGATAAAAATTGGAAGGTTACAAAAGGTGCCTTAGTAGTAGCAAAAGGTGCGAAAGTAGGCACCTTATATCTTTGTACAGGTCATACTGTTCCTTCTACTTTAGCTATTGCAGATAAAAATCAATGTTCAGGAACAGTTGCTGCAGTTCAGCAGGAAGAAAATCAGATAGTTGTTGCAAATTTTGAATCAGTACTATGGCATAACAGACTTGGTCACATGAGTGCAAAAGGTATGAAAGTACTTCATTCAAAGAATGCTTTACCAGGTCTAAAATGTGTTAACATGGATTTTTGTGAAAGTTGTGTGTATGGCAAACAAAAGAGAGTTAGTTTTCTCAAGGATGGGAAACAAAAGAAAGATGAGAAATTGGAGCTTGTGCATACGGATGTATGGGGACCAGCTCAGGTATCTTCTCTCGGTGGCTCTCATTATTATGTCACATTCATCGATGATGCAACTAGGAAGGTATGGATTTATTTCATTAGGCAGAAATCTGATGTATTTGAAACTTTTAAAAAATGGAGAAGCTTGGTTGAGAATGAGATAGGTAAAAAGTTGAAATGTCTTAGATCTGATAATGGTGGTGAGTATTGCAGCAAAGAGTTTGAATATTATTGTTCCTCTAATGGTATTTGTAGGCAGAAAACGGTTCCAAGGACTCCACAGGAAAATGGAGTGGCTGAGCGCATGAATAGAACAATAATGGAGCGTGCACGGACTATGAGATTGCATGTTGGGTTGCCTTTAAACATGTGGGCAGAGGCTGTAAACACTGTTGTTTATTTAATTAATAGAGGTCCATCTAATCCTTTGGGTTGTGGTATTCCAGAGGAAGCATGGAAAGGTAAGAAGGTGAGTTATTCTTTTCTGAAAACCTTCGGTTGTGAAGCATTTACACATGTAGATTCTGAAAATAGAACCAAGCTTGATGCAAAATCAAAGAAATGTATATTTGTTGGATATGGCATAGATGAATTTGGTTATAGGCTTTGGGATTTTGAAAATAAGAAAATTGTGAGAAGCAGGGATGTCATATTCAATGAGAAAATGTTGTACAAAGATCTATTGCAGCAGCATGAGAAGAAAGAACAGGATTATGCAGTGCTGGATGATATTACAAACAACAATGTTCCAGTGGTTCCTCATGCTCCGCAACAACAGCAACAAGAAATACCACAAACTCCAGTGAATGTTAGGCGATCTTCAAGGTTAAGTAGACCTCCAGAAAGATTTTCTCCCTCTTTGTACTCTATTCTATTAACTGATGCTGGTGAACCAGAATGTTATCATGAAGCTATGCAGGTGGATACCAAGGTTCAGTGGGAGCATGGAATGGAAGAAGAAATGGACTCCTTGCTGAAAAATCAGACTTGGGAATTATGCAAGTTGCCTGCAGGTAAAAAGGCTTTAGCAAACAAATGGGTTTATAGGATGAAAGAGGAGGATGGAGGTAAGAAAAGATTTAAATCCAGATTAGTTGTAAAGGGATTTGCACAGAAACAAGGTATTGATTTTGATGAAATATTTTCTCTAGTTGTTAAAATGACCTCTATTCATACTGTGTTAAGTATTGTGGCTGTTGAAGATTTGCATTTAGAACAGCTTGATGTTAAAACTGCCTTTCTCCATGGTGATTTGGAAGAGGAAATTTATATGGAACAACCACAAGGATTTGAGGTCAAAGTTAAGGAGAAACTAGTGTGCAGATTGAAGAAAAGCTTATATGGCTTGAAGCAAGCACCTCGCCAATGGTATCTTAAATTTGATAGTTTTATGGCTGAGCAAGGTTATAACAGGTGTAATTCAGACCATTGTGTTTATTTTAAGATGCTAGGTGAAGATAGCTACATTATTTTATGTTTATATGTTGATGATATGCTTGTAGCGGGGTCTAACATGGATCACATAAAGGAGTTAAAACAACAGTTAGCAAATTCATTTGCTATGAAGGATTTGGGGGCAGCAAAACAAATCCTTGGTATGAAGATTACAAGAGATAGGAAAAACAGGAAATTGTTTTTATCTCAGGTTGATTATGTTAAAAAGGTGTTGCAGAGATTTCATATGGAGAATGCAAAAGCTGTCAGCACACCTTTGCCCAGTCATGTAAAATTGACTAAGGATATGTGTCCAAAGACACAAGAGGAGGAAGAAAAAATGTCCAAAGTACCATATGCTTCAGTGTAGGTAGTTTAATGTATGCCATGGTATGCACGAGACCAGATATTGCACATGTTGTAGGAGTTGTTAGCCGGTATATGAGTAATCCAGGAATTGAGCATTGGAATGCAGTGAAATGGATTCTCAGGTATTTGAGAGGTACACCAGATAAATATTTATGTTTTGAGGGATCTAATACAGATTTAAAAGGCTATGTTGACTCAGATCTGGCATGGGATATTGATACCAGGCGGAGTACCACAGGTTATGTATTTACCGTTGGTGGGACAACAGTAAGTTGGATATCTCGATTGCAAAAGGTGGTTGCTTTATCCACCACAGAGGCAGAGGATGTGGCTGCAACAGAGGCAGCAAAGGAAATGATATGGATGCAATTTTTCATGGAAGAGTTGGGAAAACAACAGGCTAAAAATTACTTGTTCACAGACAGCCAGAGTGCTATACATCTTGCAAAGAATTCTGCCTTGCACTCTAAAACCAAACACATACAGTTGAGGTATCATTTCATTTGGTCAGTGTTGGAGGATGGACAGGTAAAGCTGAAAAAGATACATACAGATGTAAATCCAGCAGATATGTTTACTAAGGCAGTGATAAGGGAGAAGTTGAGCTCCTCTTCAGCTTTGGTTGGCCTTCAAGGTTGAATTAAAGTATAAGAAAGCAGCAGGGTCCAAGGTGCTTATTTCCAGTGGGAGCTGTAAGTGCAGCGGTGTTGTCCAGGTTCAGTCTCCAAGTGGGAGATTGTTGGTATGTGGCGACTGATCATTCTATACTATACACTCTTTATGTATCCTCGTTGGGGTTCGGGGGCGGTAGCCCCCGAGAAAAATTTTTGGCCTGTTTTTTTGCGAAATTACCGAAAAAGGGAAAAATCACAAAAAGGGAAAAAAAAACCCGATTTTGTATAACCCTAATTTATAAAGGGTTTAGGATAGAGTTACAGTATCATAAGAAACAGGCGATTATTCGCGATATTGTAATAGGGTTTTGCACTGGTTAATAATATCATTGGATGGCTGCGGTTTGGTGGATGTAACCCACATTGGGTGAACCACGTTAAATTCTCTGTGTTATTTTTCTGTGTGTTTTACTTCTGGTTTATTTGATAAAATCTGCATTTAGCTTTTAGATATCTACCATTGAAAACCTAACAATTACTACTTTTTCTTGTCCCTTTTCTGAGTCTTTGTTTATGATCTTGTATTCTCACATGAATGTTGGTTCAAAATTCAACAATCTTGAATCATCAATTGATATTGTTGTGAAGGGTTTAGGACATCTAGATTTTTATTGCTCTTGCAGTGGTTCTACTGGTGTGGTTGGTGTCAATGTATTTAAATGATTCTATTTCTTTGTCTGAATGTTCAAGCAACTATTTGGTTCAGGGCTGGCTACAAGTATGTACACTTTGTTGTTGTAGATGTACTTCATTTGATGATGAATAGTGGAAGGAATACCATTCATTACATGAATCCATGGCTTGCCTAAAATAAAATTATATGAAATATCATGCGGCATAACATGGATCGGTGTTTCTAATGTGGCCATTACAACTGTAATAGGCAAAGTAATCACAACAAGCGGTTTCTTTCCTACACTGTCAAATCCATTGATAGATAAAGAGGCAGGTTGAATGTTTGATTTATCAATGCCAAGCCTATCCAAAAGGGTCACACTACACAAATTAACCCCCGAGCCATTGTCAACAAGGGTTCACTTTATCCCTTTTCTTTTGTATTGAGATATGATTATGAAAGCTTCATTTTGTTTTTGCACTTTCAAAGGGGGGATTTCACTTTGGTGGAAAACAATGTCAACATTCAATCCTTGAAGTAGGGTTGCGATGTCATTCGGTTGTGCATGAGAAGGGATAGGAATTTGTTGTAAGGCCATTTGAAGCATAGTGTGATAGGTGAATTTTGAATTAAACCCCATAGGGATATCTTTGCGGGAGTATTCTTGAGTTGTTCAACAAGATCATACTCCCTAATGTGTGAATGTTATCGAGGATCACGAGGCAATATGGGATTGGGTAAAGGTAAGGGTGTTGGGGTTGGTTGTGGTGGGTGTGGATTGTTTCTTGTGGGATATGTGTGAGCAAGGGTATTATGACTTAGTTGTTGTGAAACATTGTTCTTAGGTGGGTAAAGGACAAGTTTAGGTTTATTTTGAGTTGAAGGTTTGTTTGAAGGTGGGTAGAGAATTAGAGGGTTCTTAGGATGTCCCATGGGGTATGTATGAGGTCCATTGATTGACGATGATCTAATGGACACTTGCACATTCATAACCTCTATGGTCTTGGTTTGATGTATCTCTAATAAAGGGAAATCTAGAATCAACTTTATATCATTATCAAAGGAAGACACATTATTATTGTTACCATTTTCGAGCACCATGATATTCTCCCTAGGAGGAGAGCTACGAATCAAATGTTCTTGACATTCATGGATTGGTTCTTCTAAAATGACTTCATCGCAAGTAGGGGAATGATCAATGGTTGGATTTTTGTGTTTATCGATAGTGGGGAGATTAGGGGAAGACTCTATTTGATTGTCATTTTTCAGTAAGGTCTCATTCTCTTGTTCCATATTGGCTACCCTAGTAGGAGAGCTTGTAATATGTTCATCCATGGTTAAATTTTGTAAAGAAAATTCATCACAAATAGGGGATACATCAAAATAAGGACAAGTATGATTGTCATGCTTACCAAATAGATCTTTCCATAAGATAGGAACATTAGGGAAGGGAGGGACAATATTCTCATGACTCTCATCCATTATGTTTTCTAGCATCAAAGTATCATATTAATAGCTATGAGAGATTCTAGGAGAAGAATAAGTATGATTATCATGATCAATGATAAGCTCACTCCTTTGGCCCATAATGTTTTGCAAAATAGGATAGGTAGAGAAATTATTATAAAGAGGATTATCATAGATCTTAAAGGTTTGATTATCTAACACCAACATATCCTCATCACTATCACAAGAGGAGAAGATGTTAGGAGATGAACATAGGTAGGTTTCAATGGTCTCTTGTGTTTTGTGATTATCATGGTTACTTATCATTATGTGCTCTATTTTAGTAATGTTTTGTCTAATAGGAGAGGTAAGAGGAGAGAAACAACTCAGGTTTTCAAAACTCTCACCAAGTGGTTCTTCTAGCACCATAATATCTTCTTCATAAGTGGGAGAGATAATAGGAGAAGAACAAATGTGATTGTTATGATTATCCAAGGTTTCTTTCACTAGACTAACCTCTCTCACAAAAGGGATACTAGGAGAGGGATCGATGACAAACATAAAGAAAGGGGAAAGGACCTCATATTCATATGCACTTAATAAAACTTTCTTACAACATGCAATAAGATCTAAAATAGAACATGAAATATGATAACTATAGATTGTTGTAATGAAAACATGATGTAATAATTATTCTACAAAGTTGAAATGTAACCATGCTAAAGAAAACATGCAAAAGGGAAATGCAAATTTTTAGATTGTAAGGATGACAATTGACTAATTATGCTATGTAACAATGTGAGAATGCAAATTTGAAATTTAACCCATGCATGAAATGAGCTAATTTAAGCTAGATTTGATGAAATGCATGTTACAAAAACTCAACCAACTGATACAGATAGGTAAGGGCAACAAACAAAAGCTTAAAAATAGGGTTTTCAGCTCTGTAAAAGACTGTTTCAGGGGCATAAAGGGACTAAGTCGTCCAAGGTGGTGAATGAGTCCCAATGGTGATTTTTTTTCTAAATTCTTGAAATTTTTTTGGGTGATTTTTATGTTTTTTGTGCCGTATGATGTAGACCTAAGATGTAAATACATAATTTCAAAAAATTTTAATGATTTGAGATGCAAAAATGTAGCCTATATGCACTTTCACTAATGCAAAATTTTAGAAACCCTAGAATGCAACTTAACTAATGAAAAATGAAATGAAAGATAATTCTAGGATGATGATGGACTCCAAATCAAACAAGAAGGTATTCAAAAATCAGGTTCACCAAAACGAACCACAATTTTTTGTAGAAGGATGCTCTCTTACACTTCTAAAGTTTTTCACCTAAAAGGAGAAAGATATTCCACAAAAAATTGGGGGTTCACTCAAGACCAATGCTAATATGATTGAAATATGTATAAATATAATGCCCTAGATGCAAAGAATTGATAAAAGAAACTAACTAGTAATGCAAAATCTAGAAAATGCACTTTGTTTGAAAACACATTGTGATATGCAAACATATACTAAATGACCTAGAAATGCAAACCAAACTAAACAGAAAGATATGAAATAGAAGGTTTGCACTTGGAAATGTGATGCAGACTGGAATGAAGACTAAAAATGCTATTGATTCTAGAATTTTAGCCTACTAGGACACTTACGCCATTCTGGGCGACCTAGTCCCAGATCTGGAAAACTGCATCAGAGTCCATTTCAGCCAAATGGGTATCCAAATCTATAGAAAAATATGAAAAGCATGTGCAGTGGGACTAAGTTTCCATTTTTGGTGACTTAGTCCACTTTGGGTTTTTTGAAAATTTGAAAGTGGAAACAAAAGCTCTCAACCTACACTTTCTGCTCCTCTAGGTACTCGAAACTAAAACCCTAATTTTTGGCACTGTAAGTGACTTTTTGTGGATTTTTTTCCCTAGCCCATAAGGAAATGAATTCAACAAGTTTGCAACCAATCCTTCAGTGATCTCCAAGCCTTCAAGGTACCTAAATCTGCAAACACACAAAGAGAGAAAGAGAAATATTGAATGTTAGGGAATAGGGGTTTGTCTTGGTCAAACCCCTTTTAGGTAATTAAACCAAATGAAGAAAATAAGAGCAATCATGAACATGGAATGAAAGAATTAGAAACTTGTCATGATGATAGATCTTGAATTTCTGCAACAATGAATGAAGAATCTGCCTTTGAATGCGTCTTGATGACTTTACAATGCTAAAACCCTAGCTTGCTTGAGAAGAATAAAGAATGAAGAATGAATGAAAGATGAATTGATTAGTTTAGTTGGAACTAGGGTGAAATGAAGAGAAAGACCTTGTATTGATACACAATTATGCCCTAATTCCTGAAAGTACCACATCACAGGCCGACCTTAGGTTTTAGAAAATAAAAACCTACCAAAATTTTGAACTTATTTTGATTTTTGAGCCAAATGGGGCTAAGTCGCCCCAAGTGGCAACTTGGTCCCACTTAGGGAATTTAAGTGGGTGTTGAAAATTAGATATTTTAAATGATGTTTATCATGTTTATTCTCAAAAAGACACTTAAATGAGGCCTCTAAGGGTAAAATGGGTCCAATTAAAGCATAAGAAAAGTATAATTAATGACAAGCCTAGAAAAGTGTGAAAGTTTGTTACAACTCTTAACAAAACTATGAAATAAGGCTTGGTAAATGATAAAAAGAGGTTATTTAAGTGAATTATAATAATGAGATCCTAAAAAAGTGTGAAGGTGTATTACAACACTTCACAACACTTTTACAAGGCATCATAAAGTTTGTATTGATTTACAGGGGTCCAAGACCTAATGTGAATGTGTTGACCACATTACAACATTAAATCTAAGAAAAATTAGGCCAACATCCATAAGAAAGACTCAAATGAGCGTAAAAATTTCTAAAGATACATTTTTTTATGACACACTGATGTAGGTAGATTAGGGACAGGTTCTAGGTCCTCCTCCACCACCTGGAGATGGAGTTTTATAGTTGGCCAAAAAGGTAGGGTGGTGACAGGTCACAGAGGCTCAGATTTCCACACTTATAGCAGAGAGATACTGCTCGACAGGAGAGAGATGGTTTCAAGGTAGAGCATGACACAAAGATTGGGCAACCTCTTGTTTTCGAGACACAATTGCAGGATATTACCACTTAGATGGATAGCCTTAAGACAAAGCACAGGGTGATCCCACAATAGTGGTTTACAATGTTTGGCCAAATTGGACACTGAAATTATTATTTTTAACTAAATCTTCACATTCGGGCACCTACAGCGGCTAAACCATGTGGAATTTGAATATTATGAAAACTAGAGTCTTGTCACATTTTATTTGTAGATTCTAAAAATATTTTTTTCAATTTTTTTTGAATCAGATTGCACTTCTTTTTCCATCTCCCACGAAAACTGTTTGTTCTTCTTCAAAAAACAACATTTTTAAAAAGTGATGCACACCGTATAACACATCAATTTTTTTCCATGAAGGATAAAATTTTAATTCTTTTGAATTTAGATTTGTAACTTTGATATCTAGTGCTTCCACTTGGTTAGATAGTTTTTAATTGAATATTTTTTCTTTAATCAAGTTTCTAAGTCAAACCAATTACAATTCAGACATAGCGCGACCGTATAATGCGTAACTTTTTTTGTATATATTGAAATTCATTTTTTTTTGTTGGATCAAGGACTTCAATATCTACTACACTCATAATTTTCAAATTTTGTTTTTGATAATATGCTAATTTTCCACATGTGCAGAAAAGAGACCTTCATTTTCGATGAAAAACCTATGTTTAATAAAAATAAAAAAACAAATACTTAATAAAACCAAAACATGTTAAAATTATATTCGTTGGATAGCTTGTTCCGAGGACTACCTGATTCTAGTTGGGTTTGTGAAGACTCCTCCATTTTCATCCTCAACCCGAGCTTCAAAGCATAAAAAATTAGGTTTTTTTGTGTTTCAGGGGGAGAATGAGGAATAAGGGGGGTTCGCTCGAACCTTGGTTCGAGCTAACCACCCTTCAATATGCATTTCCTTTTGTTTTTTTGGGTGGGAAATGTGGTCCCAGTAATTAATGGGTTCACTTGAACCCTAGTTTGAGCAAACCCCTTTTGGGTTCGGTCGAACTTGTAGGTTCATTTCAACCCTTAAACCAATTTTTTTGCCATGGGGTCATTTTTTCTCAGTTTTCCTTCCTCTATAAAATTGTAAACCACTATTGTGGCTTCACCCCATGATAGTATCCATGTTGAGTGGGATCAATTGCTATAGAGGATGACATATTATCAGACCCTTTATGATACCTTTGTTCCTAGAGCACAATGACGACCTCAGTTCAGAGAGCTGAGTACTGCTACCGGTGCCGAGTTACGTGGGCACTCTATTAGATAGCCTGATCCACAGAGTCCTCCTCTAGCCAGATAGTAGTTTTATTATACTTTATTTTATGATGTTTACTATTGAGAGACTTATATTATAGACATGATCAGCCCACCGAGGCCTTGTATATATATATATATTTGTATTATCCTATCACACATGTTTCATTATGACGATGTAGTTGGCATTCTCATTTTTTATGATGATATATAAGAGATATACTTGCTTCGATTTAGATTCATTATGTGTTATTATGATGAGTATGGATGACGATGTATTATGATGTATGTTTATACATGTTTTTTTGTACTTTTCTGATGTATGCATATGATGTGGATGGATGGATTAATCATATTTTATTTCATATGATGTTTTATTATGTATATGATGGATCTGTATGCCTATACATGATATATGATGTTTTTATTGCTTTATTATCATCATGATATGTATTGATGACATTTATGGATGCAAGATGGATATGGTACTAATGATATTGTGATGCAGGATGGATGTTAGTTAGAAGAAATATTTGATGATGGATAGAAATTTGATATTGTTAGTTACATGATGAGTTGTTTTTTCTTTGCATAAAGACTTTGCATTTTGAACAATCATTTTTGATGTAGCAAACAGATACGATGCACCAGGGTATTGATAACCAAGGTGACTATATCTATTGCGTGGACTTTGACTCTACATATAAAGAATATTCTTTCTCATACCAGACATACAAAAACTTTGTTTAAACTATATGGTTGAGTGTGTTAAAACTTTTCAGACCAGTTACACAAAGAGGTATGAAATACCTAACATGCAACTACTACACGAATGATCTCAAAACAACTTCCATACACTCAAGTATTCACCATGGTAGTACTATAAAAACATCTTACAAACAAAAAAACAAAATGATGCTCAATTTCCCCCACTCCTTCTTCTCTAAATCCTTATGGACATCCTCGAGAGATCCTAGGAAAGAATAAAATAAATCAAAAAAATAAGACTATAAAAAGATAAAACAATGTTGCAATATCACTTGCCATTTGGGTTGGGGCTATTATTCGGTGTTGATCATGTCTATCGTAGGAACATATCCGTTAAGGCATATCTCAGGATGTTGTTGGTGAATTGTCAAAAGATAGGTAGTTAACACTTTGTCATTGTTTTCATCTATTTGTAATCAAAGCTTTTTGATAGTTTTCTTGAAAGTTCTAGCTTTTGATGTTTTCTTTGTTTATTTGTTTGTTTTTTCAAAGGGTGGAGATGACGATTTGTTTATTATGGATAAAATTTTTATTGCGGATTGTGATGATGGAGTTAAGATCTTTTTGATTTTTTGATTTTTTATGATGTTGTTTTTGTTGTTTGCAGGGGAATAACCTAGGGCCTTAGGGGCTCATCAAAGATAAGCCTTGACTATGTTGTACATGTAGAGGCTCGTAGTTCACTTGGTTTGATGTGAATATGTTTTTGATCTTTTCTATTTTTTGAATGTTTTTGGATTTTTTGTTTTTGTGAATATTTTTGGATTTTGTATTTTTGACTAAGTTGAAAGAAAGCATGATAGACACCTAAGGGGATTGACCTAAGGCCTCAGGGGATAATAATCCTTGCCTAAATTGTACACGTAGAGACCACATAGTTTTATTGGTACTGACTCAAAGCATAACATGTTTTTTTTTTTTGGAATTCAAACAATGTTTGATAACTTGGATTAATATTTCACTTCTGTTTTCTAGAGGATATATTGCAGTCCAAATATACTTGAAATATCCATGAGATTCAAGCAAATTTTGATATCTTATAATTTTGATTGAAGGAATAACCCAAAGTTGTTGTTTTGATTTTTTCTATTTTCTAGATGTTTTTGAATTTCAATAGTTTCTGACCATGATGGGATGCACAAGGATCTACTCCACTACCTATTTTGAGAAGTTGCCCTTAGTTCAAGGCAATATTACCTTCTCTAAGATATTGACGTTGATGGTGCAACAAGGTTCAATACATAATTAGTCATCAAGCCATGGTCAGACACATGTTTTATTATGGTATGAATAGGTGTATGTTTTAGATAGTACCGATAGATAACGATGCAAGTCTTATTCAAACATAGTGCTTTTTTTCTAGGTTTTCACTACGGTACCTATTCTAGAAGCGCCACAAAGTGGTTTTCACTTAAAGAACATTATATTTTTCTTTATTGTTTTCTTGCTTTTTAAATTTTTTTCTTTTTTCTCTTTTTGATTTTTTTGGATTTTTACCCTTTTTCTTGGGGTATTCTGACGTGCTTCAAGTATAAAACTTATTGAGGTGGTTTTTGTTTAGCAGGTCAGCCAAGGGTTCTCCTTTAGGAGTAGCCAATTGTTAAGCTCCAGAGCCGTAGCTTGCTATGATGATGAATGGACCTAACTAGTTGGCTTCAAACTTGCCTTTTCCATCTTGATTGAGTTGTACCTTCTAATTCTCTTTGAGTATAAAGTCACCAACTTGAAAGTTTTTATGTTTGATCTTTTTATCATAGCTTCGTTTGAGCCGATTCTGATAAGCCTGGAGATGGTTTAATGTGCTCAAATGCCTTTTGTCTAGGAGTTCTAACTCATTTAATTTGCATAACCTATATTCTTCATTGCTAACCATGTCTTTTAGTGAGATTCATAATGAGGGGATTTCAACTTCGATAGGTAAGATAGCTTCCAATCCATAGACCAAGGACAAAGGTGTGGCACCTGTAGGTGTTCAAATACTAGTTCGATAAGCTCATAGGGATGGGTTCAGTTGCAAATTCCAATCATGGTCGACATCATTAACAGTCTTCATTAGTATTTTTAGGATGGTTTTGTTAGATGCTTCAACGTGATCATTTCCTTGGGGGTAGTAGGGAATTGAGAATCTATGCTGGATAGAGAACTTGGAACAAAGTTCTTGGACATCCTAATTTTTGAATGGGGTTCCATTGTTCGTTATGATGGTTTGGGGAATTCCATACCTACAAATCAGATAACTCAAAATGAACTTTGATATTTTTTTTCCAGTGATATAGGTTAATGGAATTGCTTCTATCTATTTAGTAAAGTATTCAGTTGCGGTAATGTTAAATTTATGCCCATTAGAGGAAGTAGGAGAAATATTACATACCAATTCTAATCCCCATTTCAAAAAAAGGCCATGGTGTGGTGATAGGTCTCAACTCCAGTGCTGGTGCATGAACAAGGTCATTGTGCTATTTGCATTGACACTTTTTTGGGAATACTGAATACACTTGTTCCATGCAGGGCCAATAGTACCCTATTCTGAGCAAATTTTGGACTAGGTTAGGTCCGCTAGAGTGAGACCCAGAAAATACCTTTGTGTACCTCTTGTAAGGCAGTTTGCGCTTCTTTTGCGTTAAGATATCGGAGTAAGATACCATCTAAATTGTGATGATATAAGGTATCTCCTAGGATTGTAAATCAGGAAGTCCTATGGGTGAAGGTATTCTTTTGGGATGTATTCAATGTTGGGAAATTGTGTCTTAACCTTGTAATTATATAACAATTATTGTTGATAGGTGAAATAGTTTTGTTACTTAAGTCGCGAGGTTCCAAGTTTTCCTAACCTAAGTCATGGGGTTCTAAAGTTTCATAACCTCTCGACTTAGTGATCTCTTTGTTGTCGACATATCGTGAGTTTTTAGAACTTTGTAACCTCCAACATGAGGTTCTGAGGTTTGGGTTTTTAGCGACTTAGCAATCTCTTTGTTGTTGGAAAGTCAAGGGTTTTCAGAACTTCATAACCTCTGACATGAGGTTCTGAGGTTTGGATTTTTTGTGAATTAGTGATGGTGTGATAAGGAGGAAGGAAGTGCTCCAAGTGGGACCCAACCATGATGATCGTTGATGAAGCTTAAGGTGGGACCCGATAGGCTAACGATGTAGTTTGGTGATGTGTACTGATAAGTAATGAATGGAGTGATGGTCTATTATGTCATCGGTGGGAGTTGATACATTATAAATCTAGACCATTAATTATTAGGGTTTAGATCTAACAGTGAATATTTTGTTGGCCTGTCTTGCCCTAGAATGTAACTCTATTTTATGAGGGTGTTGCATTATGGTTGTGGTATGGCGAGAAAGAGATAAAAAGAGACTATGATGCATTCAAAGAGTCTGTTAGCATTTGTGTTGTCTCTTGATCTCTGAGTGGTGATACTCCTGTGAGAAGCTTTCTCTGCACGTATATTGTTATCTTTGTTATTTACTGAATAATATATTGGCCGGCTTTTGGAGTGTGGGGTTTTTATTCCGAAATGGTTTTCCCCACATAAATCATTGTGTCATGGTATGCATGATATTTATGTTTATTCTTGTTTAAGTTTATGTAACTATTAAAGATCTGTAAAATTATTGCATTATTCTCCTCTCAAGGTTAGTGTAGGAAGTTGTTGCGCTACCTTAGCTTCCTTACAAGTGGTATCAGAGCTTGATCACCTTTGGTTTTGGTTGGGGGTTGTTGGGTTTTTATGAACTAATCCAGATTTGAGTGGGAGCTTGTGCAGGAGATACTTTGTGATCTTGTTACGGGAATTTTCAGATGGAAAGTTCATCAAGGAGAATAGAGGTGGATAATTTTTTTGGAAATAATTTTGAAATGTGGAAGCTGAAGATGGAGGATCTATTGATAGATTGAGATTTGTGGGATGTTGTTGATGAGAATGTTTCAAGGCCTACAGATCCTACTCAGGCTACACAGTATGATGTTATGGACCGTAAATCCAAGGGTCTAATCAGATTGTGCCCGGTAGAATTTTTTTTAATCAATGTCCATGAAGAGACCTTTGCACATAAACTATGGAAGAAGCTTGGTGAGATGTATCAAGCCAAATATTTAGTGAACAATATTTTCTTGAGGAATAAATTGTATTCCTTGAGAATGGAAGAGGTTGGATGGATTATAGAACACCTGGAAGCATTCAATATGCTAGTGGCTCAATTGGCATTATTTGGTGTCAAAATGGATGAGGAAGAGAAATGTCAGATCTTGATTTGTTCTTTGCCTGATTCGTGGTATTCTCTTGTTATGGCTATTGGGAGTACTTCAGTTATATTGAAGACTGGAGATGTGTTGGTTTTTTTCTTTCTAAAGAGATGAGGAGGAAGGTATCCATCAGTGCCAAGAAGGCCCTGAATTTTCATGGAAGACCTAAGGAAAAAGGCAAGAAGAATGAGAAGCGTGAAAAATCCAAGTCTAGGGGGGATATAAGTCTCCTAGAAAGTCCAAAGTCATTTGCTAGAACTATGATAAGCTTGGACATGTTCGTAAGGACTACAAAGAAGAAAAGAAGAAGAAAACGAAGAATTTTGATTATGATTCTGAGTCCGAGAAGGGAGATGGTGACACATTCATTGCAAATTTTGCAAATCGTGTAGGTAATGATGCATGGTTGATTGAACTAGGTGCATCTTTCCATACGACCTTTAATAGATATTGTTGGTATGTGGCGAATGATCATTCTATACTGTACACTCTTCATATATCCTCGCCACCTAAAAAGGGAAAAACATGACTTTGTAGAACCCTAATCTTGAAGCTTCTAAAAATGCTTGTTGTAAGGGGTTGGGATGGGAGTTACAGTATGTTGAAAAGGGAATTATTCACGATATTGTAATATGTTTTGGACTGGATAATAAAATCATTGGATGGCTACGGTTTGGTGGATGTAGCCCATATTGGGTGAATCACATTAAATTCTTCGTGTTATAATTTTCTATGCGTGTTTTATTTCTTGGTTTATTGTTCAAATCTACATTTCACTTTTAGATATCTGCCTTCTAACCCTAACAAGTGGTATCAAAGCGGGTTTTTTTCAATTATCCTCTACAGGAAGGTCTTACAGTTGAGTGGGAGCAATGGAAGAAGAGGGTAAGTTGAAGATTGAGAAGTTCAATGGGAAAAACTATCAGTTATGGAAGATGTAGTTGGAGGACTAAATCTATTAGAAGGATTTATGGCGGCCATTTGAAGGGAAAACCAAGAAACCCTCAACAATGTCTGATGAGGACTGGGATATTTTGGATAAAAAGGCACTTGGCATTATTCGTTTATGCCTGGCACAATCGGTGGCGTTCAATATTACAAAAGAAAAGACAACTCAAGAGTTGATGGAAACCCTAGCAAAGTAATATGAAAAGCCTTTCATTTTGAATAAGGTATTTCTTATGAAGCGTTTATTTAATATGAAAATGGTAGAAGGTGGATTAGTTGCTGATCATTTAAATGAGTTTAATACGATTACCAATCAATTAAATTTTGTAAATATAAACTTTGATGAAGAAGTTAGGGCTCTTTTGATTCTGTGTTCTTTGCTTGAAAGCTGGAATAGCTTGGTAATGGCTGTTAACAATTCTATTTCTGGTTTGAATAAATTGAAACTTGATGATGTTGTTGGTGTTAGTTTGAGCGAGGAAATTCATAGGAAAAGCTCAGGTGGAACATCCACATCAGGTAGTGTTTTGAATGCAAAAAGTAGGGGCAGAATAAAGGAGAGAGGAAACAATTCTGGAAGTCGTGGGAAGTCACGACGAGAATCAAAAGATAAGAGGTCCCAATCTAGAGACAAGAGGGATTGTCGATACTGTGGTAAGTCGGGTTATTTAAAGAAAGATTGATGGTCTTAGAAAAATAAAGGAGACAAAAAGGAAGGAAATAAAGAGAAAAATATGGTAAGTAATAAATTTGATGAGGATTCTTTGATTCTTTCCCTTGACAATGCTAATGATTCTTGGGTGTTAGATTCAGGGGCTTCATTTCATGCTACGCCCCACAAAAATTATTTTCTTGATTATGTCCAAGGGGATTTTGGGCTGGTTTATTTGGGAGATAATGAACCCTGTCAGATTGTTGGAAAGGGAAGAATCAAGATTAAGTTGTAGAATGGGAATCATTGGCTACTACATGAAGTAAGGCACGTTCCAAAGTTAAGAAAAAAATTAATTTCAGCAGGGCAGCTAGATGATGAAGGTTGTGTTGTTACATTTAGTGATAAAAATTGGATGGTTACAAAAGGTGCCTTAGTGGTAGAAAAATGTGTGAAATTAGGCACATTATATCTTTGTAGAGGTCATATTGTTCCTTATACTTTAGCTATTGCAGATAAAAATCAATGTTCAGGAATAATTGTTACAGTTTAGCAGGAATAAAATCAGATAGTTGTTGCGGATTCTGAATCAACACTATGGCATAATAGACTTGGGAATATGAGTGAAAAAGGTATGAAATTACTTCATTCAAAGAATGTTTTACTAGGTCTAAAATGTGTTAATATGGATTTATGTGAAAGTTGTGTGTATGAAAAATAAAAGAGAGTTAGTTTTCTCAAGGATGGGAAACAAAAGAAAGATGAGAAGTTGGAGCTTGTGCATACGGATGTATGGGGACCAGCTTAGGTATCTTCTCTTGGTGGCCCTCAATATTATGTTGCATTCATTGATGATGCAACTAAGAAGGTATGGATTTATTTCCTTAGGCATAAATCTGATGTATTTGAAACTTTTAAAAAATGGAGAAGCTTAGTTGAGAATGAGACAGGTAAAAAATTAAAATATCTCAGATCTAATAATAGTGGTAAGTATTGCAGCAAAGAGTTTGAAGACTATTATTCCTCTAATGGTATTTGTAGACAGAAAATAGTCCAAGGACTCCACAAGAAAATGGAGTGTGCACAGACTATGAGATTGCATGTTGGGTTGCCTTTAAACATGTGGGTAGAGGTTGTAAACACTGTTGTTTATTTAATTAATAGAGGTCCCTCTAATCCTTTGGGTTGTGGTATTCTAGAGGAAGCATGGACAGGTAAGAAGGTGAGTTATTCTTTTCTCAAAACCTTCGATTGTGAAGCATTTGCACATGTAAACTCTGAAAATAGAACCAAGCTTGAGGAAAAATCAAAAAAATTTATATTTGTTGGATATGGTGCTGATGAATTTGGTTATAGGCTTTGGGATTTTGAAAATAAGAAAATTGTGAGAAGCAGGGATGTCATATTCAATGAGAAAGTGTTGTACAAAGATTAGTTGCAGCAACATGAGAAGAAAGAAAATGATTATACAGTGTTGGATGATACTGCAAACAATGATAATCCAGTGGATCCTCATGCTCTGCAACAACAACGACAACAAATACCACAAACTCCAATGAATGTTAGACGATCCTCAAGGATAAGTAGACCTCCATAAAGATTTTATCCCTCTTTGTATTCTATTTTATTAACTAATGCTGGTGAACCAAAATATTATGATGAAGCTATGCAGGTGGATACCGAGGTTCAATGGGAGCATGGAATGGAAGAAGAAATGGACTCCTTTATGAAAAATCAGACTTGAGAATTATACAAGTTGCTTGCAAGTAAAAAAGATTTACCAAACAAATGGGTTTATAGGATGAAAGAGGAGGATGGAGGTAAGAAAATATTTAAATCCATATTAGTTGTAAAGGGATTTGCACAGAAAAAGGGTATTGATTTTGATGAAATCTTTTCTCCTATTGTTAAAATGACTTCTATTCGTACTGTTTTAAGTATTGTGGTTGCTAAAGATTTGCATTTAGAACAGCTTGATGTTAAAACAACCTTTCTGTATGGTGATTTGGAAGAGGAAATATATATGGAACAACCACAAGGATTTGAGGTTGAAGGTAAGGAGAAACTAGTGTGCAGATTGAAGAAAAGTTTATATGGCTTGAAGCAAGCACCTTGGCAATGGTATATTAAATTTGATAGTTTTATGGTTGAGCAAGGCTTCAACAATTGTAATTCAGACCATTGTGTTTATTTTAAGATGTTAGGTAAGATAGCTACATTATTTTATGTTTATATGTTGATGATATGATTGTAGCGGGGTCTAACATGGATCACATAAAGGAGTTAAAACAACAGTTAGCAAATTCATTTGCTATGAAGGATTTGGGGGCAGCAGAACAAATCCTTGGTATGAAGATTACAAGAGATAGAAAAAACAAAAAAATATTTTTATCTCAAGCTGATTATGTTAAAAAGGTGTTGCAGAGATTTCATATGGACAATGAAAAATTTGTTAGCACACCCTTGCCCAGTCATGCCAAATTGACTAAGGATATGTGTCCAAAGACACAAGAGGAGGAAGAAAAAATGTCCAAAGTACCATATGCTTCAGTTGTAGGTAGTTTAATGTACACCATGGTATGCACGAGACCAGATATTGCACATGTTGTAGGAGTTGTTAGTAGGTATATGAGTCATCCCGAAGTTGAGCATTGAAATGCGGTAAAATGGATTCTCAAGTATTTGAGAGGTACATCCAATAAATGTTTATGTTTTGGGGGCTCTAATACAAATTTAAAAGGCTATGTTGACTCAAATTTGGTATGGGATATAGATACCAGGTGGAGTACCATAGGTTATGTATTTACAGTTGGTGGGACAACAATGAGTTGGATTTCTTGGTTGCAAAATGTGGTTGCTTTATCCACCATAGAGGCAGAATATGTTGCTGCAACATAGGCGGAAAAGAAAATGATATGGCTGCAACTTTTCATGGAAGAGTTGGGAAAACAACAGACTAAAAATTACTTGTTTATAGACAGCCAAAGTGCTATATATTTTGCAAATAATTTTTCCTTGCACTCTAAAACCAAACATATACAGTTGAGATATCATTTCATTCGGTCAATGTTGGAGGATGGACAGGTAAAGCTGGAAAAGATACATACAAATGTCAATCTAATGGATATATTTATGAAGGCAGTGATAAGGGAGAAGCTGAGATCCTCTTCAGCTTCAGTTGGCCTTCAAGGTTGAATTCAAGTATAATAGAGCAGCAGGGTCCAAGGTGCTTATTTCCAGTGGGAGCTGTAAGTGCAGCGGTATCATCTAGGTTCAGTCTCCAAGTGGGAGATTGTTTGGTGTGGATCCTGATTAGTCTCCAAGTGGGAGATTGTTGGTATGTGGAAACTGATCATTCTATATTGTACACTCTTCATGTATCCTAGCTGAGGTCCGAAAAAGGAAAAATCACTGAAAAAGGGAAAAACTCGACCTTGTAGAACCCTAATCTGGAAGCTTCTAAAAAAACTTGTTATAAGGGGTTGGGATGGGAGTTGCAGTATGATGAAAAGGGCATTATTCACGATATTGTAATATGTTTTGCATTGGATAATAAAATCATTGGATGGCTGCGGTTTGGTGGATGTAGCCCATATTAGGTGAACCACATTAAATTCTCTTTGTTATAATTTTCTATGTGTGTTTTATTTCTTGGTTTATTGTTCAAATCTGCATTTAACTTTAAAATATCTACCTTCTAACCCTACCAGAGACTTGTTTTCTAAATATGAAGAATTTGATGGAGGTAAGGTGTACTTGGGTGATGATTCTCATTTAGACATTTTTGGTCGTAGTAAAGCTAAAATAAGGTTTCTTGATGGTAGAATAAAAAGGATTAATGGTGTGTTGCATATCCCTGGTTTAGCATAAAATCTGCTATCTGTGAGAAAACTAATAGATGTGGGTGTGTAGGTAGTATTTTTTGATGTGAGATGCAAGATGGTTAGAGGTGCTATGGTGATTGCTAGAGGTGTCATATATGGCACATTGTATAAGCTTGATGCATGCACTATTGAGTGTAATAGTACTTCTATGGAAAGAAAGTCTGTGGAAGAAGTGAGGGTTTCACCTCAAGTAGATGGTCATGGCTTTTGGGTACCCAAGGGTACTCTCTCTTCTGAAACAAATTTACCTATAGAGAAAACTATGTTATGGCACTAGAGACTTTGCCACATTAGAGAAAAGGGTCTAAGGACCTCAAAAAATAAAAACCTTGTTGAAGGTTTATTTGATTGTATTCTTGAATTTGATTTCTGTGAGCATTGTATTTATGGAAAATAAAACCGCATTTAGTTTTATTTGAGTTCTCATAAATCTAGTGGTGTATTGGATCTTATTCATTTTTATGTGTTTGGTCCTGTAGATGTTCCTTCGATTGGTAAATCCATATATTATGTTTCATTCATTGATGATTATAGTAGGACGTGGGTATATTTTTTAAAGAGTAAATCTAAATTTTATAGTCATTTTAAAGAATTTAAAGCAATGGTTGAGTTGCAGATTGGAAAGAAAATAAAGTGTTTGAGGATTGATAATGGTGAATTTTTTTTCTCTAATGATTTTGATAGATTTTGTAAAGATTGTGGTATTCATAGACAAAAGACAACTCTGTATTCTACACAACATAATGGAGTTATAGAAAGAATGAACAAGACACTAATGGAGAAGGATAGAAGCATGTTGAGTGGTGCTGGCCTAGAACAAAGGTTTTGGGCTGAAGCTATTGTCATTGCCTATTACCTGATTAACAGGTCTCCTACATTAGCTCTTGTTGATAAGACGTCTATAGAGGCATGGTCAGGTCACAAGCCTTAATTAAGATATCTTAGATTTTTTGGTTGTGCGACATGCACATGTGCCAAAGGAGAAGCAAACAAAGTTGGAGAACAAAGTTGTGAAATATATCTTCATCGAATATAGTTATGGTGTGAAAGGATACAAGCTTTGGGATCTTGTTGCACAAAAGGTAATACATAGTAGAAGTGTTATTTTTAGAGAAACTAAGCCTTCTTCTATTATAGTGCAGCCAAAAAAAAGTAAACAGTAAGATGTGATTCAATTTCCTTCTACACCTGAGAAAGTTGATTCGAGGCCCAAGGATAGACAAAAAGTTGAGGAGAGCTCATCTAGCTTTGAATCTTCAAAAGAGGAGGAAGAACCACCAACTCAGCTTGTTCATAGGTCTACAAGGCATGGACAACCACTTGAAAGGTATTCACCTGATGATTGGAGATGTATTTTTTCTTTGAATACTAATATGGATGAACCCAAATCTATAGAAGAGGCATTAGGTATGAACGATGCAAAATCCTAGAAGATTGCTATGGATGAAGAAATGACATCTTTTAAAAAGAATGATAAATGGGATCTTGTACCATTGCTTGAAGAACAAAAACTTTTTGGTTGCAAATGGGTGTTCAAGAAAAAGATTGGTTTAGATGGAGGTATTGAGAAGTACAAATCAAGGTTGGTTGTGAAGGGTTACTCTCAAGTTGAGGGTGTTGATTATGGTGAGATATTGTCCCCTGTTGCAAAAATAACATCCATTAGATTTTTACTTTCTATTGTTGTTGCTTATGATTTAGAGGTTGAGAAAATGGATGTGAAAATTGTTTTCCTTCATGGTGATTTGGAGGAGGATATTTATATGACACAACCAGAGCACTACATGGTGAAAGGTAAAAGTAAATTGGTTTGCAAATTGAAGAAATCCTTGTATGATTAAAACAAAGTCCTAGGATGTTGTACCAAAAATTTGATACATATGTGTTCAGTTTGGGCTTTGAGCATTCTAAATTAGATCATTGTGTTTATTATAAAAATGATGGTGATTGTTTCCTATTTATTGCATTATATGTTGATGATATGTTATTTATTGGGAGAGGGAAAGGTATGATTTTAGAACTAAAATCTCAACTTGCTGCTAAATTTGAAATGAAAGATCTTGGTGAAACGAAACACATTCTTGGGATGGAAATTAAAAGAAATAGAGTGAACAAAATCTATGGCTTGGCCAAAGTAAGTATGTCAATTCAATTTTACAGAGATTTAACATGCAGGATTGTAGACCACAGTGTGTTCCAGTTTTAGTTGGAACAAAGTTATCTATTTTAGATTGTCCAACATCCACATAAGAGATGAAAGACATGAGCAGAGTGCCTTACCAAAGTGCAGCTGGAATTTTGATGCATGCAATGGCTTGTACTAGACCAGACATTGCCCAATCAGTGAGAGTTCTTTCTAGTTATATGTCTAATCCTGGTAGAGTTCATTGTGATGCAATTAAAAGATCTTCAAATATTTGTGCAGTACCTCAGATTATTCCTTATGTTATCATAATAATATGACTGAAGGAGAGATTTCCCTTGATATTCATGGTTATGTGGATTCAAATTGGGCAAGTTATTTTGATAGCAAATGATCCACCAGTGCTTATGTGTTTACACTATTAAGTTGTGTAATCAATTGGATGAGCAAGCGATAGGTTATGGTTTCTTTGTCCACTACTGAAGTAGAGTATATGGCAGCTACTCATGCTTGTAAAGAAGTCATTTGGATTAAGAGATTGTGTTTAGATATTGGAATCAAATAAGGTGCAATGACAATTTATTGCGACAGTTAGAGTGTGATATGTTTAGCCAAGAACCCGAAATTTCATGCTAGGACCAAGCACATTGATGTACAATATCATTTTGTTCAAGATATGGTCAAAGATGGTAGGGTGAAATTGGTTAAGGTAGAGACTTTGATGAATGTTGTTGATTCTTTAACTAAACTAGTGAGCACAAAGAAGTTCATCTGGTGTTCAGAGATGTTGGGCCTTTTGACCCCTAGCAATTAAGAGACAATGTTTACTCCCTCTCGTTGCTCTTGCAAGGTGTTCAACAAGTGGTAGATTTGTTGGGAAATTGTGTCTCAACCTTCCAATTATATAACACTTATTATTGACAGGTGAAATGGTTTTGTTACTTAAGTCACGGGGTTCCAAGTTTTCCTAACCTAAGTCACGGGGTTCTAAAGTTTCATAACCTCCCAACTTAGCGATCTCTTTGTTGTCGGCATGTGACGGGTTTTCAGAACTTCATAACCTTTGACATGAGGTTTCGAGGTTCAGGTTTTTAGCGACTTAGCGATCTCTTTGTTGTCAAAAATTCATGGTTTTTAAAACTTAATAACCTCTGACATGAGGTTTTGAGGTTCAGATTTTTTGTGACTTAGCGATGGTGCGATAAGGAGGAAGGAAGTGCTCTGAGTGGGACCCATCCATGATGACCGTTGATGAAGCTTATGTTGGAGATTGTTGGATATTTTTGATATGTGGTTGTCATTGATGTCAACACTATTGGAATTAATGTTTTTAAGGTTCTATATGTCGAGGATATTGAGAAAATTATAATAAAATAAGTTGCAAGTTGTCAGTGATGTAGTGAAGTTCAGTATGATGGCTAGCTCATTATATTGAGGATAAGGAGTTGCGGATTAAAGGTTTTGTTGACAAGTATATATATTTTATCCACCTAAATTTTTAGAGGTTCGCATGAAGATTTGATCAAGTTATGAGTATCGGTGTTCTGACAATTGTTTTGTTGCTGTAGTTGGTGTTCTTGAAAGAAGATGATGTGATTCTATTAATTTGAGTTGTTGTGGATGCTTCTATGGTGATTCATGATTCTTGTGGATGTTTCTATATCATTCTCTATCTGTGTTGTTGGTTCACATCGTATTTTGTGCTCGCGATTGGTGATTTTCTTCTAAGAGTTCATGTTTTTCATGATCATGGTCGACAAGGTGATTATAGCGTGTTGTGGATCTTCGAGGCTAATTGTTTAAGGTGTTTCATGTTCGAGACATGTTGTTTTAGGTCCTTAATATGTTTTGGCCAATATTATTTGATTCACATTGATAAATTGTTTATTAATTTGGGTCGACAATTTGTACACATTTCATATTTTGTTGGGCCGACATGTAGTTGATGTTATCCTTAGTTGTGGATATATATGATCGATTGTTTATACAATTTGATGCATGGTGTGAAGTGGAGAGTGAGATGTGTGAATAATGTTCTAATATTTCAAAGGCATAAGTAAAGTTTGAAGAAGAGTGAGCAGAAGGAAGTGTTCATGTGCTTAATCATAACTGTAATCAGGCATTAGCATATGCTATTTTCTCAATTCAAATCTTTGGGTGTAATCCGAATGTGACTGTAAGACAATGTTTCTTCCTTTGGATAGTAAGCCTTTTGTATTTGAATGGTGAGCTCTAGGCAGTGTGCCTAAATGCATGTACATTCCCCATTTGTAATACTTTTAACAGAGTATAATCTTGTGGATTAACCTCCATTGTGGTTTTTCCCCTAACTGGGTTTCTACGTAAAAATCTTGTTGTTATGTGTGTTTTTGATGTGGTGATGGTTTATTATTTCATGTTTATTTATCAGATCTGAGAATAAGTTTAATAAGTATAATCTATGTGACAACCGATTCACCCCCCCTCAATTGTTTTCCCTTGTGTTTCCAACAATTGGTATCAGAGTAGGTTCCTATGGAGAAGCTTGATCGTTTGAGGTGATCTGGGATGGCGACATATAAGAAGGATAGTCTGAGATTTGATGGAACAAATTGTTCTTTGTGGAAGACTCAAATTGAGTGTCATCTGAGATGCATTGGTGAACCGTACTCGACGATTACAAAGAATAGATATATCATCCCACAGAATGGTCCTTCTACTATAGGTGAGATTAAGGAAGCCGAGTACAATATCAGGGCTAAGGAAGCATTGTTGAGTGCTCTAATTGATTCTAAAATGAAAAATGTAATGGAGCTGAAGACTGCTTATGAGATCTGAAAAAAGTTGGAAACTTTGTATGAAGGTGATAACCATGTGAAGATTGCTAAGCTGCAAAGCTTGAAAGGGAAATATGAAACATTGAGAATGGGTGAAGATGAGAACATCACTAGTTTTATGCAGAGAGTGAATGAACTTGTGTGTAGTATCAGATGTGTTGGTGGAGCATTGGAAGAATCATAGATTTTTTCTAAATAGCTCAGATCCTTGCTCGTTGCATACAAACACAAAGTTGTTGCTATTGAGGATATCTGAACTATAACAAATGTAACCAGAGACATGTTGATTGATAAGCTTGCTGCTTTTGAGTTAAGTGAGTTTGGTGAATCTCTTCCTACGATAGAATCTGCATTCAAAGCTACTATCTCCAGAAAAGATAAGCAAAGATATGATCTAGGAGAAATTTCTTCTAGAAAAATGTCCAAGTATTAGAAGGAAATGAGAGAGATTGAAGAAGAAGAGAGAAACCTAGATGAGCTTGAATCACTTCTTGTCAAGAGGGTAGCCAAAGGAGAAGGTAAGTATAAAGGGAAATTGCCTCTTAAATGTTTTTCTTGCAATAAGATAGGTCATTTTGCCTCAAGGTGTCCTGAAAGAGTTCCTAAGCCAAGATATAACAAGCCTAGATTCTAAAGAAAGTGTTATTTTGTTGTTGATGAAGGTGTGACAGATGATGAATTTGATAAAGGAAATTCAAGTGAGGATGAATGGGTATTTATTTTTATCAAGTAAAATAATCGTGTACCTATTGATTCTACTAGTTGCATGAATGTGAAGAAAGCTCTAGCTGCCAGAGTTGAATAAAAAGATGAATGGGTGATTGACAGTGGATGCTCTCATCACATGACAGGTGATAAAAGTAAATTTGTGAGCCTAGAAAAGTATGATGGTGGTGTTGTAAGATTTAGTGATGAAAAAGATGGTGTAATCTGTGGTAGAGGATCCATTTCTTTTGATGGTAAGCATAATACTAATGATGTTCTATATGTGGAAGGTTTGAAGCATAATCTCTTAAGTGTTGGAAAAATGGTTGACAAGGGATATAATCTTCAATTCAAGGATGGAAAGTGTAGAATATTGAGGAGTTATGGAAATGTGATTGCATTTGGTACAAAAACAAAAGGTAATATATTCCACCTAAGTACTACTAGTAAAAGTTGTTTGATTGCTCAAGTTGATGAAAGTTGGTTGTGGCATAGGAGATTGTGCCATGTAAACTTTGACAATATTATCAAGATACGTTCTACTCAAGCAGTGAGAGATCTTCCTAAGTTGATAAAACCTACTAAAACTATATGCAAGGAATGTCAGTTAGGGAAGAAAACTAGTTTGATTCCGAAGAAAATAGCATTGTTCAAATGAAGTGTTGGAGCTTGTGCATACTAACTTGTGTGGTCCTTCTAGAGTCATAAGTCTACAAGGAGATAGGTATTTCATGTTACTTATTGATGATTATTCTAGATTGATGTGGGATACTTTCTTAAGGGAAAAATATGAAGCTCTAAATAAATTCAATATTTTCAAGGCTATGGTTTAGATATAGACAAATCTGAAGATTAAATGTCTGAGATCATATAGAGGTGGTGAATTCACTTCCGGTGAGTTTAATTCTTTCTGTGAAGAGCATGGGATAAATAGACAATTATCTACCCCACATAACCCTCAACAAAATGGAGTTGTGGAAAGGAAGAACAAGAAAATTCAAGAAGTTGCTAGGACTATGATGCTGGAAGGAAATGTTCCTCATATCTACTGGAGAGAAGCTATGAGTATTGTAGTTTATACTCTCAATTGGGTACATGTCAAAGGTGATACTGGTAAGACTTCTTATGAGCTATGGTTTGGTCATAAGCCTACTGTTAGATAAATCAAAATCTTTGGGAGTAAATGCTATATCAAAAGAGATGAAGATATAGGAAAGTTTGATGCTAGAAGTGACAAAGGAATCTTTCTTGGTTATTCTACTAAAAGTAAAGCCTACCGGTGCTACAATAAGAGATTAAGGAAATTAATTGAAATTTCTAATGTAAAGGTTGATGAAGACACACTTAGACCATCCAAAACCTCTGGATATGATTCAGATGATCAAAATAACAGTACAGATAAAGGAAAGAAAGATCAAACTCTAAATGAAAAAAATCAAGAGGAAGAAACTAGTGAAAGTGCACAAGTAAGATCACAAGAGCCTGAAGTTCAAGAATAGCCTAAGAATCCAAGGTATGTAAGCATAAATCATTTAGAAGATCAGATTATAGATGATAAGAAAAAATGTGTTCAAACTAGGAGAAGAATTGTTGAAGAATACTGTTTGATCTCAAATACTGAGCCTAATAATGTCAATGAAGCATGCAAAGATGAACATTGGGTGGAAGCAATGAAAGATGAACTACTGCAAATTCAGAAGAATGATACATGGATTCTTGTTCCTAGACCTAAGGACAAAAATGTAATTGGAACTAAATGGGTCTTTCGAAACAAACTGAATGAGCAAGGTGAAGTTGTTAGAAACAAAGCAAGACTGGTGTGTAAAGAATATTCTCAGATGGAAGGAATTGACTTTGGAGAAACTTTTGCTCCTGTTGCTAGGATTGAAGTTGTGAGACTATTTCTTGCTTATGCTACTTACAAAAACTTCAAGGTTTATCAGATGGATGTCAAGTCAGCATTTCTAAATGGCAAACTGGATGAAGAAGTGTATATTGAGCAACCTGATGGATTTCAATTAACTAATTAGGGAGATGTGGTTTGTCGGTTGAAGAAAGCATTGTATGGACTTAAGCAAGCCCCGAGAGCATGGTATGATAGATTGGACAAGTATTTGTTGAAGCTTGGATTTAATAAAGGTATCGATGATAGTAACTTGTATCTATGGATTGATCATGATAAAGATTTGATTGTTGAAGTCTTTGTTGATGATATCATTTTTGGAGGAGATGATAGTTTGTGCATGAAGTTTGTTGATGAGATGCAGAGTGAGTTTGAGATGTCTATGATTGGAGAAATGAAATTCTTTTTGGGATTGAAAATTGCTCAGCCAGATTAAGGGATCTTTATATCTCAATCCAAGTATGTGAGAATTGCTAAAGAAATTTGGTATGGAAGATTCAAAGCTAGTTGGTACACCTATGGTAACTGGATGTAAGTTGACACAAGATGATGACTCTCCTAAAACAAATCGGACTAGATATAAATCCATGATTGGTGGATTTCTCTATTTGACTCAAACTAGACCTGATATCATGAATGTTGTATGCATTGTTGCAAGATTCCAAGCTGATCCTAAGGAATCTCATGTGACAGTTGTGAAGAGGATTTTTAGGTACTTGAAGGGGATAGTTGATTTTGGCCTATGGTATCCTAAAGAAGATGACCTTACTTTGAGTGCTTTTACTGATGCTGATTGGGAAAGAGATGTGGATGACAAAAAGAGTACTAGTGGTTGTGCATTTTTTTTGGGAAAGAAACTAATTTCATGGTTAAGTAAGAAGCAGAATGCCATTTCTTTATCTATTGTAGAGGTAGAATACATTGTTGCTGCTAACAATTGTACCCAAGTATTATGGATGAAGCAGATGTTGAAAGATATCAGAGTTGTGTATGATGAACCTATTGCTATATTCTATGATAATTCAAGTGCAATTAACATTTCTAAGAATCTAGTGTTGCATTAAAAACCCAAGCATATATCTATCAAGTTTCACTTTTTGAGAGAGAAGGTGAGTGGAAAGGAAGTCAGATTGGAGTATGTGCCTACTAAGGAATAGATTGCAGATATATTTACCAAGCCCTTGCCTAAGGATACTTTTGAGTATCTCAGAGAGAAGCTAGGGGTGATTACCCATCCTAATCAAAATTAAGATGCAATGACTTGCATCAATCTGTGTATTTCATAGTCGTATCATGTGGTCCAGATTGATGTTATGGTGGTTGCTACTTAGGGGGAGTAGTCAGATGTTCAAATATGTGGTTTAGAGCTTGTGTGGAGAAAGATAATGTGTACCTTTGTCATTGATGTCAAAGGGGGAGAAGAGTCATGTGAAAATCTATGAAAGAGTTAAGAAGAAAAGAGTCAAAATCTAAGGGGGAGAAAGTGCTAAGAGAAAGTATCATTGATGGTGTTCTTCACATCATGTGTTGCCATCAATGCCAAAGGGGGATATTGTTGGAGATTGTTGGATATTGTTGATATGTGGTTGTCATTGATGTCAACACTATTGACATTAATATTTTTAATGTTGTATATGTCGAGGATATTGAGAAAAATTGTAATAAAATAAGTTGCAGGTTGTCAGTGATGTAGTGAAGTTCAGTTTGATGGCTAGCTCATTATATTGAGGATAAGGAGTTGTGGATTAAAGGGTTTGTTGACAAGTATATCTAGTTTATCCACCTAAATTTTTAGAGGTTCGCATGAATATTTGATCAAGTTATGAGTATTGGTGTTCCGATAGTTATTTTATTGTTGTAGTTGATTTTCCTAAAAGAAGATGATGTGATTTTAGTAATCTGAGTTGTTGCAGATGCTTCTGTGGTGATTCATGATGCTTTTGGATGTTTCTATATTGTGCTCTATCTATGGTGTTGGTTCACATTGATTTTTGTGCTCGCGATTGGTGATTTTCTTCTTAGAGTTCATGTTTTTTTGTGATCATGATCGACAGGGTGATTGTAGCATGTTGTGGATCTTCAAGGCTAATTTTTTAAGGTGTTTCATGTTTGATACATGTTGTTTTGGGTCCTTTCTATGTTTTGGCTAACATTATTTTATTTATTAATTTGGGCTGATAGTTTGTACACATTTCATATTTTGTTGGGCCGACATGTAGTTGATGTTATTCTTAGTTGTGGATATATATGATCATCTATTTATACCATTTGATGCATGGTGTGATGTGGAGAGTGAGATGTGTGAGTTCTATGTGCGAATAATGTTCTAAACTTTCAAAGGAAAAAGTAAAGTGTGAAGAAGAGTGATCATAAGGAAGTGTTCATGTGCTTAACCAAAACTGTAATCAGGCATTAGCAGATGCTATTTTATTAGTTCAAATATTTGGGTGTAATCCAAATGTGACTATAAGACAGTGTGTCTTCCTTTGGGAAATAAGCCTTTTGTATTTGAGCAATGAGCTCTAGGAAGTGTGCCTGAATGCATGTGCATTCCCCATTTGTAATACTTTTAACAAAGTATAATCTTGTGGATTAACCTCCATCGTGGTTTTTCCCCTAACAGGTTTTCCACACAAAAATCTTATTGTTATGTGTGTTATTGATGTGGTGATGGTTTATTATTTCATGTTTATTTATCAGATCTGAGAATAAGTTTAATAAGTATAATTTATGTGACAACTGATTCACCCCCCCTCTTAGTTGTCTTCCCTTGTGTTTCCAACATCTTAAGGTGGGACCTGATAGGCCGATGATGGAGTTTGGTGACATGTGATGACAAGTAGCAAATGGAGTGATGGTCTATTATTTCATTGGCGGGAGTTGATACATTGTAAATCTAAATCATTAATTATTAGTGTTTAGATCTAATGGTGGATATTTTTTTGGCTTGTCTTTCCCTACAATGTAACTCTATTTGATGAGGGCACTATGTTACAGCTATGGTATGAAGAGAGAGAGACGTAAAGAGACTGTGATGTATTGAGAGATTCTATTAGCAGTCATGTTGTCTCTTGATCTCTTAGTGGTGATACTCTTGTGAGAAGCTTGCTCTACAAGTATATTGTAATCTTTGTGATTTACTAAATAATATATTGGGCGACTTTTGGAGTGTGGGGTTTTTCTCTCGAAAGGGTTTTCCACATGTAAATCACTGTGTCGTGGTATGCATGATATTTATGTTTATTCTTGTTTAAGTTTATGCAACTATTAAAGATCTGTAAATTTCTTGTATTATTCTCCTCTCAAGGTTAGTGTAGGAAGTTTTTATGCTACCTTAGCTTCCTTACAATCAAGTCAAGTGGTATGATACCATGCTAGATGTAATTGAATGTGTCTTGGTACCATGGTGATTGAGGACCAAAAAAAACACACACTACTTGTAATTCTGGGATATCAAACGTTGGTATGAGTAATTGCTCCACCAAGAATTCATACTTAGGAATGTTATGTGGAATATCAAGAAGTGAACCTATTGTTTCCATGGCATCAAATGCTCTATGATTGATTCTATGAGTTTCTTCAAATGTTATGGTGATAAAATATTCCTTGAAACTATCCACCATCCTTTTATATGGCATCATCTTATCGTCTTTTATTTGATACTCATCATTCACTTATTTGATTACTAGTTGAGAGGTAGACCTGTAGTTCTTTTATCCTCCATTCAATAGCCATCTTGAGTCCTGTGATGAGGGCTTCATACTCTGAGATATTGTTTGTACATGGGAAAGCTATTATGCATGCCTTGGGTATACTATCTCCTCGTGGTGTGAAAAATAGGATACCTGCTCCAGAGCCGTGTTGAGTGTGAGACCTATCAAAATATAAGGTCCAGTGGCTTGTCTGTTCTATCAGCAATATACTTTCATCTGAGAAGTCTACTGTGATAGGTTGGTGATCTTCCATTGGTGCCTCTGCTAGCTAGTCTGCTATGATTTGTACCTTGATGGCTCTCCTATCTACATACTATATATCGAATTCACTCAAAATAATTACCCATTTAGCAATTTTGTTTGTTAGAGCTACTTTTTCTAATAGGTATTTTAGTGGGTCTACCTTTGAAATCAACTTTTGTTTTTTGTTTAAGATATAGTGTCGCAAATACGACAGAGAGACACACTCTTTCTATGGGTAAGTAGTTCAACTCGTAGCCCACCAGTGTTTGGCTGATGTAGTAGAATGCTCATTCTTTTTTATTATCATCTTGCTTTACTAGGAGAGCTCCCAATGTTGCTTGTGTCGTAGACACATAGAGTATCATTTAATTTTTTGGAATAAGCGGCATGAAGAACGAAGGAGTAAGTAGGTATTCTTTGACTTGTTGGGATGATTGGTCATACCTCCCATCCCACTTGAATGTGATGTCTTTGTGTCAGATATGGGTAAAAGGGTGACACTTATTTGCCAATTGTGCGATGAATCACCTGATAGATTGTAGCTTCCCTTAGAGACTTCTCAGTTTTTTTAATGCCTTTGGTGGAGGCATTTCTAGTATGTCCTTTACTTTTGCAATATCTACTCCAATGCCCCTTCTCGACACTATGAACCCTAGTAGCTTTCTAGATGTTACTCCGAAAACACACTTTTTTGGGTTGAGTCTCAAGTTATACTATTCTAGCCTATCAAACACCTTTTCCAAATTGGTCAAGTGATCTTCCCTTTTGATAGACTTCACTAGAATGTCATCCACATAGTATTCCATGATTTTGTGTAGCATATAATGAAATATTTTTGTCATCACTCACTGATAGGTCGCTCCTGCATTCTTTAGACCAAATGGTATGACATTCCAATAGAAGGTCCCCCAAGCACAAGTGAATGCCATTTTATGCTGATCCTCAAGGGATATTTTTATCTAATTATACTAAGAGAAACCATCCATTAATGATAGCATCTCATGTCTTGTTGTTAGATATACTATCATGTCAATACTTGGAAGAGGGAAGTTATCTTTTGGGCAAGCTTTTTTTAGGTCTCAGAAGTTTGTGCAGATCCTTATGCCCCTAGTGGTCTTTGACACAGGTACTAGATTTGATATCCATTCCGGATAATCGATTGGCCTGATGAAACCTACATCTAGTAACTTCTTTAGTTCCACCTTTACCAATAGTGTTATTTAAGGATGCATTTTCCTTAGTTTCTGCTTGATAGGTTTAGCTCTAGGAAATACAACCAAATGATGTACAACTAGTGTTGGATCTAGTCCAAGTGTATCTGCATAGGTCCATGCAAAGTTTATTTTTCTGTCATTGATGAATGTTGTGAAGTTTGCTTTTACTTCAAGATCAAGTGACGCTGCATGATATGTGATCTTTGGGTTCTCTGTGGTGCCCACATTGATGGTAATCAAGTGAATAGAAACTAATCTAAACAATCAAAAAGATGATTCATGCCCATTACTCGCGAAATGAAACTACAAAATTAAGGAATTCAAGAATGTAAATGAAATAAAACAATGACAATGAATTCCAAACAATATAGTTTTACCATCCTGTGTCAGAGTGTGTTCGTGAAGATGTTGGGTTATTCGTATCAATGTGAAGTCTCCATTGTTGCATGTAAAAGCTTTGAAGAATGTGTGTGTTGTTGATCGAAGATGTGTTTTGAAGGTTCAAAAACTCAATTAAGGTTTTGGCATTACTTTGTTGTGCAAATGATGTTGATTCTCCGATCGTTTTTGAGGAAGAAGATGATTGTTATATAGAATTTTTGTTTCAAAATGAACTTTCAAGATTGTGTAGTAGAATATCTTGATCAATGGTTGAAATATGTTGAGAGGAGATAGATGGGAATAATAAATGCAAATTTCTTACGTAATCGGTGTGATTGAAGAAATCATTTTGAGTTTTCAGTGGGTTTGAGGAAATAGATTGAATAATCTATGGGATTGAAGAATAGATTGTGGAGAAATCTATGAAATTGATGAAATCAATTTGAGCCTTTAGTGGGATTGAAGAATATATTGATCTGTCAGGAATAGAGTGAGCAATTGGTGGGTCATAATTTACTCAATCATAAAAGTGGGTGAGGGTAATTAATTAATTGATTTAATTAATTCATGTTTTTGAGCTGAACATGCAAATCAAATTTGACTTTTGCAAACAAAGTTGTTTATTTGATTTGACCTTTTTATGATGTTTTGAATAATTTATTTAATTATTCAAGTTTGGGGAAAGTGATTTAATTAAACTATTATGTTTCAATAATTGATTTAGGGGAATAAAGTAAATTAGTGACATAATTAAATAATTGATGTTATTCAATTAATCGAGAAGAATAAAGTTAGATTAGGACTTCATTAAATAAATATGATTTATTTAATTAGTCAAAAATGATGAAAAATTGAATTAATTAAATATTGTAATATTATTCAATTAATAGAGGAAATTAGGGTTTTTAGGACTTTACTAAATAAAATAAATTTATTTAATTTGTCAAAAATGTTGAAAAAGTGAATTAATTAAATCATATAATATTATTCAATTAATAGAGGAAATTAGGGTTTTTTAGGACTTTATTAAATAAAATAAAAATATTTATTTCATCAAAAATGTTAAAAAAGTGAATTAATTAAATCATGTAATATTATTCAATTAATAGAAGAAATTAGGGTTTTTGATGTAATTTATGTGGGATTCAGTGATATTAGGTGATAGTGATGTCGATGATGAGAAACTATCATTTAGGATGTGCAATAAGTGTTAGGTCATTTTTACATGTCTACAATATTTATTTTTATTTATCTATCCTATAATCATTACACTCCATTTTTCCCAAAGATACTTTGTAAACAATTGTATTGGACTAGGGATAGTGGAATGAGAGTAAAATTATAGGTTTGTCCAGGGTAATTATACTATATTAGTCCATACATACATGCCTCTTTATCATGATTTACATTTGTTCTACATTTTGTCTTGTGTTTTACAAATGGATGGAAGATGATACACTATATTAGTGTCCTTTAGAAGGGGATACATATAATGTTGTGAAGATGTTTTCAGGATTGACCATAAGAAATATCTAAGTTTATGAGTTTTGATGAGTATATTCATCACTTTATAGATCACTTTCTCCTACACCCCTTACACAAATTCACAATTTTATGAGATCTACCAACTTCTATTGTTGTTTCTTTATTGTCTTTCTTATGTTGCTTGAATACTTAACCCAAGTGTTGTAAGGAAGCATCAAAGCTACATTTTGATGAACTAGATTCAAGATCAAGTTGAAGAGAAAACTTATTTATAACTATTTCATGGCTTTAGGAAAATTCACTGTCGAAAAATTCACCACCAACAATTCACCACCATGACAAATTCATCTTATGGAAAATTCACCACCAGCAGTTCACCACCACAAATAATTCATTGCATTAACATTTTTTAATATATAATTGGTTTACTAGAATGAAAAATAAATTGAGTTATAAGTTACCTCAGTCATTCACCTATTCTTGCCATATTAATCATTCTAATACATGTTCATGATAGTTTACATTAGCAATAATTATACTGGTTTAATTTGTGCTTGTCAACTATATATCAAGCTCCTACATTAAATGAACTTATTGCAGATTTTTATCTTCATATTTATCTCCCTTACCACCTTGACACCTTTCTTTTGCTTATATGCCATAAGTTGATATAAGTACACTTGAACTTATGTTGCAGGTCATTTTGGCATGCACAAAACTTGTAGTAGTGTAAAAATATATCTATTGGCCAAATTTACACAAGACTTCCTAGTATATACATCGTTATTTATAATAGCCATCATGACTATACCAAAAAGGAACCATTAACCCTACATCATGACTATATCCCTGGAGGGTTGTTGCAGCCTTTGCCGATTCCAGTGCGTCCATGGGCCAGTCTCAGCATGGATTTCATCACTCAATTGTTGGAAGTAAATGAGTTCTCTAGTATCATGGTGGTTGTTGACAAGTTTAGTAAGTATGGCACTTTTGTGGCTTGTCGATAGGGATGTTTCGCCGAGGATGCTGCAGGTTACTTCTTCTATCAGGTGATCAAATACTAGGGCATGCTGCTTAGCATCATTTTTGACCGAGATCCAAAGTTTACAAGTCGCTTCTGGAGCGAGTTGTTCAGATTAATGGGTACGAAGCTATTGATGTCGACCTCATACCATCCATAGACGAATGGTCAGACAAAATGGGTCAATGCAATCCTCGAGGATTATTTGAGATATTTCATCAGCTTGGATCAAAAGAACTGGCTGAAGATGCTTGACATAGCGCAATTCAGCTACAACTTGCAGAAGTCGGGAGCGAGTCAATTTTCACTGTTTCAGTTGGCTACGAGCCAACAACCTTTAACCCCACACACTATGTTGAGTGCTTACCAGGGTTCTAATGGCACAGAGGCAAGTGACTACCTTAAAGAGTTTAATTATCAATTCGACTTAGCTCGATATTACTTAACAAAGGTGAGTGATTAGATGAAAGCGGGTGCAGATGTAAGCAGGAGGAATGTCGAGTTTCAAGTCGGGGATCAGGTTCTTCTCCGAATGGATCCTTTATAGTTTCAACTCAGAGAAGTATGAGCCAGAGCTTGGTTCAAAGGTTCTATGGGCCTTTCCAAATCCTAAGTTGGATTGGTAAGGTTGCATATTGACTAAGGCTTCCAATGCATATGAAGGTGCATCTAGTGTTTCATATCAGTCAGCTCCACCCACATCATGTCGATACAGATGACTTGCTTTGCAACGTACCAACACCCGGTCCGACCAATGTGATTGACAAACCTAAGTACTTGGTAGATGAAGTCATTGACATGATAGAGCGAGGTATTGGGAAGCATAGGATTCATGAATTTTTGGTTGTATGGAAGAACAGGCCGTGTAAGGATGCTACTTGGGAATGAGCCGAAGCACTGTGGCAAGCTGAGGAAAAGGTGTTGGAGTACCTGGATAGGTGCTTCGCTCCGCCTTCAAAGTGAACGAGTTGAAGGGGAGTCTCCTATGTGGTCAAGGAGGTCACACTGACATCGGGACGTTGCTTGAAATAAAGTGGGGGAGAATGTAACGATAGTTTTGAAGACAGGTGTCTAAGCTAGCCGAGTTGTTTTGTGTGCGGACCGATCCAAGCTCTTTGTGGCAAAGTAGCTCCAATGTAATGTGGAGCTTAAGTGAGAGTTGCACCGAATGCTAAAACTATTGAGTGGGGCTCATATGGAGTTCCCCAAGAGTTGGTCTTCTGGATTGTAGCAGTGTTCTCCAAGTTACGGTATCAAGGTTGAGCTTGGCTCTGACCGAGCGTCGAGCAATGTGGATCTGGTTCATGAGGATCCCCAACCCACGGATCCTGATGCGGTAGCCGATGTGTTGAAAGAATTTGAGGATGTGATGTCGGACAAGCTTCCACCAGGTCTTCCCCCACACCGAGCAGTTGATCATCATATTGATATGGAAACCGGAGCGAGGTTGCCTACGAAATCCCTATATTGACTTTCTGGGCCAGAAATGGTCGAGCTCAAGAAGCAACTAGTAGAGCTAGTTGAAGCAGGCTACATAAAGCCTTCGAGGTCTCCCTATGCAGCTCCTAAATTGTTTCAAAGAAAGAAGGATTCAAATATGCACTTGTGTGTTGACTTCCGAGCTCTAAACAAGCTCACTATAAAGAACAAGTACCCACTGCCGCTAATTGCTGATTGTTTCAACCGTCTGGGTGGGGTGACCTATTTCACGAACCTAGATCTGAAGCAAGGCTATTATCAGGTCTGGATCGCTGCTGGTGATGAGGAGAAGACAACAATCACAATGAGGTATGGTTCTTTTGAGTTCTTGGTGATGCCATTCGGGCTTTACAATGCCCCGACCACCTTTTTTACATTGATGAACGATGTATTCATAAATCTTCTAGAAAAGTGCATTGTAATGTATTTAGATGACATACTAATATACAACAAGAATCTGGAAGAGCACCACATGCACTTAGCTGAGGTGTTTCAATTGTTGTGTGAAAACAATCTTTATGTCAAAAATTCTAAGTGCTCATTTGCTCAAAAAGAAGTGCGATTTCTGGGTCATGTCATCGGCGAAGGATTCATTAAACTGGATCTGGATAAGATCTTGTCCATCAGAGATTGGGAGCTGCTTCAGATGGTTCATGAAGTGCACCAGTTCCTTGGGTTGGAAAACTACTACCGCAAGTTCATGAAGGGCTATTCAAAGATCGTCGCGCCTTTGACTAATCTGCTAAAGAAGGACAGGGCCTAGAAATGGACAGACAAACACCACGAGGCATTTGAGGAGCTCAAGTCAAGACTTTTCTCAGAGCCGGTTCTTGCACTGCCATATTTTGGTAGCACCTTTGAGGTTCAGATGGACGCTTCAGATTATGCGATGGGAGGAGTCCTGATGCAAGCTGGTCACCCAGTCACCTTCGAGTCGAGGAAGCTAAATGACAGAGAAAGGCAATACCCAGCTCATGAGAAGGAGATGACTGGTATCGTGCATTGCCTTCGTGTGTGGCGACACTATTTGCTTGGTGTGCCATTTACAGTGAAGACATACAACATAAGTTCTACATATTTTAAGACTTGGGCGAAACTCACCCCAAAGCAAGCTCGGTGGCAGGAGTTCTTGGCTGAGTTTGACATGGACTTAGTCCATTACCTGGGTAACCAAAATGTAGTTGCAGATGCACTTAGTCGGAAGGCTCAGTTGGCTGCTATTTAGCAAGTGCAGGAAGGGAGCAATTCTGAGTCTAGGATAGTTCTTTCAGATGAGATGTTGGGCAAGATCAAAGAAGGACTAGAGATGGAATCGCAAGAATTCCAAGTGGTCAACCAGGTTAAGCAGGGTAGAACTAGAAAATTCCACTTAGAGAACAAAATTTTGATGTTTTATGGGAATCGATTTTATGTGCCTAAGTGGAAGGAGCTTAGGAGAGATCTCATGAAAGAGTGTCATGACTCAGTCTGGGCTGGACACCCAGGTCAGAAAAGGACCGTTTCTTTGTTGGAAAGAAAATTCTTTTGGCCTAAGCTTATGGACGACGTCGAAGAGTTTGTGAAGACCTGCCTGATCTATTAGCAGGACAAAATAGTCTGCCGCCTACCTGGAGGGTTGTTGTAGCCATTTTCGATTCCGGTGCATCCATGGGCCAGTCTCAGCATGGATTTCATCGCTCAGTTGCTAGAAGTAAATGAGTTCTCTAGTATCATGGTGGTCATTGACAGGTTTAGTAAGTATGGCACTTTTGTGGCCTACCGACAGGGATGTTCCACCGAGGATGTTGCAAGTTACTTCTTCTGTCAGGTGATCAAATACTGGGGCATTCCGCTTAGCATCATTTCTGACGGAGATCCAAATTTTACAAGTCGCTTTTGGAGCGAGTTGTTTAGATTAATGGGTACGAAGCTGTTGATGTCGACCTTGTACCATCCATAGATAGATGGTCAGACAGAATGGGTCAATGCGATCCTCGAGGATTATTTCAGACATTTCATCAACTCAGATCAAAAGAACTGGCTGGAGCTGCTCGACCTAGTGCAATGCACCTACAACATGCAGAAGTCGGGAGCGAGTCAGTTTTCACCATTTCAGCTGGCTACGGGCCAGCAACCTTTAACCCCACACACTGTGTTGAGTGCTTACCAGGGTTCTGATGGCACAGAGGCAAGTGACTACCTTAAAGAGTTTAATGATCGAGTCGACTTGGCTCGATATTACTTAACGAAGGTGAGTGACCGGATGAAAGCGGGTGCAGATGTAAGTAGGAGGAATGTGGAGTTTCAAGTCAGGGATCAGGTTTTGCTCCAAATGGATCCTTTACAGTTTTGAAATCAAAGAGGTATGAGCCAGAGCTTGGTTTGAAGGTTTGATGGGTCTTTCCAAATCCTAAGTCAGATTGGTAAGGTTGCATACTGACTAAGGATGCCAATGCATATGAAGGTGCATCCAGTGTTTCATGTCAGTCAACTTCACCTACATCATTCCAATACAAATGACTTGCTTCACAATGTACCAACACGCGGGTCAGTCAATGTGATTGACAAACCCGAGTACTTGGTAGATGAACTAATTGACATGAGAGAGCGAGGTATTGGGAAGCATAGGCTTCGTGAATTTTTGGTTGTATGGAAGAACAAGTCGTGTAAGGATTCTACCTGGGAACGAGCCGAAGCACTATGGCAAGCTGAGGAAAAGGTGTTAGAGTACCTAGATAGGTACTTCGCTCCACCTTCAAAGTGAACGAGTTGAAGGGGAGTCTCTCATGTGGTTGAGGAGGTCGCATCGGCACTGGGACGTTGCCTGAAATAAAGTGGGGGAGAATGTAACAAAAGTTTCAAAGACAGGTGTCTAAGCTAACCGAGTTGGTTTGTGTGCAGACTGATCCAAGGTATTTGTGGCAAAGAGGCTCTGACGCAATGTGGAGCTTAAGTAAGAGTTGCACTGAATGCTAAAAATACTGAGTGGGGCTCGTGCTAGAGTTCCCCGAGAGTTGGTCTTCTGGATTGTAGTAGTGTTCTTCGAGTTACGGTATCGAGGTTGAGTTGGGCTTCGACCGAGCACCGAGCAATGTGGATCCGGTTCATGCAGGGTGCATGTTGTGCTACATTAGGTATCAACCAAGTTGATTTGGTTGCTCGTAACTGAATGTGGCGAGTTGGCTGATTGGCTATCAGAGTTCTGAACTGAGGTGTGAGTTGATTTGGACTTGAGCTCGACTTGAGTGTAGTGTGGCTATTCGGTTGTGCCTTGCAATCTATATAACGAGCTTGGCTCGGTTAATGTAAATATAGATATAGAGTTAATTTGATCTAGCATTGTAGTGTTCTGTAGGTGATCAGTATTTTGAGCATAGCTTAGAGGGACTCAATCCTAGATCTGCATATCCGAGTGGGATCATTGTGAGGCTTGCAACTCATAGGATGGGAAAGGTTTCAATTTATAAGCATGATGGCTTCAGATGAGACTAGAGGGCTGGACTGTTATCCATTGGGTGTTGTAAGTTCTTGAGCTCGGGCATTGTTGGCTGAGCCCGACCCAAGTTCATGGTTTTGCATTTCTGTGTAATAATCTACTACAAATTTATTAATAGATATTGCTCGATATCGATACTGTATTTAAATACTATTGCATTACTTAGGTGCATAGTGTAAGAGACGTAACCTAGTTATCTGGCAGCTCTTGGCGTCCACTTAGACTAGTGTCGCAAGGGTGATCCATTGCACCAATTGTCAAGGGTGCAGCGGATCACCCTTGCGGCACTGGTCTAAGTGGGCACTGAGAGATCACGGAGACAGCTCAGGCTAGATAACCAGGTTACGCCTCTTACACTATGCACCTAAGTAATGCAACAGTATATCTAAACTCGCACAACTCAATGCAAGGAAATCAAATACAATAAAGTAAAAGACTTGCACAGGACCAAAAGCAATATCTATTAATAACTCTACAACAAATTATTACACAGAAACACAAAACCATGAACTCGGGTCGGGCTCAGCCGACAATGCCCGAGCTCGAGAACTTACAACGCCCAACAGATAACAGTCCAGCACTCCAGCCTCATCCGAAGCCATCACACTTATAAATTGAAACCTTTCCCATCCTATGAGTTGCAAGCCTCACAATGATCCCACTCGGATACGCAGATTCAAGATCGAGTCCCTCTAAGCTATGCTCAAAATACTGATCACCTACAGAACACTGCAATTCTAGATCAAATTAACTCTCTATCTATCTTTACATTAACCGAGCTGAGCTCATTATATAGATTACAAGGCATAATTGAATAGCCACGCTACACTCAAGTCGAGCTCAGCCTTGCGGCACTGGTCTAAGTGGACGCCGAGAGCTCATGGAGGCAGCTCGGGCCAGATAACCAGGTTACGCCTCTTACACTATGCACCTAAGTAATGCATATAAAAAGGAATTTTAACTCAAGTTAAAGCAATGACCTAATAAGGAATAATAATCAAATTAGACTTAGGAAAATTAAATAGATAACATTATGAGTTTTCAAGGTCTAAGATGACCATTCGATAACAACATAATTTCTAGATCCCTCAAGAAGGATTATAACTTTATATATAACAATTATTAAAACAAAATTTAAATGAAATATACAAAATGTGAAATGTGTTGATATTTTAGTGAAAATATGGCTAATGTGATTGATTAGAAACATGAAGAAAATGCAAAATTCAACTATTACGTATATGTTATTAAATTGAACGTTATCAATCATGAATTAGTTGTATCAAATTTAAAAGTCTCATTAGGATTTAATAAAAGGATGAGATGATCATATTAGTCCTCAATTTAAATGTAAATTTTAGTCTAACATGAGATTATTATTTGAGCAATTCTACATTGGATCTTGGTTTTGGAGATAAAACCTTATAAAACCAAGGGATCAATAGAAAAAGTGAGTATAGGAAAATTTTAATCTTAATAGTTGATAAGGTTGTATAGATTTTTTTAAAGAGTTTGTTAGTTTTTTTATCAAATTTTATTGCAAACCAAATAGAAAGTATGTTTACTAGATTATTGTTCCCTTGAAGTAACTTGTGCATCATTGTATATTCCTCCCTTCATGTTTAACAAATAATCAATTGTTACATATTTTGGTAGTAGTGCATTGTTAGTCTTAGGATAGATGTTTTACTATATTGTTAACAAGAATTTATCATTTCTAGTAGAATAGTTATCTCTTTAGTTAATTGATAGGTTCTATCAATCTAAATAATATTTGTCATACTTGATTCATATATTGTTCACTCGTATCAATATTTTCATATTTTCATTTCTTATACGCTAAGTTAATAATTGAGAATAATCATTGATTATTTTTATTATTAATGTCATATCATGATATTTTTATTATTTGGATTACTCCACAACTATAATTTTATTTATTCATCTATTTAAGTTATTATCATCAAATTTATAGTCATCTTGGATAATACTTAGTTACCATATTTTTTGAGTAGATATCACCTTGCATTAGTGTTATCATCTTGATAGTTTAATTATCACATATATTTAGATGTTATTATTTGCATGATTTATCAATAATTTATTTTAGTTGCCAAATTGACATTTAAATAGAATTGACTCATTTTCCATTTGATATTCATTAAGTATTTTAAGATACTGATTTATTAAACAATAGTTTTATACATCCTTTTGATATGGTAGAAAATATGCATATTCATTAAGTTTTACATAATAGACTATGGAGTGGAATGGTATGTTGGACCTTGAATGATTAATAAGGGTACCTATATCTTGATTGCTATATATGATTTTATGTAAATAGAAAATTAGAATTGGACTTAACAAATAATTAACCTAAGTGTAATTTCAATCCTTGGAAAGGATGAAAACTTTAAAAAATATACTTATTGAGATTTAAAACTAATATCCGTGAGCATGAAAGATTAAAAATGAGACAAGGAAACCTAAAGGAAGACAAGTGTCAATATCTTCAATCGATATATCATTCAATACATAGAACCAAGGATCACATGTGAGCTACACTTAAACCTAACACACAAGGTGGATTAGCATCTAACGAGGTACCTTCCTTATCCATTTGATTCAATGAAGTAGTTATTATACATCCTATGGTTCTTCTACTTGATTTAAAATGTTATACATTATCTTGATTACTGTTTTGATTAAGATAAAGATGAGAAAGGGCCCATACTCAAAACAAAACATCCATAGAGGCATGCAAAACAAGTCTCATGAAGAGTGAGACTAGAAAACAAGAACAAAGACCAGCTCAGCTAAAGACCATCACAAATATTTGGGAACAAAGATCTCAACCCTTAAAAAGAGGCTTGTCCCTCAAAATATAAGAGAGACCCTTTTGCCTACGATGAAAATTTAGTCTAAGCTATAGAATCATCCAACTTCTCACTAGAAGTGAACACAAAAGGATACTCCCCTACAGGAAAACCCTCAATACCCAAAAGAGGATCAAAAGGACACTAAGGAGTATAGTTGTCCATAATCAAGGGAGAGGCTTGTAACTGAGTAGAAGTTGACGAAAGAGTAGGAGTTAAACATGGAGAAATATCAACCTCAACCTTAGCAACGGTTGAGAGTTGAGTAGTAGCTGATGGAGCAAGAGGGGAACAAGGAGAAGGAGGAGTCTCAAAAGCCTCAAGAGTTAAATGGTCTTTAGAAGCATTATTACACCAAGTAGCAGAACCAGAATAACATGAGGGAGGGCAGGCTGAAGCTGAGTGACCAATAGAAAAATAGTAATGACAATGAAAAGGGAGGCCCCCTCATAGTCCAAAAATTGAGTCCAAGGCCTATCCCTAACCAAAAGGACCACTTCCCCATGAAGAGGCATGAAGAAATCAATATCCACCAGAATATGAGAAAAGGTAGAGTGCCCCATGTAAGAATTTGAACCATCAAATTTTAGGATTCAACCAATAGAATTACCAATGGCCTTGATACAATAATCCTCCCAAAATTGGAGGGGAAGATTCAAAAGCCTCACCCACACAGGACATACATTGAGTGGTTCTATAAGGGGATTGAAGGAGGTTGTCCAGGGTTTGAGTGATAGGGAGTGCTCACCCCAAGCCCAAATACAACCCAACACTGAACGTTTATCCTCAGAAGAAGCAAAGGAAGCAAGAAAAAATCCCCTAGCACAAGGGAAGAGCTCAATCTTACTTGCCATGAAGGGCCTCAAAGAGTTCAACACCCAATTGTGCAGGTCAAACAAAGAAGGCCAAAGGTTGAAGAAGTGACACACCAAACCCCTATGATGGTATAAATTATAGAGTCTAAGCCAATGCTTTGTAAACTTGGTGAAGCTCACTCAATTCAGAGGGTCAACTAATTGAACAACCCACTTGACACTGCTTAAGACTACATTAAATCATCAACCAAGGTGCATAAGCTTATGATGGTGTAACACTATATATGCCTTCATAGACTCAGACTACCTAAACTATCTTCCTATAGTTATTCTAGTTGTTGGGAATTCACAAAACTGTAAAACAGTAAGAGTATAACTAAGACTTATTTGCTATGGGTACCTATAGTAAAGGCTAGAACTAAACTATTACTAATGGAATGATACTATGTTAACTGAAAACTTGATTAATATTATTGACTCGACTAAATAGACCTCCATATTATTGCTAATAATTATCACATGCATGTTCCTAAGCATTCACTTGTAATAAGCAAGAAATGAAATCTTAGTTATCTTGCACATAATTCGTGAACAACAATAAACTAATATTAACTATCAACAAAAATAAATAACTGAAAGATGAAGTGAAGAACAATACCTTGAGTGGCCTACTCAAGTAACTTTTCCCACTTAACTGAACTCAATCTAACTAATAGATTGAACACATCTCTTGAATTGATCTTCATTTATTGCATAGGATAAAATATTACAAAATGCTCTTACAAACTGGATTTAACCATTATGTAGATTCATGTTCAACTAGAAATAACAAATAGTATAAACTATGAATAATCAACTAACTGAACTACACACTCAACCATTAGTTAAATACAAACTGAGGGAGTCTTTATTGAAAGCAACAACTTAAACCGAAATCATTAATTTCGCTCCCAGATATCTAGAGTGTGTATTCAAGATTTGGAATTATTCAACCTACAACTGAAAAGAAAGAGAACCCTAACAAAATATAACTTTGTCAAAATAGAATACATTTAATTATATGTCCATCTGTCAAAGTCCCATATAAGAAAGACCTCTTCTTCAATGTTTATTAACTATTTATGATAACGTGTGTTCTATCTTCATTAAATGCTTTCAATCGATAATCACCACATTCAACTATTTCTGAAGCTTCCCCTAATTTGGTATTTAGCACCCCTTTTGCTATGGATTCATCCAACAATGGTTGTGCATCATGGTTCCTCTTTTTGATACAATCAAGTTAGTTTCACAAAACACGTACACAAGGATAACCATCATAATTAAATATAACTTTCCGTCAACATTTCCATGCACATATTCATATAAACCACTTAATGCTAATATATAAACCATAATTCCATCACCATGTTTTGGGGTCTTAGGTCTATATAATGGATACAAAAAAGATAATATGATATGGAATATTGTTAGGAAGTTTGTTCAAAAGTATCTTAAAGTCTACATAAAACCAACAAAAAACATACTATTGGCTAGACCTATCATTCCCCCCAACTTAACTTTTTTGTTTGTCCCCAAAAAAAATACTAAGGGTCTTGATTATATTGCAGAGAGAATTGTCTCAGGTCCATGATTGCACTAGCACCCTGATCCTATTGTAGATAAAAACCTTAGTATGCCAAAAGTTTCCTCATTCTGATAGCTTCTTCCCTTTCACATTCATCACCTTTATTTCCAATCCAATATGGAATTGGACAACAAAGGAGAATAGGTGGTTGAAATGTAAGGGGTATCTAGTGAACTCCTTTGTTAATACTGGTTTTCATGTACCTTTGCACCCTCTGGAGCATAGTAGTAAAGTTGCACATAGAAAATGGCTCCTTCTTTTGCAACTTAGGGGTTAGTTCATTGCTTCGATTTTGCACATACTTATAACACTTCTATGCAATTCCTACAGCTAGCATTTTTACCCTCTCATAGTATTCCTTCTTGAGTTTCATTATTGTCTTACCAACTCCTTTATTCCTAAGAAGTCTCATCCACTCATCAATAATTATCTTTGAATCCTTAGCCTCTCTTCTTACTAGAAGTACAATAGATTTCTCTTTTTCATCATATTCTCCCATAATTTCTCCTCTAAGATGTTCATTCCTATAGTAACAGGCAAGGGCTCTGACTTGAATATCCCCTACAAAAATGAAGGGATTCCATTTTGTTTCATTAGGAATCACATAATTGTGCAGATAAAATTCACACAATTGATCCTGGTCCTCAAATGTGGAAGTCTTAATTTTTTTAAGAAACTCATCGAGTTGACTCATGGAAGTTGATTGTTTACTGATTAATCTATTAAATTGAAAACACAAGTACCTCTCCTGTACAAACAATGCATAAGTCCTAAGCGAAGGCCTACACTTGACAATTTGTGCAACCTTATCTGCAATTTCTTCCAATTGGACTATTGACTTGTTTAATTCCATTTCTTTCTTTTCCAATTCCTGCATATATCTTTCCTTTTCCTTCTTCCATTTTTATTTTTCTCTTTCAAACTCATTATTCACACTCCACAATTGGTAACCTAAAGAGAAAGTTGTATGATGACCAGGAGTTTTAAGAGGAGGGGGTTTCTCTTTTGGGAGAGCTAATTCCTTATCCCCTATCTTGGTAACAACCAATTGTTCCAGTAAATCCAAATTAGCACCATGACCATACAATTGTAATTTTTACTCCATCTCTTTCATTTTTACTTCCCTTTCTTTGTCCTTATGCTCATAATTTTTCACCATCTCCTCTAGGTGTTTAATTCTATCCAGTGCATCTTGGAGTTCTTGCCTCACATTCCTCTCCTCAAGATAAACTTCTTCTCTACCTTCATACTACATGTGATCTCCTAAAATGTTATGTTCTAATGTGAGATGTTAAACAACTAATTATGCAATAACAAGAAATAACACAAAATAGGACACCTCAATGATTAGCCTAAAAAATGATAAACATAAAAGCAAGATGAAAATTGATTGAAATTGATTATACATTCATGCTGCTTCTTCCTTGGTTGTCCCTTGATCTTTGAAGATTTGTGTGCTCCTTGGATGACAAGCTAAATTAAACATGCAAAGTGATTATGCAAGATGGGTGAAGACATGGTAATGGTGAGATGCTAAGTGTTAAGGAGGATGAGAGATCAAATAAAAATTTTGCAAGAGTTTTGATCGCAAAAGATTGATTTCCAAAATGAGAGAAATGAGGGGGTATTTATAGGATAATTTGAATTCTCTAGAGAATTCAACGGTCGAGATTGATCCAACAAAGCCAAGATGAAGGGCTCTGGTGAGTTGAGGACTCACAAGCCCTCACATCTTGACATGTGGAAGGTGAGATGGCCTAGGGTGGGGTGATGTGGAAATGAGGTGGAATAGAAGTACATGATGTGGATGAAGTACAAGTACCTTGTAGGTACCTTGGGGGATGGGAAGATTTCCTCAAAAAGGAATTTCTTGTCCCCAAATGAGCATGAAAGAGACATTTGAGGAATTTTAGAATTCCTCAAAAATCTCCATGGGAAAACAGGAAATAGTTGGAAAAATAAATATGAATTAAAAATTCACATTCTCAAGAGAGTCTATTGGATAAGAGAAGGTTTCCAAAAAGTTGTGGATTTGTCACATGTGGGTGATGTGACAAGTCAAAGGTTCTAGAAGCCCTTAGCACATGTAAAGTGACAAGTCAATTCTTCTAGAACTTGCATGGGGATAGGGTAGACTTTGGAAAGATAAAAGTGAATTAAAAATTCACATGGGGAAAAGGGGAGCCTTGGGTGAATAAATGTGAATTAAAAATTCACATGGGAAAGAGAGTCAAGGCCAAGAAAGGCAAGTGGAAAGGTTGACCAAAAAATGTATGCCAAATGTGGTTAATGACTTTGATTAAGGTTGTACAAACACATGATTTTGATAATTAATGAGAAATTAGAGGCAAGTGGGAGATTATGGAGGATTGTGACACTAATCTTTATTAAGTGGTGCACATCCTAATCACAGATTAATTAATTTAATCCGGATTAAAAGAGGATTATGGAGAATGTGACAAGGAGAGAGAAAAAGAGGGATTAAAAATTGGTTTTAATCCAGATAAGTCAAATGACTAAATTAAACAAATTGTCTTATTTATTTGATTTAGAGAAGAAAATGTGTAAGGTAAAGTATTTAATTTATTCAATTACATACTTTAGAAACCTTAGGAAGAAAATGAAATAATGATTAAATAAATTATTTAATCACTATTAATGACATAGATGGATAGAGTAGACAATTTGGATCATATGGAAGTGATCAAATTTAGATGTTTATATTTTTCCCCTCTTCGAAGTACCGTTAGAATAAATGTGCTTTGAAGAAAAATAAAATGCAGATGACTCTATAGAGGAAGTAACTAGAAAATGATGCCCTAGCATGGGGAGGAGGACCCGAGCTATCCAATTAGTGGGGGAATGGATGAAGATGCTCCAATCCTGCAAGGGAATGACTATGGTAGGGAAAATGGATAAATGTGAAGGGTATGCCCCCTCGAGAGGATGACGAGGGAGAAATAGGGGTCCCAGGCGACTTCTCAATAGGAAGAAACGGATGGTATGGTTAGAAAGAGTGCAAAAAATTAGGCAAGTTTTCTTTTTGAACAAAGTCAATCGGACAAATGGGGTGCAAATGGCGGCCTCGGAAAGGGAAGAGATTAATCGGGGGGAAAAAAATGTAAATAAGGGGTAAAAAATACCGCTTAAAAAGGGTGGTAAAAAGAATATAAGGTAATTTTAAAAATTACCTCACCTCAATTTCACTATAGCAGTTGAGAGAGGAGGACAAAAGAGGAAGCAGACGAGGAGGCAAGATGCCGCAAGATAACGACATCGAGATCATCCACCGAGTGGATGAGGTCCGATGAGCGTATAGTCAACAGGGTGGGCCCCACCAGGTCAGCGTCAAAACCCTCTATGCATTATTTTCGTGATTTTAACGCATTTGAAATGTTCTATTAAGAATGTAAAAAATGGGTTTTGTAGGTAGGTTAGGGAAGAAAAATGGGTAGTCGAAAAAAAATAGGTTTATGGGGCGGGAAAAATGAGGAAAGAGAAAAAAAAATGATTCGCCCACAGAAGGGTGAATACGCCCTCCGGTGGGCAGGTCCGCCCCCGGGCCGGGTAGGTCCACCCTAGGTTCGGGTGGGTCTACCCTTGGTGCTAGGCAGACAGACGCCGCCACGGCCAGCGGCGTCGCCATCGCATGGCCAAAGGCGTTGCCGCCACCCCGGCCAGGGGCGGGTCTGCCCTACGGCCAGGGGCAGATCCGCCCCATGGCCAGGGGCAAGTCAGCCCCAGGGCCGGGGGCAGATCCGCCCTAGCCCGAGAGGGGGAGAGAGAGAGAAAGAGAAAGGAAAAAGAAGAAAGAGAAAGTCTCGGGGCTAGGAAAAAGATTGACGAGGGTTGACAAGGTGATTGTTATGATTGCAAGATTTTGCTCGATTACGGACCCATGAGCAGAGGCCTGAGGAACTAGCAGCGATGATAGAGGCTATGAGTGGGGTGGACCATGCAACACTAGAGCAGGCGGGGTTCCTACACTTAGTGCAGTTTTCGGAAATGAGAGCGCATCGGGTGATGCTGACAGCCCTGATAGAAAGATGAAGCTTAGCGACATCGACCTTCCATCTGCCGATAAGAGAGATGACGGTGACATTAGATGACATGTGGAGGATTCTGAGGTTGTCGATAGCAGGTCGGTTAGTGAGTGAGGTGGTGTCGAGAGGAGCGCAGTTAGATGAGACTATCCTGGTGCTATTTGGGCAAGATGATTTACCGATATAGAGGGGACAGATAGACGTAGACAAATGCCTGGCCTTGGAGTTGCCAGCATTACCACTATTTTTGTGTTGTCTGCTTAGTGGGATACTACTGTCGGATCGGAGCAGGTGATTCTGCAGCTTACAGTATATGGAGGTGATTCGACATATTGTCAAGTGGCGTGAGGGATAGTTTTCTTGGGGGTCATGTGTATTGGCCCAGTTATACCAAGATATGCATGTGATTTGCTATTGGGGGATGCAGAGTGTGACGCATAGGACATTATTACAGGTGTGGGGGTGGAGCATATCATGATGATGAAACCCATAGTGGTGAGGAGAGGAGAGTTGGATGATAGAGAGCCAGTGGCTTGGGAGTTCGGGGAAGCTAGGGGTTGTGTCCTACGATATGAGATGAAGGGAGAGATGAATCAGTGGAGGAGAGCGTTTGATGAGATACGGGATGAGGACATAGTATGGCGGCCATATATGTATCGGCGGTTTAGAGGATGGAGGGTCGAGGAGGAGAGACATTGGGGTTTCTTTTGGTGTAGATGTTTCCTGATTGGGAGTCAGGAACACATAGTAGAGGCGCACCGTCCGGACAGGGTGATGAGGTAGTTTGGACTTATGCAGGATATTACAGCAGCACCAACTATGTTTCATCAGCTTAACAGAGAGGTACCATGGGGAGCGAGGTTGTCAGCGAGGGCAGAGAGAGAGGCATGGGTGATGGCAGGTGGGATGCCCTATCTAGGGAGGGGGGTGGGTCCAAAGGATGTAGGAGTTATAGATCGGTACTCTCGATGGTTTTACAACCACCGGTGGGAGAGGGTCACAACGGAGGAGCCGATTGTGGGAGCCATGGAGTGGGGGCCAGAGGATGAGTAGGAGGAGGGGGAGAGAGGATGCGGGACATCAAAGTGGTGGGGCAGATGAGGGTGGTGTTGGAGATCAATGAGAGAGGAGGAGGAGGGTTAGGAGGAGGCGTCCTTGGAGGAGGGCTAGGAGAGATTTGGGGGAGGAGATGGTGACAAGAGGGCTAGGTGATGGGGGGAGGAGATGGAGGCAAGAGGGCTAGGTGATGGGGGAGGGCCAAAGGAAGAGATGGCGAGACGAGGGAGTGAGCCAGAGGTAGAGATGTTAGGGGTGGTGGAGGGGAGGATTATTCAGACAAGGATTGGTGGGAGAGTACGGTGGAGGCGAGTGCAGGTGAGAGCCAAGCAGGAGGAGGTGAGGGCTATAGATCCGTAGGAGGGAGCATAGGAGGAGGTAGAGGGGGAAGGGCGGGTTGGAGGATAGTCGAGGAGACTAATGAGGGTGGGGAGGAGAGGACAGTCGTCGAGGATCCGAGTGATGAGTCGGGTGGAGCCTGTTCAGGAGGAGGAAGAGGTGGAGGCGATGGACATGGATGTGCAGGTGGTGGAGCCATTAGTCGTAGTACCAGTGGCTCCAGTGGTGTTATTGAGAGGGGCTCAGGTGAAGATATGGGTGTTAGAGGAGGAGTTGAGGAGGGCGGAGGCAGAGGTGCAGAGGGTGGAGGAGTCGGAGCTGATAGAGTTTGAGCGTGTTGTGGGTCATCTGA